>JALPQD010000129.1:275000-875000 GCA_023101885.1 Typhlomys cinereus
TTTCCATATTTTATGAAATCCATAACGTCTCCATAAAACTGAAATGATAGATGCTAATGAGATGACTCAATGTCTAAAGCACTTGAGAGGCAAACATAAAGACCAGAGATCATATATTGTAGTACCCTTGTAAATGTTTCCAGGCAGGGTGTTGTGATCCACCAGTAATCCCATGGCTTGAGAGCCAGTGAAAAGAAATACTTTTTTTATGTAGGTATACATAAATAAAAATGTGGCGTATGTGTGTGTATGTGTGTGTGTCTGTTTGGGTGCATGTGTATGTGTGTTTAAAGCTACTGAATTGAAAAAAAAATTTGATATGTGCTTCTGGCCCGTATAGATACATGTGTATTCACTCATATGCAAACACACACACACACACACACACACTCATTTTAAGTAGATAATGAAATAATTTTAATTAAAAGTTTACCAATATAAGCCATGATTAAATTGATCATTGTTGCATAAGATGTAAAAAACACATATAAAGTTTATTCAATGTCCCCAAAGAAAAGAAACAAATTCAAAGTACAGTACTGGTAATAAATGAAGTGTAGCAGTCGATTAATTCAAGGCAATAAGAAGAATCCTAATGCTTTGCTTATAAAAATTAGCATAGCCAAGTCACCCTTACTTATTTTCAGGGAAACATAATTTTCTTTGCCATATAACAGGGAAGAGTGGTTCATTAACTTCCTCTAGAGATTATGATTACTCTCCTGTCTCCCTCAGTAGCCAGACATTCTGAGACATGAAGAGCTTTCATTTGTAGGGATAGTGTGTAAAATTTGTGCTATGTCGTGATGGGAGAATGTGCTTTATGATTAATCAACTAATTTTTAAAACACATGGGAAATACATGGAAGTCCCCAGTTTTGAGTAAATTTCAGGACTTATCTAAGCCAATGATTTGTAAGAGTTTGGAGAAAGACATAAGCAGAAAGGAAGAAGGAAAAAGATAAAGTGAGACAGAAAGAGACACATATACAGGACAACCTACGAAAATATACTAATTTACAAACAAGTGTGGTTGTGGATTTCTCAAATTCAAAGCCTTGAATCCTTGGGATTTGGACTAGTTTATTTAAGGAGCAGGCATTAATGGAGCAGGAGATTATTTATGAGATTATATTTTACTTATAAATAAGAATGTGGCACATATGTATTCCATAATAAACAACACTATCAATGGTAATTTGTGGAAGCGGCTTTATACTGCTGGCTTTACAACCTGAGAAGCTTTTATGTTAACTTCCAGTCAAGAGAAACCAAACTCTTGACTTGTGATGCAGGATATAATCAATCACTCCTCAGTCAATATAAATCAAAGATGAAGTTTTATTATGCAAAAATATATTGAAAAAGATTGGAGATCATTAAGAGAAATAGCACATATTTAGATTTAAATACAAACAGAGAATGTGTAAGAGAGAGAGGAAAAGAGAGACAGAGCAGAGAGAAATTTACAGAAAGACATAAGCAGAAAGGAAGAAGGAAACAGATAGAGTGAGACAGAAAGAGACACATATACAGGACAACCTACGAAAATATACTAATTTACAAACAAGTGTGGTTGTGGATTTCTCAAATTCAAAGCCTTGAATCCTTTGGATTTGGACTAGTTTATTTAAGGAGCAAGCATTATGGAGCAGGAAATTATTTATGAATTTAATTGTGGAAAAGGGAGAAATTCTAAGAAATATTCAGTATTTTCTGAACATATGATAAACACATAACTTCTTTTTTGTGAAACAGTAAATGGAAGTTGTTCATTTCTACAGTATTTATTATATTTGTTTTATAAAGCCTCCCAGACCAGATTAAGCACATTAGTGGGAACACTGGAAAGGGAAATCATACAGAAAGGAGGAAAACAGCTAAGGGTGTTTAGAAGTCACTTTGAAATGTATCATCTACTCTACAAACACAAGTGATAGAATATAGGGAGAAAGTCTACAAAATACCATCTCCTAGCCATTACATAATTATTGAAATCACACATTCATAGCCACTGACAGTTCCTTCAAAGACTCAATCAACAGAAGAATGAATCACCAACAGCCAGACATGGATAGAGAAGGGCTTGGCGGGTTTTACACATCTCTGTGAACTGAAAGTTGCACCGAGATGAGGAGAGAATGGCTTCAATTGTTGCATGCTCACTTTTGCTAACACTGAGCTTCAAAGGAGAGATCTAACACATTGTTCACACGCATGGCACTGGTTAAAGTGAACAGATCCCAAAACATAGTCGTGAATCTGGAAAAGACAGTATTATGGAGGGGAAGAAAGATTTTTCAACTACATTTTATCATAGTTTGAGTAAAGATTAGAGTAAAGAATATTTCAGATAAATTCAGCCCTTAATGCAATAATAAAGAAAAGATACAGTACAAAAGTAGGTTTATTTTATAGTTTAAGTTTTCTAATTTTATTTTTCTTTATTCTTTGAGAGTTAATGCCTTTTCAATGCAGACTGATATCAGCTCTCTCGCTCTAGACTGTCTCCTTCCCACCTGCATATCTTGTTTATCCATTATCTATCTATCTGTTTGTCTGTCTATGTCATGTATCCAGCTTGAAAACATTCCACTAAGTGTCATTAGTATAGTTTGCATGCAAGGGGTAGTGAAGTCCAGCACTACGGAATAATCAGCCTAGGAATTACCATAGCAACCAAACAAAACAGAACTCTCTCTCTTCCATAGTGTTATTTGGCTGGATCTCATGCATGGAAGCCAAGCTAACTTGACTTCATGAAGGCTAGCAGCCGTGTCATGTCCAGAAAGGAACATTTTACTACACTCTTCCCTATCCTCCAACCCTTACATTCAGTGTTCCTTCAGTCTTGGTGGTGATTTAGGTGAAAAAATGCTGTGATATTGATGTTCTAGTAAGGATTGACCACTCACAATCACTGATTCACTTTCACAGTTGTAAATCTCTGCATAAGGCCTCCCACTACAAATTTCTTTGACCATGTTTCTGTATTTAGTATGAATTCTTTCCTGGGAAAATACCTAATTCAAATCCTATCAAAAGTCAGTTGTTTACCCCATAGTAGTCATGCCTCATGATTAGTATTATAGCATGTAGTGTCCAGTACTGCATAAAAGGATTGGTATGCCTTCTCCTCACACAGCCTGCAGAACTCCCTCTAGCATAAGGAAAGCTAGACAAGAGGGAAGATGCTCTCTAATCAGTTCCTACTTGATCTTATGAGTCGACATGAAAGTGTGTGTCTTTTTAACAACAGGATCTTACTAATAATGGTGTTCAGCCAATAACTGTGCCAATAACTAATGCTATTTTGAGAACTCTTTGAAACTCCATGGGCAGTAACACATAGGGAGGTATCCCGTAGCTAGAATTGAGATATTCACTCAAAATTCATGTCTTGGCGCAGGCGCCAGGTCGGTCTGCGTTTCTGGTCCTGGTAGGGCGGAGCCTGTGAATCCCGGGGCAGAGTAAACGAGGAGGTGGAGGCGGTCCGTGGTGGTTCCCGAATTTTCCCATAGTTATACACATACACACACATACACACATATGCACACACGCACAATTGAATAAATAATAATAAAAAATTCATGTCTGGGAAGTCATCATCTACCTAGGCAGGTTTCCTTAGTTTAAACTACTCCATTTATTATTTTTGACTGTTTTTAAGCTAGAATATAGATTGATGGGTCTTCATGTGGCTTTATGACATATGTTTAATTTTTGCAATCCCATTTACTACTCAATTCTCTCCCCCATTCCTCCTCAGGTTTATACTTTCTCTCCAATTTTATGTTCAACCAAAGTCACAGATCTGCAGTGTCATTGTTCTTAAAATGTATTCACTTTTGGAAATACATCCAGAGTGAGGAAGGAAAGAAACAAACAAAATTACAAAGCATCCTTAGATATTATTTGTAAGTCTATCTGCAAATGAAACAAATCACTTCTGTTCACATTTCATAGGAAATAATTATAAGAAGAAATATAATTTCAACTGCTAAGAAAGTGCAAATATTCAGAGTCACTGAAAAAGCAAAGAAGCTAGCACATTTGCTAAAAAGAAATCCAGTGTATATTAGACTCTTGCAAAAATACAGAACATTGAAGCTTCCTATTGTGTAAATGTCAAAGATACGAGGTAAACATTAATTTTTCTGTGAGACTTACTGGTTAGAAAATTAATTTACTTTCTCCGTCTCATATCAACTAAACATCAGAGTAGAATGTGGAATTCAAGCTGCATTTTAGCATTTGGCTGAGGAAAAATAATCTAATTTTTTCAAAGTTAAAGATGGAGAAAGCTTCTTGTATAGTTAACTGAATGTAAAGTTTTTAAAAAATTTGATTCTAACAGCTCTTTAAAATGAATCTTACATTTATGTGCTTAGGTAATTAGTTCCAATCAGGAGGCTGTAAATAAGTAAAGGTTTTACCCATCTACCACTGGCATCTCCAATTTAAAGCTCTTCAGTTGAAATGACAAACAAGTTCTTAGCAGGAATTACCACAGAATGGTGTTTTTAAAGACAAAATAAAACCAAAGCCAACTCTTTCCATATTTCTCAGTTCTGAAGTATTATTTTTCCTTCTATTGAAAATAGTAGTCATTGGTCTGTAAGATCAGACAAGACTGAAATAGGTGATATTAACTTAGAATTGAAAGGAAATGAATTTCAGTTCCTGTGGAGGTTTGGGAGATGTGGATAAGCTTTTGCTACTGATCATTTAGAAGTTTTACCAAATGATAGTAGTAGCAGAGTGGGAAAATAAGATTACTTATTCTCTATCTACTTGGAGAAGGGTTGGAGCTTTCAAAAATATTTCATCTTTTTCTGTACATTTCCTTTAATTTAGTGATAGTTTGGAAATGTTGAAAATATGAAATCTGTAGGAAATCTGGAGCATGAATTTGTACAGTTTCCATGATACTCTTACAGTTTTAAATATATATCAGATCATAACATTTCAAAGTATTTCACATTATAATATACCCTCAAGAGAATGACACTTTGAGAAATTGTCCTATACCACCAGCAATGAGATTCTGACATACTCACCTTCAAGCCTGTTATGCAGCTTGAAAAAAAAAATGAAAATTTTTCATCAGTATTCTGTGTATGTATTACACAAAATGAAACCTTTTAATGTGCTCATATTATGAAGTTTAGTGAGTTATGTTGAAGAATGTCTGTGTTGCTGAATGTGTGTGTAAATAAAATAATCTGAAAACTTACAGGCAGTAGGAATAAGATAGTCTATCAAAATCCTGATAGATAAAAGTAGTCTTGATCTATCAGCTTTATATGCAATTGCAATTTCAAAATTTATTTTTATTCATTTCTTGACATTTTGATATCAAAATTGGTTTAAGATTAATGGAATTTCTGTGGGAGCCTATCAATTTTACAAATGTTGCAGCTATTCAAAATGTACTGTGAATATCTTATCTGTCTAGTGTTTGGCTCAATTTCATGATCTTTGCAATCTAGGCAAGTGTTTTATAGTACTTCAAATCCAAAGTCTTATAACCTTCTTAATATCTCAATATATGCATTAGCATTTTAGGGCATCTTTACCATCAATTTAACAGATTATTATTGACCATTTCCTCTAGCACGACTTTTATCACACATACTTTCTTTTTCACTTAAGTATAATTTACACATTTTCTTTTCTGTTGTTTATATTCTAAGATAAAAAGCAGGTAACTTAGTAAATTCAAAATGACAACATATAAATAAATGCCTTTTTATGCAAAGGAAGTATCAAAAAGTGAAGGGAATTTGCAAGCAGAAGGATCATAGTTTAGATCCCCAGACTCCACATAAAATGATAGGTGATTGTGGTTCCTATCCTGTAACTCCAGATTCAGAAAGGAGAGACTGAGAATACCCAGGACAGAGTGTGAGACTAGCCCTTTCATGAAACTTTGGGTTTGATTAGAAAGCATGTTGCAGAAAAAAAAAAGAAAGAAAAAAGAAAAAGTAAGAGAGAAAAATAATAAATAGTAATACTCAACAACAATCTTGGGCTTCCATATGTTTCTGCATCCATACACATAAAGAAACCGCCACATTACATACATTCAAACACACATTATGATTTGCATACATAACACCCAACACATATACACATAGTAATAGACAAAGGGGAAAAAAGAAGAAAACCCAGGTGCTTTTGATAAAGCAATGATGTCGAATTCATCTCATTAATTTGGAAGACAATAAAATGTTTTCTGTAAAAGACAAATTATAAGTGAATTCACAAAATGTAGAAGCAATGTTAATAAGGTGTGCTAGTTTAGTATGTGGTATTAATTTGACAATTGAAGGCTGAGCTCTGGGCACATTTGTGAAGAATTAGTAGTAAGGGGAAGCCTTTGAGCAGACCTGAAGAAGACTGTATGATTGATATAGGAAGTCCTGACCATAGTGGGTGGAACCTTCCCTGTGCAGGTGAATAAATTGGAGAATCTGGTTTAGTAAGTTAGTATTTTTCACATACTTGGGCATCTTTGCAGCCTGCCCCTCTTTTAAATCTCTTTCATGATGTGGTCAATTCATTTGACTCCAGTTGTTGATATGAGCTCTTTGCCAACCTGGACTAAGAACTGTAAGCTATAATCAAGAATACATCTCCTCTGGGGCTGGAGAGGTGGCTCAGGGGTTAAGCCTCCGCCTTACAGGCGGAAGGTCCTGAGTTCGGATCCCAGATCCCACGTATAGACGCCAGGCGGAAGCGGGTGCGGCCTGCGCTTCTGGTCCTGGTAGGGCGGAGCCTGTGAATACCGGGGCAGAAAGAGCTGGAGGTGTCCATGGTGGTTCGCGAATTCGTCCGTGGTTCTACACAGACACAGACACACACACACACACAGACACACACGCGTGCGCGCACATACACACGCATATGCACACAGTTGAATAAATAATAATAATAATAATAAATTAAAAAAAAGAATACATCTCCTTTGATTTTGTAAGTCACTTGGTCATGAATTTTTACAACATGCAAGCCAACTACAGCAAAAGTTAATATAGGTCATTAATGCAAGTAAGTGAAAGGACTGCGAAGCCCACGCTTGTCTAATGTGATTAGGCAATACCAAGCAGGTTTTGGAAAGTTGTAAAATCATACCCAAGGGATTTTTACAAGGAAAAGATAACTAGATTTTTTTTTTAGATCTAGTTGAAGGTATGTGATTTTTGTGCTACAAGTAATAAGAAATGTAATATGTTTTACAAATTGAATATATAATTCATTATAAAAATAATTTATTTTGAATTTATTTGCAATGTATAGAACCAAACAATTATGTGAGATGTTTTATCAATATTGATCATCATATCAAAACCTGACAATTATTTTTGTTCTTTACTACTCTGTTTTGAATCAAACCTTCTCTGTGTTGTTCAAGTTAACATTAAATCCCAAATTTAATGACTAATAATTAAATCATCTATACCTCCTAAATATCGATTATGAATTTGAAAACAACCTAGGAATAAGACATTGATACAATAATAAAGCATTTTATTGTTTTAATCATTGTGACAATTTTTTCATTCATGTACTCGGTTTGCAGATGAAGATAATTTATTTTAGTACAGTTAAAATTTTAAAAATTTTTTTAAAATTTAATTTTCTGCTCATACAAACGTAATAGGTACCCCTGTCCCCACCCTCTCTCCACCCCTCCCTAAACCTCCCTGCTCCTTCCTCCCTTTTCCCCTTCCTTTCCCCCCTCCCTCCCTTTCTCCCCGTGCCCCTTCCCCCCATCTCTGAAGCATCCTTTAATGTGTATATCAAATTTTCCTCTGGGTCCTCCTCTCTGATGAGGTGTAAGGACTCAGTGGCATTTCCTAGAACTCTTTCTTGTGTTCCCCTTAAGTATAGGAACACTATTGTGACTGTTAATCCCTTCCTTCTAAGGATCCTAGTGCCTTGAGTCCATGCTAGACTTTAAGGGGTCAATGCTATGTTGGTCATTGCGCAGATCATGCAGAGTCCTATTATAATTGCTTCGGCTCTAACTCGTGTGGAATATCTTGCATATCATGACTTCTCCTATCCTTGTGCTCTTACAATCTCACCGCCCCCCTTCTGCAAATTTCCCTGAGCTTCAGGATAGGGAGAGATCAGGCAGGCCTAATTCCGGGTGGTTGATACAGAGTCTCTGATGTTCTGAATTATGATTTGTTGATTTTTTTTCAGTTTTGCTGCTCCTTCAATGCCCTTGGCTCCATCCTGATGGGTATTGGATGTCACCCCTTAGCCAGAGATAAAAAGCTGTTAAAATAGAGTCTTATTATAAGGATAGATTCAAAGGTAGATGGAAGAAGAGTAGAAGACTGCGGTGAGGGATGGGTCAGTCTTCCATTGCAAAATGGTTACCTTCTAGAAGATAAATAAATTAAAACTATTGTTATGAAATTGAAAAAGAGAGAAAAAATAAAAATAATTCCCCACTGATTTCATCTTGAGAGAAACGTCATTTTAAGAAATCATTCACATAGAAATGTACCTTTATAGGAGCCAAGAAACCAAGTGAGAGATTACAGAGACTGTTCTTTTCATGAAAATAGGAAAATACGCATTGGTTAGCATAGAAAGTACATACTATGTTACTCATGTCGTCCATGCCCACAGCCAATAGGCTCCAAATCATGAATAGTGAAAAAGCAAATAAGAAGGGGCTTGGGAGAAAGTGCAGGACTTTCCGCGACTCTGATAACAGTCCAATCACAGTGAAGTCAGAACTGGAAAGACTCATATGGGCCAAGATTATAGGCTGATTCTCAAATCTAAACCTCCAGAATTATTCAGTGCCCGAGTAGGTCCCTTCGGCCCCAGATTCAATAATGAATTATCAAACTAAATATGAGTCAGGTTTATCTTTAATATGGAGCCTAAATGTAAAGACCATTTAAAATCATACCAGCTACTATAGCGTGTCAATAACAGAGCAACAGAAAATGAAAATCATGATATCAAAAACACCAAATGTAGAGGAGGGACTGGAGTTCACATGCAGAGATTTTTATTTGATCATTTGCTTTTTTAGCTGTCTGGCCATAAAAGTTAACTTAAGAATGGAAAAGAGTAGCCATAAAGTACAAAATTATCATACTTAACGAAAAAGAATTAAGGCACAGCCCTCAAGACAATCTCTTAACTACTGGAAGAGACAGGGAAGGAACAAAAGGAAGAAAGGATCTGCAAAGCAGCTAGAGAAAAAAATTGGTAACAGACAGTTGAAAATCCTCACCTAACATCAGATTAAAATCTAATTTAAAGAAATTATGTACTGCTTTACAAATAATTAAACATGATAAGTAAATTTTGACATTCCACTACTAAATTTCACTCTCAGACTATCTTAAGAAGAACTAGTGACATATCTGAAAAGATATGAAGGACTTGCAGCTGCCCAGATAACTATCCATTTTATGATTTCTTATAAAATGATTGTCTCACATTAGACAGTCTCCAGGAATATGTTAATTTCTGCCAGGTATTAATTAATGACACATATCCTTTACATGACTTTGTCAGTGTAAAAAAATACTTTGCCTCCCATTAGATTAAGAACTGACAGAATTCAATGAATTCAAGAACAGGAATTAATTAAGGATTTCATTAGCCTCAATGGTAAAGTATGATTAGTTTTGAAGCTCGCTTTCACAACAATCATATAGAATCAGCTCAAACCACATTACTTAACAGAATCACTACTGAGTATTGCAGTTCATATTCTGAAAATAGATGCCAGTACAGACCATTTCAGGATTTCAAGTCAATTGCTTCTAGAAAATAGGTATTTCTAATTTTGTATCAAAACTGTGATTAGATATTCTATTTCCATCTTTACCCACTGAGATTCAAATAAGAATATGCGGTGTTCAAAACTATTTTAACAACTCACATCCACATAGAAAAACATACCACACATAAGGAATGTATAAGTTATTGTGCAATAAAATGAATACAATATTCTGTACTTCTATTGCAATTAAATATTTATGCCACAGTGACAGCACAATTGTTTTAGCCTATGCATTAGAAGAAGAAAAGATTAAACTTACTTATTTTTTAGAAAAAAATCATCATACTATTTTCAGTGGTGATGTTATATTTCACTAAAATTTAAAAAGCACAAGATTCAGAAAATGAAAATATCCTCAAAATTATCATTTTTTAAAAACTATTTTTCATCGTGTAATTAATCTCCTAATTGGCATATTATTAGTTAACAGACAATCTTGATATTTGTTATTATTCTAGAGACAGCACCAAAATATCTCACAAATGAATTTCTTATCTCACATTCATAATAGTAGACAATGTAATTTTTGAATTATTTTTATTCCATTTGTCACAAAATAGTGAGAAGATTGTTAAGGTCTGATTTATATTTTTAGCATAAAATAGTGCTTTTCTGACCCTTGATAAAAAAAATCTTCATTTTAAATTTTGCTGAATACTACTATGCTTTTCTTATATGAACATAATATCAAACAGCCATATAAACACTTATGGATTATACCCATAGATTAGAGAAACTCTCAGCACTCAATTGCTTTCCTTTGGAAGCATATCATATAGGGAATCTCATCTGGCCTCACTGCAAAAAATAAAGATGGCAGAGTTCTGGGTCATAAACAGAACATCTAATGCACATCTTATCCTATGGAACATCATAGAAGAGGGGTCAGTACAATTGTAAAATCAATATATGGGAAGTACTGTTACCAGAAAATGCCTTCTGAATATGACAGGGCTATAGCAACCATGAACTCACTGGTGTATGCATTCACTACATTTGACCTTGGGACAGAAAGTGAAGAGCCTATGCTTTACCATACTTTCCTGAGTAATTTTGATTGCTAATGTTACCTATGGAAACAAAAGATTCTTCATTAGTACACGTGGTGATATAGAGTTCATGCTCCATTAGGTATTTAGACATATGTGAATGCAGTCATCACACATGAACCTTAATTATCACAAGCAGAAGAACACAGAAGAATTAGAGAGACTAAGAAGTTCCCTGGCTATAAACCTAGCATGCTATCTATCTATCTATCTATCTATCTATCTATCTATCTATCTATCTATCATCTGTCTGTCTGTCTAATCTATGACTATCTATTCACCTATAGTCTACTTATCTATCTATCATGAATATCATATCCTATAGGCAATGATAAATAGTTTTAGTAGAATATAAGATTCGTGGCTTTTTGAGATGCATAGTTCTCTGTTATAGCTACTCATGTGAGTTCTATTGCTTCTTCATGGAAAAAAAATCACTGAAGTAGCCATATTCTTAAATTCATTTGTGTGTGATTGGCCCTATATATCTTTATAATTTAATATACTATCATTTTTAACATTAACACTATCAAAAATGGAAATGATAACAAATATTTTGCTTTTGGAGACTTTATATTTCTATGTTTTTATATGCTTTTCACCTTGAGTATGTCTCAAAGAAAAAGTTATGTTTTATTTTCCATTATTGTGTTTAATTATATTAAGCTCAAAACTCTGTGAGATTTAAACATTAGCTTGTACAAACCAAATTGGATTTTTCTAGGAATTAATGTATATCATTATCACTTATTAAGTTTTATGCATAAAAGTAACCAATGATACTAAAAGTGGAGTGCTCTGATTTGTGTTTCCAAATAAGTCATTGATATATCAATTTGAGTCTTAAGTAATTTTATACATTACTTATTAGCTTATCATTTTCTTTGTTTAAAAGGATATAGGAGACTTGGAAGTATCCTCTTGGATGTCACTGCGAACCAAAGGAAAGAGCAAGTATTAAGTAAAGAAATAAAGAGCATCAAAAATAAGAATGTGGAAAAGAAAGTACAAGGAAAACTGAGAATGAAAAGCTATGCAAGAAGTGAGAGAAATATTAATCAATGATACTTGTACTATCCACCTACAGGACAACACACCAAACAATGCTCCTAAGAATTCATCATTGATAGTTTATAAAAATAATTATCATACTCAACGCTAAAATACTATCTTCAGTGAAGTGTGTATTAACCTGTAAGGTTCATGAGAATCATAGAGTTTTGTTAAATTGTCAGTGTTTGAGCTCTCTTGGAAAATCTGTTACATAAGATCCAGAGTGACTCTTAAGAATTGCATTATTCAACTAGGTCTCCAGGGATTTATGGTTCTTCAATAATTCTAAAAATTGCTTAGCATCAGATAATAGTGTTAAAAATTGATTAGCTAGATAATACGTAGTATTTTTTTAGGTTTTACAAGCAAAACATAGCATCATATATATCAAAAGCAACTGTGAAATATTCCAAAAATTATCAAGCATCAATTTGAGATGAGAAAGACACTTAATATTCAGTCATATAGTTATATTATTGGATGGAGAGTTTCCAAAGAAGAGGAAGTATGTGTAAAGATTCAAATGACTCTAAAGGCTGTGTGCTACAGGAAGGATTTCAATGGTAAGAATCCAAAAAGAAGTCTAAGGAAAAGCAACAAAATCTCAAATCAGAGCTGCTCATATCCTCTCTATCTGCGTAGCATCTCTCAGCCACCCAGGAGCCTACAGAGAAGAATTAAGGCCTGGGCAAAGGTTAGGACCAAAAACAGGCTGCTCATGAGGGAGCCCTCACTACCACCTCCATGTTCCACACCTTTGTTGAATCACTGCTTAAGTATTTCAATAAAATTCTCACATGCAAGTAGAAAAGGACATTGGAAAGTCAAATAGACATTGATGAGGAAGGACTTTGTAGACATGATTCAAGAGTTTTAGTTGCTTTCTGAGAGAAATTTTGTGAGTGAAGGGAGGTTAAATAAATTCAGTAACTTAACTAGAAATGTCGACCCCTCTGTGGATAGTCGATGAGGAAGATAGAGAGAGATAGAGAGAGAGAGAGAGAGACTTGTTTTCCTTCAAAGCATGGCAGGGGAAGGGTGAAGAAGTCTCCTATTCCACAGATGTTGACTATTAATTTTCTGAACATGAGAATCAAATTTAAAATTCTCATCTGCTCACACAATATTGAAACAGTGTCTAGACTCACTGATTGGCATCTGAGAGTCTGTTTCTCATTAAAACATAATACTCTAGCCAAACAGGAGAGTAGTCAAATCTTCAAATGAGATTTTTCCTCAGAGCCGAGGTTCTCTTCTCACTGAAGTATATTATCACTTTGTCAAATTGCACAACAGTATAACACAAAATCTAGATGCAGCGACTAGAAATCTAGGTCTGGCAACATTTAGCACATTTTTATCTTGCTCCAAAATTTTTTCTTGCCACTTACTGTATACACTTGAGATTTTCACACTACTACATTTTACTCATCAATTTAAGGCACAATAATACTTAAGGTTGTGAACTTTCTCCCATTTTTTAACTGAGGTTTTATGTATCATGGTTTATTTCTTCTACTTCCTTTCTTCTAAAATAATGCTATAATTTCTGGTTTTCATACTAAAATGTTTCCATTCTTTTCATGAAGGTTTTTGATGTGACTATTTATTTATTCTAAATGGCAAATAATAAGGTCCCCTAAAAATTAAAATATTCTTGCAGTTATAAAATGCATTATTACAATCATTTGATGTTTGGTGAATTTCTAATTCTTTGAATTCTTTTGGTAATTTACTCGAATTAAACTATGTACTACAAATGAAATCAGCTATTGTGAATTAATACTCTATAAATTATATATATATTCATTTAAAAAATCTCCATTTTCTTGGGAGATATTTTATTCATTGAAAATGGCCTGCTTAAAATTATAACTGAACCGATTATTCCAATTATCTAGTTAATCACTATACACAATAAAGCAGTTCTTCAGTGCTTTTGTCTTTTTGGTTTTGTATTTAAATGTTTTCAGTGTAAATCTGACTTTCATAAAATTAATTCTTCACAGATTTTTCTTGTTCTGGAAGCACAGCAGAAACAAATTCTTCTAACGATAAATTCAACTTGCTGCTAGAAGTTACTGAAGAAATCCATTCTGGTGTCATGCTCCTTCCAGTGATAAAATGCTGTTAGTGATGAGCCCTTTCTTGACTACCCCAGATCCAAGGAATAACACCAATTGTTTTCTCATCCTATATCAGCTCATTCTGCCTGATTCATAGAATGGTTATGCCTCTGCACAGAAGAATTTATACAGAAAGCAAAGTGTTTGAATTCATTAATCTTTTTGCTCTCAGAAATGATACATAAACTTTGACTTACACAGTAAAGTCTGTCACAGGGCATCATCTTTCTTTAGCTAGTGAAGGTAAGCTCCTTTATATTATTATTGAATATACATTTCTTACAGATGTGAAAAAAGAATCTGCCAAAATTGGCACCTATTTCTGAACATGGAGAAATGAAGTAGATCTTATACCTACATATTAATAAAATGGAGTTGAAAATTTAGCTTTATTTCTCAACAAAGGTCCTGAGTACATTATAGACAGTTATCTAGAAAGGAATACATAACATGAAGTGAAATTACATCAATAATAAAGAATCAGAAATCTGTATAGTACTTGATAATGAATTAGCTAAAGGTTGTTATCTTTTCTGGGAATCTTGGTAATGAAATAAAAATTCAAAGATATGATTTTCAGAAATGCATTAGATCTTAATTTGTATTAATGATTAAGATGAAAAAATAATATTAATTCATTTTATGAGTCCATTTTTCCCACATAGGCTATAAATGGGAAATAACTAATAATATTTGCACCCTTGTATTCAGTGATTATTGAAAGAATTAGAATACAATGGAAAAGAATGTACTGGGAGATTTGTAACAAATAGTACAGTTTCAAATAGATAAACCTTCAAAGATAATGATGGTAATTAGGCAAACATCTGAAGTTATCTTTTTTTTTCTCCAGATGACATTATTAGAAACACTTTAGACTTCTTTTGCTGCAACATAGGAAAAACAGTGACATTTGGGGTTATACTAAGTAATCCTGGTCTGAAAATGCCACTGCATTATATTAGGGAAATGATAAATGAGACAGGTTGGTGGATCTGAGTAATCAAGAAGAAATTCAGAGCAAGTTCATAGTGAAAGCCATGAAGAGATTCTCGAGTATTTAAAGCAGAGCAGTGACATAGATTTTTCACTACTTAAGTCTAGTATTTGAATAAAACGTGTTTGTATATGTGTATGTTTATACATGTACACATAAATCAAATATTAAACATATTTATTGAGTAATAATCAGTTCAAATCATTGAGAATATCCATCACCTTAAACTTTAATCATATTTTGTGATGAACACATTCAAAATCCTTTTTATATTGTAGAATGAATTGTGTTAGATATAGTAACATTACTTTGTCAGAGAACACCAACTCTGATTCTTCCTAGTGCATATAAGATATATTGTTGCCAATGGCAGTTTCTCTCAAACCTCTTTCCCTCTACTGTCCACAGATTTGGGAATACAGTTTATTGATTTTTATGATTATCTGATTTTAGATTCTACATGTGAAAGTAGTAAAATAGTATATGCTTTTCTATTCCTGGCTGGTTTATTAGCACTCTATCCCCAGGTTTAGCACTTTGTTAAAAATGGTAGGATTTTATCCCTTAAGTAGAATTATTAAATGCACATATGTTAAATATAGTAACCCACAAATGTCACTATTTTCATCTATTTGTCCCCTGAGAGATGTTTATGATGATTCCATATTGTGACTCTTGGAAATAGAGATATAATCCAAGATGTTAAATCATGATACAATGATATATTAGAATATATAACTATTAACAAAATTACATATATTACATAATTTGTGGTTTGCCAGAACATGATTATGTAAGAGATTCTCCAGTCTGTAACTTAACTTAAGACAGTTTTTAAAGCTATATGCAGTTTCTCCTTGGTCAACTGAGAACATCAACAGGAATTGCAGCAGAAGGGAAAGAGAACATCTGATTGCTTTTCCTCTAAAACTTATTCACATGTTGATTTCTTTTATCTACCACCTCCCAGACTCCATGGCAAAAAGCAATTTGATCTAGCAGCTTCTTCTGCATGATTCATTCTGCTGCAGATTATTTTTCAACAAACAAATATTTTCATATTAAAATAACTTTTTTCTTAAATATTGTCTTAAAGTGAGTAACTCATCCAAAGACCTCAAGGTAGAGTAAACTAGTATAAAAGTTCTGCTGAGAAAGCATCTTTGAGATTCTATTACATTTCTGACATAGTTCAATATGTTTCTTTCCAAATCGATTGTAGAACTCTATAATAAGAAATATACAGCAAGTTTTCAATTTTCTATTTATTCATAATATCTAATAAATAATTTTAATATGAAATGATTTCTGCATTGTGCAAGGAAATTAAAGCAATGAAATTAGGGGTATTTTGGAAATATTTAGAAAGTATCAAAATATTTATGTCTCAGTTCTTAATTAAAAAGAACTTTGAAATTACCTCTCTCTCCTCTTTGGTAAAATGCTAGGTGATGCGGGTGTGGGGGGTTGTGGGGAACGTGCGCACGCGTGCCAGACCACAAGCCATCAACCTAAAAGCAATGGGAAGCAATGGGGAGCAATGGGAACTTCAAACTGAAAATAACTCTCTCATGGTTGTGCTATAAATTACTGTAGGACAAGCATGAGCATAGCTGCAGTCATACAACAGCTCCAAAGATTTCATTAAGTTCATATCTGGGAACAAAATTTTTCTTGGTGAACAGCAAAGGAAGGTCTCTTTTGTGGGTGTGATAGTGGCAAACAACGAATAAATATCGTAAATTGCTTTAGTGCATCATCTATGATGACCACATACTGTATCAGAGCAAAGATTTTGCCAAGACCATAGCTCATGTGGGAGAAAGGTATATGTCCAACTAAAATTCATTGTTGTCTACCTTTCTTTTTACATTCAAAGAAGATAAATTAAAAGGCTGAAAAGACTCAATGTGAGAAATAACAGTAACATTTAGTTATGATTTGTAAGTACACTTAGGCTGGTTTGAGTTATTCTTATTTTAATTATAACACACCAGAGGTTTATTTTTAGAAAAATAATCTTCATAGACATACAAAATAAAATTCTTCTTAAGTAATTATTAGGTATGGATACAGAAAACAGGGAATCTTTTAAAAATTAAAACAATGATCTTTCCGTTAAAATTATTATTTATTTTCTTATAAGACAGATTCTCATGTAAATCAGATTAGCCTCATACTTGCTATGTGACCATGACTAACCTTGAACTCATGATCCTTCACATATGCTACCACCTTTTCAGTTTGTGTGTGTGTGTGTATATATATATATATATATATACACATAATCATAGCCACATAATTTTGGATGGATTTCTAAACTCCTGGATCTCTAGATTTAAAAATAATTATGCTGAAAAAAAGCTTGAAACATTAAGTGCAGGTCCTGAAGAAGAGAGATGGTATTTGAATCTGAAGGAGAAAGTGAAGGTTAAGGAAGAGTTGACACCTCTCATTGTAGAGTGGAATCTCTCTTCCACTTTCATGCTATTTTCCTTTGGGGGAATAGATAGAGAGGATATGAAATCCTGGGGATAAAGTAGGAAGTACATTAATAAAGAGGAATCACCAAGTTAAAAAAAATTGCATTGATGTTCACCTCTATACACTGTGGTGGCATTTCCAAACCCATGATTTTTCTCTTGGGAGACACATGTTTAGTTGAACTTTGATGTAGTAGGATTATTTCTCCAAATCATGAAACACTAAAGAGCTAAATATGTGTGGATCATATAGAAGGAAAGGTCTGTCAAGGAACTATGCTCCATGACTTCTCTAGTCTATAAAAATCTTGAAAATGTACTGTGCATATATTTATTCCTTAATTCATTACTAACTAGAATTTTTTTCCATGCTTCCTCCAAGCAATATTAAACAAAGGTTTCTCTGAATAATTCTCCTCTGGGAGAAAACATCATGAAAAGATAAATCAAAATAATGAAAGATGAATTTGAAGAGCAGTAAGAATTATTATAAAAAACAAATTGAGTGACATTAAAACAAATTTCAACTTTAACAATAAAAGACGAATGTCAAGCTTGATTATATATCTTTCATTATTCACCATTGTATCCATCATGATGAAATGTTAAAGAGTATATACATTCCCTGAGGTTTCTAAAGTTTCTATCATAACTAAGAAATACAATATATTTTTACAAGGGATTGTTTAAAAAGACAGATAATATATAATTGTATTTACTTGCTTGAATTTTATATATTTCATACAGACTGTCCAGCCAGAGACATTCCAAACATTCATATCAGGAAAAGAAATCAAAAGAAGTGACCATACAAGAATGTCTTTCAGATAATGTATCTGTGTGTGTGTGTGTGTATGTGTGTGTGTGTGTATGTGTGTGTGTGTACCAGAGGAAACTGAGTGTATCTGTGGAGACCCAAGAGTGTAATACGCTACCTCTTGATTGTTTTTACACTTGGGTTTACCAGGTCCTGCCTTCTAGGAAAAGAATTGTAGGTCTCCCCCATATCATCTTGGAATGTCATTGAAATCTGTGAATCTGAATTCAGTCTTTTTGCTTGAAAGGCTTTATTTAACCTTTGAATCAACTCCCACCCTTTCATTTTATCAAAACATTTTCAGTCAACTGCAGAGTTAAGTGTCTCTTTTGAAAATAAGAAGATATGTATATTTTAATTTGGGAACACAAAATGACTCATAAACTACCCATTACATAGCAATGTTTTCCTTCCCAAAAGCTGCATTTCTATATTTCTACTTCTGGTCCATTGTATGTAGTGTCAATAACTGAGTATCCATGTTCTAAGATTGTTGGCAGATAAGATCATTTTGAGATCCGTGACATGACATTGCTCATCTTAGATGGTCCCTGGCCTTGTTCTAAGAAAATTAAATGTGTCTGGTTAGGACACAGGGCATCAAAGAGACAGATAGTATGTCCTGCCTGCCTACGGCACCCAGTGATAAAGCAATTCCTCTTTAGGAATTTCTACCTCGGACAAATCTATTTCTGAATCTCCTTTCTTTCAAAGATATCAGGAGTTAGCTATAAATTATTTCTTCCCAAAGAAAATGAAGAGGTTGGAATGTTTATTTGTAAAAATTTTATATGATATAATCACTAAATCATAAATATCACTTCTTAATTTAAATAAGTTAAATATTTTTAAAACGAACCAGATGATATCCAAAACAGCCTGAAAATAAGCTGAAAAGATCAGGATGCTCACTTTGTAATCATATGCTTATCCTGAGTTAATTATGAACAGTTGCAGAAATAAGCACATAGCATACACATTACATAAACACAAACATGAATAAAGGAATAAATTTCTATATCTTGCTACATCTTAATCAATAATGTTATTCGTTATATCTATTATAATTTGAAAAAGAATTAAGATCATTTCATATATGCAACAATATACTTTGTCTTTGCTTCTTCTTATCCTTAGCATCATATCCACAACCCAAAAATTCAAAGACAAATAATTTTCACCAAGTTTGCTTATTTTTGCATCATCTCTAAAAGATTCTCCATTCCAGTAGACTTAATAAGCCATTGGAACTCCATTTCATCCTTTTGCCTTGTATTCTGCTCCACATCAAATCCACTCATCCTTCACCTTTGGCCTTTGAAATTTACCCTCTTCAGCTGCATGAGAGGCTTGTTTCTACATTTGTGGATGTGATCAAGTTGTAATAATAGCTATTCCTGTGTCCCTAGGAGCATTTCACATTGTTTCCTTCAGTTGCCATAACATGCTACCCCATACTGTTTCATCAGATGTTCAAGTCATTTACATAGATGCTCATCTTTGTGACATTTTTCCAGACCATATAAACAAGCACCTCCCTGATTTCTATGCTTGCTGCCTCCACTAACATTCTTCAGTAGATTTCTCTTCTTGTTTTTTCCATCAACAAATTTTTCATAACATTTTGCATTATTCCAAATCCAAATTAACTAGAAATTCACTCTTATGTTGCTATGCAATTCTATAGTGGTTTCAACTTTCATGTTTGATACTTTCCCATGTTCTATTTTTAAAAGCTGATTCATTCTTTATTCTCCCTGCCTATGTTATTTTTCCCAACTTTAATTAAATTTGTTTTTTGACAATTTGATACAGGTATCCAGTATACTGCAGCTACTGTGACAATTGTCTGTCTTCTTTAGTCTTCCTGCTCACCTCTACTAATCTCACTATTTAATAATAAATATTACATTCATGTCTTTTGTTTCAGTTAGATTGTCACTGTGTTTAACCAATGATGCATATATGAATCTGTGTGTGAGGGTATACCTTGCTATCTTCTATACTCCTCACTGTGTGTGCTAGTGAGGCCATAGCCTGCAAATGCCCTGATGCAGTTTTCTCATATGCCACTGAAAAATTCATGACCTATTAACTTAAGGGGGTAGAAAAGTTTTATTTTCTCTTAAGATTTCTACTTAGCATTCCTTGCCTGTTTGACAGGAAAACTCCCACCAACACCAAGGGCTAAGGAAACTATCTGCACCATACCCTTATATCTGACTGTTAAGAGAGACATAATCCTTATATGTCAGACCAGCATGTCTGACAAAGTAAACCAAAGAATAAAACTTTGCTTAACCAGCAACCTCCAATTTATTCACCTGACCAGGAAATGTTCCACCGATCATGTTCTGAGTCTTCCCACATCAATTAGACAATCTCCTGCAGCTTTCTTAGGAATTACATTAAACTATCAGTTCTTCATAGATGTACACAAAGCTTAGTCTGCAAATAGTTCACAATCATGTATGCATAGTCATACAGTTATTCAACTGTTTTTTCAGTGATCAGTAGAGGCCTGCAACTGTTCTATCCATGCTAATGACATGTTAACTTTAGTTATGTGGTCACAGGTTCTGTAATATAATGCTTGTATTTACAGTACTATTCTTAAAAGACAGATTTTCACAGAACTTGTCTTCATTTAGTCACATTTATCTTCTTTCCCACTATTGCACAAATGTGCATGTCTTGCTTGACAGATTGGTATTTGTATTTCACAGAGTTCACACCTGAGTAAGGCTATCCATGCCTGTTGTTCCGGAAGCTCACATTACAGCTTTCAATGCTGTAAAGGATAACCAATAAGAAGGATATTTTGTGCTTAGCTCAGATTTCCAAATATTTTGCTGGCATGTTGTGCGGTATCTTCAGTAATAGAACAATATTGGCAGTTTTAAACCATGATAATGAGAGTTGCATGTAGCTGTTGAAACATGAATGAGAAATGATTCGTTTACTTTTTTGCAGTGTAGGAAGCAGAGAAAGAATCAGATATTGAGTTATGCAACAAACCACAAGGTTTGCCTGTGATCTGGTTTGTCTGGAAGGGCAATAACCACATAAATAACCTCAATCTATGGAAATATTTCCTCCTTGTCAGGAATCAAGCATTCAAGCACAGAACACATATGGAAAAATTTATATCTAAACCACAGCAACATGTTACATACAAAGAGCACTTAGAAGGAACCTTATAAATATTACTTGAAAGAGTGGTCTAACTCTCAAAGATATTACATTTTTAAACCTTTTATGGTGTATGTACTGTATCATAAGTTTAAATGTTTTGTAGTGTTTGATCCACTGAATAAAATTTCTGTAAGGAAAAGTAAACAAACATTTTGGTGATTTCTATTTACATTAGTTTTAATATTTTAATATCAGATGTATATAAAATAAGATTGTGTGCCATAATAAATGAATGAAGTCACTGTGAAACACAATATGGACAATGTTTCATCTAGATCAAATATAAAAAAGATTCATTATTTGTCTAATATTTGATGAATATTCAAGGCACAAGACAAGTTTTGCTAAATTTATTAAGACTAAAATAAAATAAAATAATTGTAATCACAACTGAAATTAAATACAGATTAAGCACAATATTTGATGTTCTATTAATATTACTGGAAATAGGGGCTGGAGAGGTGGCTTAGAGGTTAAGCCTCTGCCTTGCAGGCGGAAGGTCCTGAGTTCGGATCCTAGACCCCAGGTATAGACGCCAGGCGGAAGCCAGGGCATCCTGCGTTTCTGGTCCTGGTAGGGCGGAGCCTGTGAATCCCCAGAGTAAACAAGGAGGTGAAGGCGGTCCATGGTGGTTCCCGAGTTCTTCCGTGGCTCTACACACACACACATATACATATACACACTCGCACATGCGCACAATTGAATAAATAATAAAAAAATTAATATTATTGGAAATAAAAGTATTTTGGTAATATTAATGCAATTATTCAAAAAACTTAATAATAAAATGTTTCTTGGCAAATACTCTATATATTAAACACCGAAGAGAACATTCAAAGATGAGTTCTAATGCATTTTTTAATTTTTTCTACTTTTATGAGAATAATGAGTATTCATCCCACCTTCCTTCCCTTCCCCCTCCCTCTCATTCCCTTCCTTCCCTTCTGTCTGTATGCTCTATGGAGTTTAGGGTTCACTCTGGCTTGTATGCGTCTATGGACCTTAAGGTTCACTCTGGCATGTCTAGGCCTGTGGGAGTTCAGGCCTCCTAGTGTAACAAATTACCTCTCTCCACGCCACCCTACTGGTTATATGCATTTCCCTTCCCTGATCCAGCTTTAGACCCAAAGATTTCTACTTTGAATTCCCATTCTATGAGTATAATAACAGCTGCCTACAGAGCAGTTTGATGTACTGCCTTCCTACTTATAGGTTTGTTGTGAGTTTTCCCTAATGATCTATTTCCTTCCCTTTTGTTTAGGTCCTTGCTCTAGATAGCAGTAGGGGGGGTTACCCTTCTGACAAACAGGTCTTGAGTCCAATCATAAAGCTGCTGGCTGTCTCCTTAGTATTCATACCACTATTACAATGGTGGTCACCTGTTGCCTTGGTGATTTATATTGCAATTTACAGATCTTATGCCATTCATAGGATTTGTGATTAGTTCTTTCCCCCCAGCAGCTTCTTTCTCCATAATTCCTTGGTACCATGTAAGGTATACCACAAGGAGATAATTTTCAGACAAACATGTATTTTGCCTATGTTCTGTGACCCTTGTATGTTGCATCTTCAGTAATAGGGTCTTACTGACAGTTTTTGAGAGCAACTAAGATCAGTGGCAAAAGCCTGTAATGTTTGGGGGCCTTTAAGACCTGTCTGACCAACATTTTTATTAGGAAGTACCACAGTCCTGTTACGTCTAGTATAATTATGTCCCTGGGTTCTGAGTGGATTAGTTCAAGGCTTGTATTTTATCTCTTTTCCATGTTTTGCTCACTCTATGTACCTCTGCATAGGGACTTCTTATTCTTGTCTTTTCTTTAAAAGATGTTCCTTTGGGGTTGCTTTCTACCATCTTTGAGTTTTTCTATAAGTACTCCTGTCCCTCCTATCTCCCAAGTCACTCCTGTTTCCCATCCCTTCATCCCCTGCTAAGTAGCTATGTATTTTTCTCAATTGTTCCCTCCCTCAGTCTTACTTTGGGATCCTAAATCTTCCCTTTAAAAGGTTTCACATTAATCATCCCTTCCTAGCTTTCTACTCTTAGGTCTTTTTCAAGTTTTGTGGCTCTCACAAGGCTTCCAATAAGGCTGTCAGTTCAATCATCCTCATATTAGACAGAAGATGCAGTGTTTAACTTCTGTGTCTCAGATAAATTTCACTATGTCTTTAATTTATCAGCAGTGACAGATCCCTTTTTGCTGTGGTTCCCTTTACTTCATAATGACAATAATAATTTATGAACAGGAACATTACAGGGTACTGAAAAATGTATAACATAATAAGGAATAGTGTGAGTTGGTGTTTAAAACTTCTCTGAGCAATACTTGCCTATTTCTGTGAAAGAAACTGAAGAAACAGTTATTAGCAAGTTCTTCAATTATTACTTGCATGGATTTAAAAATCATATCTAGTCATTGCAAAGAAAAATTTATGGAGCCATGAAGTTTTTTTATTCTATGTGAAAAGGTTTGTATGACACAGGTAAGTAATTCATATTAATTACTGTTTCAACTTAATTGTATCATTAAACAACTGTAAATAATGATGAGTGCTGTTCAAGGTACTTTATTTAAGAAAAATATAGAGGTTGCATTTTCGCTTACACAATTGAGAAATAATCGCATATTTTATTCCACTGAGCCAAAAATTAAAATGCAATTTTAATATACTGTCCTTTAGCCATAAGAAGTGCACTTTTCAAAAAATTCAACTTATTGCTGTATTAAAATTCAGTAAAAAAGCTGGAGAGATGACTCAAGGATTAAGACTCTGCCTCACAAGCAGAAGGACCTGAGTTCGGATGTGAAGTCCCACATAAAAATGCCAGACAGAGATGGCTGGGGCCTACATTTCTGGTCCTAATGGACAGATGTGGCATTATCGATTCAGGGAGGCCCTAGCTCCACTCCCGAACCTAAAAGGTCTCAGTTCAGACCACAACAAGCCTGAACAAATTAGGACATGTCTGGGACATGCCCCAGACATGTCCAAATAGAGGACCCATGCAGGCAGAGGGATGCACAACTAATGGGAAGCAGCCATTTAACCTGCCTCTGCAATGGACACCTAGTAAACACATAAATGTTTGGTGGATGTCTCCCACAGCAGAGAGATGGCAACACCTGTTTGGACCTGACGCTATATAAGCTCAAACACTTTCTTAAATAAATTGAGTCTGCAGCAAACTCGTCCTCTGCCTGCTCCTCACCTGACTCCCGGGATCTGTGGTGACTCCTCCGCCACTCCTCTCCTCACCTTAGAGCCTCAAGGCTCCGGTTGACTTCCCCCCACCCACCTTTCTCTGGCTCACCGGCAAACATTCCGCAACAGGCAGAGCCTGGGAAAAACAAGAATGACACACGTTGGTTCCTGATCATGTACAACTGAGGGGGTATGATATCACCAGAAGGGGAGGGCATATAGTCTGGCAGATAAAAAGTATTCATTTTGCAAATGGGTGATTGACACCTCCCTCTCTGAGGTTTCCTACTTTTATTACATCTACCTTTGAATGTGCTATTATAACAAGACTCCAGTTTAACAGCTTTTTGTCTCTGGCCAGGAGGTGACATAGAGTGCCCAGCAGGATGGAGTGAAGGGCATTGCAGGAGCAGCAAAACTGCAAAAGAAAATCAACAAACCACAATCCAGAACTTCAGAGACTCAATATCAACCACCTAGAACTAGGCCAGACTAATCTCTCCCCATCCTGAAGCTCAGGGACATTTGCGGAAGAGGGGCGGTAAGAGTGTAAGAGCACAAGGATGGGAAGAGCAATGATTTGCAAGATACGCCACACAAGTTAGGGCTGAAGTAATCATAATAGGACTTTGCATGCCCTGCACAATGTCCAACACACTATTGACCTCACAAAGTCTAGCATCAGCTAAAGGCACCAAGATCCTTGGAGGCAAGGGATTGGCAGCCACAGCAGTGTTCCTATGCTTAAGGGGAACATGAGAAAGGATTCAGGGAAATGCCACTGGGTCCTTGTACGTCATCGGAGAGGAGGACCCAGAGAAGAGTCAGGCATACACAATAAAGAACTCTCTGGGAATTGGCGGGGAGGCACTGGGGGATGGGGAGGCACTCATGAGGGGTAGCAGGGGATTCAGGGGTAGGAGGAGGGAGGGAGGGAACTGGTCTACCTACTAAGTTTGTATGAGTGGTAATAATAAAATTAAAAAAAAAAACAAGAATGAAGCAAAAAGAAGATAGAAGCAATCCAGGATGATTCCCAAAGTCACCTTTGGGCTTTCACAGGGACAAATAGGGCCTCGGATACATACACACACACACACACACACACACACACACACACACACACACACAAATAATAAAGAAAATGCTAAAATGGCATATATTATATTAAAATAATATTTTAAAAACTGTCCTTGGTTACAGAAAAATATAAAAGGTTTTCAAAATAATTTATATCCTGAAAAAATCCCTACTACAATTTACAACAGTATCATTGTAAATAACAGTTCATATTTTTCTGCATGGGATTTAGAATAATTAATGACACTCAGCAAAAAAAGAATTCAATTTTTACTTCATGTGTAGGAAACTTCTTATGTTCATTATTCATGATAATTTGTAGAGGAATTTCCTCTGCTATAATAAAGGTCTTCATTCCATACATTGTTTATCCTCATGTGCTCATGAGCTTGTGAGAACATCCTTGTCTTCATCACTAATTCATAGAGCAGGGCGGTTAAGAATGATCACATGGCAAAATGAATTCCAATCTTATCACCACTGTATATTTTCAAGTGCAATTAGTTGCATTTTAAAAACATTATTTTGCATGTTTCTGCTGTCATGCATTGTCTATAAAGTCATTTTTGTGTTCCTTTCAGTATAATAATTTTACATAAATTTAGCTCTAAGGATGTAAAAATGTTGTGAGAGTAAATGATCACTTTAACATACAGCTATTCTCTTATGCAATGGCTTCTATTACCTAACATTCAAAATAGAAGATATTTTAATTTTTTTCAATGGCAACATATTAACATTTTTTCAGATTATAGACCAAAAACAATTAATTCATTAATAAACCAGTACAGCTATTTTTGCATATTTTATGTAAAATGTTTGAAAAGAACAAAAGTAAAATTTGAATTTACCTAATTTGAATAATTTGAATAATACCTAATTTCTAAATCTTCTACTATTCTTATCTTTTAATGCTGGAAAATCCTAACAACTTTGTATCTTGAGTATAATTTATTACAACTGGATCTCCAAACAACTACATTTTGAAATGAATGCTGATTTAGTGGAAAATTGTTTAAGTCAATATATTTCCCTGATATGTACTAAGTATCTTTCTATTTTTTTTAATATTTTTTTATTATTTATTCAACTGTGCGCATGTGCGTATGTATGTGGGGGCGTGCGTGTGTGTGTGTGTCTGTGTATGTGTAGAACCACGGACGAATTCGTGAACCACCATGGACACCTCCACCTCCTTCTGCCCCGGGATTCACAGGCTCCGCCCTACCAGGACCAGAAGCGCAGGCCGCCCCCACTTCTGCCTGGCGTCTATACGTGGGATCTGGGATCCGAACTCAGGACCTTCCGCCTGCAAGGCGGAGGCTTAACCCCTGAACCATCTCTCCAGCCTCTTTCTATTTCTTTAATGTAATAGAAAAGCAGAATTGATTAGGAAGCAAGCAAATGTCCCAGAGGACCTTTATAGGACCAAACACCCTCAAACACTAAGAGTGGTCAGTTGACCAGAGACCAGTTCCTGATCCAATATTTAGTTAGGAATTTTAGTCATTTTATTTTAACTTTTATTAATTTTGTTCTTCAACAAGTTCATAAGTGTATATAAAGAATTCTGATTCTGGCCAGTCCTTCCTTGCCCTTCTGATAGCTATTTCTCCCTACAAATCCCTCACTCAAGTCTGAGTTTCTTTCTTTTTGTTTGTTTGTTTGTTTGTTTGTTTGTTTGTTTGTTATTATACCCACATAATTTAATCAGGGATTTCTGTGTGACTATTGAGTTTTCACTACCCAACAGAACCTGATAGTATTAGCAATAAGTACAAAATTAAAGATAAATACTGACCCTTTCCCCCAAAAATCTGACAACAAACATCTTGGTTGTAACATATAGGAAAATCAGACCAAACAGGAATTCAAATGGACGGTTCCTCCCTAATAAAGAACATATACCCTGCCAGAAGTTGTCATGCAGCTTGTTAGGGAAAATGGCACAAATAATGTCACCTTTCTGTGAACCCTATAGCACCAAGCTGTAAAACAAAATTTGCCCACAGGTATAATAGTGCAGTGACTATGGTAGTAAGCAATACTATTTGGCTAGATTTGTGGACTTCTCCACAAGAGGGATATCATACCTGATGATATATACCTCATCAAAAATTCATGGCTGAGGATCTTTTAGGAACAGGGATGCAGTTTACTACTCTTGCTTAACTTAATTAATGTGGCACAAAATTGCTTATAACTATTTATGGAAATTTGCATTTATAGGAAAATTACTGTCACCTTAATCAGAGAAGTTTCTCTTTTGAGTGCATATCCGTGAATACAGATACTTATGCTAATCAAGTGTTGACTGAATATTCAACCATGAACGGGGCACATATAGCAACATCTCGAGGCTCTGGGAACATTATGACATAAGTGGACACAGAGAACATAAAGTTCATATGGTTGTGTCTTTAGGTAAGGTTAAGTTTGGGAAGGTCATAGCAAATTTAGGAAGTGAAATTTTGTGTGTGTAACAGGAGGTAGACATTGAAGTTGGTTAGCCCTGCTTTCTCTGGCAGTCTGCTGCTTGATTTATTTCTCTGTCTTCATGATGATGGATATGGTCTAAGTCACTTCCATTTCTGCTACTATGGGATATCCACCTAAATGGACTATATCTCCTCTCTGGAATCATAAGCCAAATAACTTTCTCCTTTTATCTCTTATTTCAATATTGTTTCACAGCAACAGAGAGAGTAACTGTGACCTACTGAGTACAAAACTGGAACTGGACACTGATGAAAACAAGCCAAATACATAGTGAATCATTCAGTCCATGGATCTTTCAAAGGACAGGGATTCAGCCTTCTAGTTACATAAATATTAGAATAAGTAGATCTAAGAAGATGGGTATGGAAAATTAATATTATTTTAATTAACTGTACTATAAACTCACTTCATAGTGAGAATGAAAGTATTTATCATACTTCACAATAGTTAATGTTAAAGAGATATTAAAGTTGCTATACTTTTAATAATTCTAGTCATGGAAAAGACTCCTTCATATGCATTCAGCATTATTCAGTGAAAAAAAGAACAGAAATACTCTGTGTAGGGAGGATACAGGTATAAACAGTAAGTGAAATAGACATTCATGTTTTTTCAGCTGTATGAAAAAATTCATGGTGCAGTTTCTGGCATAAGCAAAGCTTTAGAAAGCCAAATTTTCCTCTTTCTAGCATCTGTTTTCTACTTACTTTGTCACTTTCAAGGACATTTCATTCTCCTTTGAAGGATTAACACATTGTGCTTTTTTTCCGCTGAGTTCTCATTACATAGTCTCTCAGACTTCAATATGTTCTTTGATTTATTGCTAAAATTCTTAATTCTTTTTCACTATTTCAGCAATGGGCCAGCAGACTCTAAATCTGGAACACAGAAAAAAGCTAAGAATTTCCCGAACTTATTTTGTGGAAAACAGGAGTAAAATTGTTTCCTTTATATTAGTCACAATAATCTGTACTTTGAGAAAGCAAAACATGATTTTTTTTTTTAGCAGATGCCAGCATGGTTACTTGACGACAGGAGTTGAAGTTCTGAGTCTCTGATGCTCATCTGAGTGAGTGAGGGAAGGGTTCATGATGTTTCCAGGATCGCTGTCTCAGTTTTACTAGAATCCCTCTGTTTTAAGTATTCCTCTTTTTGCTGTGACATAATATGAGACATAAATAAGGGGATATTTATTTGGTTTCTAATTCCTGAGGGGATGTAGTCAATTATGGTGGTGACAATACAGCGGACGGCATGGATGGAGGGAAAAGTAGGAAACCTGTTCAGATCTCTGCAGTCTTCCGGAAGGCAAAACAAACAAGAGCAAACTGAGAGAGGAGATAAGGCTGGGTATCAAACCTCAAGGTTCACACCCCTGACTTATCTTTCAGCAAGGAATCACTTTTTATATATAATACAATGTTAACAAACATTAACACCATCTATGGATTCAAATATAGGAGACTCTGGAAAACAACTCATTCAAATTCTGACAACATCCTAAATCAAACATATATATAAAGGCAGGGCAGTGTACACAGGCCTTCACTCAGATTTGTGTGTTCTTTTACCCACACTGGGCAGCTTAGGTCTCTCACCAGTGCTAAGCAAAGTATGCACACACCTTACTCCAAACAATGAACCTAGAAATGCAAAACTCCAAATGTATGCAGCTGCATATGCACAGGCCTCTGAACACTCAAATAAGCTTCTCCTTCACTAGGCATCATCAAACTTGGTGTTTCTATTCACTCTGGAAAACACCCTGAAACCAAGAAAGAAAGAACAATCCAACCTAAATCAGTTCTTGGTGTATGCACAATAATACATCATAAGGGTTCTGGAGTGAAATTTAAGGAAACCACCTCCTTGTACCTAGAGGTACATGTGATTAAAATCAGATATATTATACAAAGGAAATATGCATTGAACCAAAACCAATGTGCCCGAAACCATTCAATAAAATATAATCACTCAAGCTATAATCCTTAGTCATAAACCTCTCCTTCATCAGAAATAAAAAAAAAAATCCAGAAATAATTGAGGTTCTTGAGTAATTTTCTCTTCATGTAGTCCAGTGAACTTGTCCAGTAAATGGGCTATGCATCATTTTGCTTTGGATATCATTTACTTACTAACTTTACAGTGCTGAGGCTTTCATTTCAATACTTTGAATAAAGAACCAAGAACAATAAAAGGTAGGCTCATCCCCCACCCCACCAGTAACAATAGGAGAAAACAGATAATTAAAATAAAGAAATATACCAGCATACCTCTCTGGAGCCTAGGCTATCAACAGACCAGAATAGATGAAAACCTTTTTTTTTTTTTTCCTCTGTGAAATAACCTCACAGAGGAGAAGTGCTATATCATTACTAATGAAAAATAAGGAATATAAAAGAGTCTTTGCCATGTAACATAAATAAGTTCACATGATGTCCATAACTGAAGTCTGATCAGCATTATATAGTAATTGATTCTGTGGCATTTCCAACTCAGCCAATTTTGAATGACTTCCTTACGTACTGTTACACTTACAACTAACCTTTTCCTCAAAGTTGACAGGAAAAGATTTTATGTTCATCATGTTCAATGTACATATTTTATAGCCAAGTCTAAGATGATGACAGATTCTCATAAAATACCAATTTTGACACTATGTTTTTTCACTCCAAAAAGTGCTCTGTATAATTATCGATGGTCAATATATGTATTATGGATCAAGCAAATTTTAGATATTATGTCCATTCTTGGAGAAATAGCTGTGAGGTGAGTTCTATAATAATTCACATCATTCTGCTTCAAGCAGTTAACCTCAGTGTAAAGCAAGTTAAGCAGAAACTCAAAATACTTTATAGAACCATTTCGAAAAGCACAACATATTATAAGTTCAACTAGGAGGGACATCTGGTCAGTTCTGAAAAGTAAGTATGTGGGTGCTTCAGTGAAGATTGATTGGATAAGGTAAAGAAGGTGAAAGCTTCAGGCTTTAAGAAAGGCAGGAAAACAATGAGAAAATATTTTACTGACTTGGCTAACATTTGAGTTGTAATTAGAAAACAGAAAGAGTAATGAGTAGAAAAGAGTCCTGTGTTAAGAACTTTCATCTTTCTCCTTCTTTTTCTTTAAATCGCACTTTTAAATCCATGATGTGGACAATTTGTCAAGAAAAATAGAGGATATAAAAAGAGACAGTTAGCAGAAAGCATACCATTAGACCATAAAAATGCTCTTGGACTGGTGTGGTGGTGGTGGTGTGTGTGTTGCAGTACCTGGATAAGGTCAGGTTCGTTTATTTAATGGTGCATTTCTGTTAAGAGACTTTTTTTTTTTTTCTCTAGCAGTCATTTTATACCTCGCCCTAGTCTGAGCTAAAGGAGAACATTCAGGCATCCCATCCTGTAGGAAGTCTCATCTGGTAAACAACTCCTTATCTTTAGGAAGTTTTGTGGGATAATAAGCTAAGGGGTGATGCTTCCGCCAGGATTTGGAAAAACAGTAAATAATATCTACGGAAGACTTGCCTGCCAGTCAAGCCAGTCAGAGCAGTGGAACAGTGAAAAAGTGTGGAAGAGACTACTGAACACGGAAGCCTAATGGCAGAGGACTGTGCCATAGGGTGGCTCAAAGGAGACCCTGGAGCAGTTTAAGACAGTGTGAGGAAGACCCCGGAGCAGCAGTCTGGGAGAGAATTCTGAGCAGAACAGCCAAGGTGGACAGAGAAAGAGATTAGCGAACAGTCCAGCAGCGAAGAGACTTCAGTGCAGCCCAGAAATCTGGAGGAAGAGATTGTTTTAGCATGTTCTACAGCAGACGGCTCCAGAAGTGTAAGAGTTTCATCCGTACTGGGCATGGGGGGAGGGATAATCTGGTCAGGTAGCTGCCCTTGACTTCTCCCTACTCCTGTAGAGTAATCCTCACTCACACTCCTGTAAGCAATTCCAATAAACTCCTTGGTTCTTGAAGTTGGACCTTGGCATAATCTTTTCTTTGGTCTGTTGTAGAACTCCCTTCTGGGGTGGAGACAGTTGTGTGGCGCTCCAAAGGAAAAGTATTAACACAAAACCTTGTCATTCTTCTAAGTCTTGCGTTAGTTCTATCCACAAATTAGCAAAGATGATTTATAAGACTATACACTGTAAAAAAATCATATTTTATCTACTGTCAATAGATTAAAGCTATAATATAAAATTAAGAAAACAACAAGTTAGAAAAATAATTTTCAGGAATACATATTTAATTGTTCAAAAAATACAAATCCAAAGAACTATTTGTATTTGGTGTTCCTTTGCATAAATTTATAATTTTGGGTTTCCTCCAAGTGTGAACCGTTATTAAAACGAAAGCAATTTTTGATTCACACTTTTGTAAAGAAAATAAAGTCAAAACTAAAACAAAATAGAAAAAAGTGGTACAAAAAGTAGTAAGTATGGTAAGTGGAGTTGGTAAGAATGTTTCCAATGAAAGAAATGATTTTAGGTTAAAAATGTGAAATAATGTTTTGTGGTTAAAATAAATATATTCAAAATGTAAATAGGGTAAAATCAGAAGACACCTCCCTAGTGATTAGGGAAATAACGCCCACAAAATACGAAGGAGCATAAATCAGGTTGTGGAGGAGATCCCAAAAGATCGGAGACAAAAGAATATGGGTAAATAGATGAATAAGGCATCTAGAGAAGAATAGTTTTAAAGGGGAGTGAAGGATGGAGATAGCTAGAAGTGGGGGAGCTTTCAGGTAGCTATTTGCTTCTAACTAGCTTCCAACCCCTTCCCCCCCAACACACACACACACACACACACACACACACACACACACACACACACTTAAACTAGGGAAGACATGTGCAGTACTGTAAACTTGTCAAAATAACAGCGGAAGGCGAGAATACAGACTCTAGACATGAACAGATGTCTTAATATTAGCTATAAATTCGTGGTAGTAAACCACCATCTAAATACCTTTCGTTTTATTCTTAGAAAAGCTGCAGTTTATTGCATGGAAGGTCAGTGAGGCAGAAAACCACAAGTGGCCAGGGTACAGATTATTGGTGATCCCAGAAGCTCAGTTCTAATCAGCAAATCCAAATCTTCCCGTGTGGAACCTTGTGGAAGAAGAGGTAATAAAATTGTAAGAGCCTAAAGAGGGGAAGGTATACTGCTGCCCAGAATACTCCAATACTGACAACACTGTTTCCTCCAAGAAAACACTGCAATAAGACCTGCCTCCACCAGGTGTACACAGTGCTGGCTTATCAATATTCCCCCATGGATTAAAGAAGCTCAGAGGAGAAACAGTTACAGTGTTAACCTTAGGGGAAGGCACTAAAAAAGTGAAGGGGCCATTCCTACTTGTGGGTTTACCCAGTTCCCACAAGTACAGGTACCCTGTAGGAAACCCTGGGATCCAACATGCAGAAAGACATGGGGGCAGGAGGGAGAGAGAGGAACTAGTAAAAGGAAGGAAGAAGAGGGAGAGGAAGGTGGGATTCTGAGTTGCAAGCAGAAGGCCCTGAATTTGCATCTCACGACCCACATCAAAATGCCAGCCTGAATTTCAGGCTCTGGTGGGTGGAGCCTAGGAAATCCCTGAGCAGGAAAACTACAACAACAAAAAAAGTAGAAGTAGTCCATGTTGATTCCTAAAGTTACCTTGGGTCCTCCACAGAGACACACAATGCCCTTTGATACTCTCTCTCTCTCTTTCCTTCTCTCTCTCTTTCCTTCTCTCTCTCATGCATGAATTAAAAATAAATAAATAGAAATAAAAAGAAAGCAAGAGAAAGAAAATTTGTTCCTGTTGAATTTTGTCAGATTTTGATCTTCAAAATCTATTTTTAAATAATTTTTTTATTATTTATTCAATTGTGCGTGTGTGTGCGTATGTATGTGCGCACGCGTGTGTGTGAGTGTCTCTGTGTGTGTAGAACCACGGACGAATTCGGGAACCACCATGGACACCTCCACCTCCTTCTTTACTCTGCCCCAGGATTCACAGGCTTCGCCCTACCAGGACTAGAAGGGCAGGCTGCCCCCGCTTCCGCCTGGCGTCTATACGTGGGATCTGGGATCCGAACTCAGGACCTTCTGCCTGCAAGGCAGTGGCATAACTCCTGAGCCACCTCTCCAGCCCTCCAAAATCTATTCTTAAACACTTGAAAATGTTTCTTAAAATTCTTCAGAGATCAACTCATAACTCATGTAGTAGTTATTAAGATGGTGCTATATTTATCACATATACAGCTAAAGTATGCATGTATTTGAAAGATGAAGATGATTATATACATATATATGTTTATTGAAGTTTTATGCAATAACTAAAATTAAAACTCAATTCTCCATATTCAAGATTTATGAAAGCACATTTAAAGAAATATGATTGGCAAAGACAAAAATATATAAAAGGTCTTAGAAAACACCATTAGTCTTTGCCCTCATGTCACCTAACAAACACGGGGATTCTGGGATCATTGTAAGTTAATTGTAACATATTATCTATCCTCTTGATCAGTGGCACCACAAAGATCCAAGATCTTGAGAACTGACCATTCTACCTCTATCAAACAGAAGAATCATCAAGACAGAAAGGAAAAAGTCCACAAAAACAATTCTGCAACATGGCAGAAACATGGAGGAAAAGACTAGAAGAGTAGGTCTCTTCATATCCTGAAAGTAACTAACTTCAAGAAGCATAGATAGGCATTAATTCTCATTAACAAACAAAACCACAAATAAACCAGAAGGCAGTTAATCTTCTTCATCAAATTATAGAATGCTTAATGAGTTAATTGATGTATATTTGGCAGGTTTAACAGTGTATTTCTGGGAAGAATTTACCTTGGGTGTGTGGGAAATGTTCCTCTAGAAGGGGGTACATTTCCTGGATGCTAGGCTTTAGAGATCTTATAAAATTAAAAAAATTAAAGCAGATAAAAATTTGCATAAAAGTTTACTAAGCCAACAAAGTAAAAAAATCAATTAAATGTCTTAAACTATTAAAGATGAAAACAATCCTATCTTTAACATATGCAGGAATTTTATCCCCAAAAGAGAGATGCAAGAGATTTTTCCTCCAATTAATTTCCTAGAGGGTTTCACAAGTTGTTGAGTCATGAGAACCAAAGCAGTACATATGTAAAGGCTCTTTTAATAGTCCATAGTGTTATCTCACATACAGTCCCTGAGAATGGATAGACATGTAACTCTGGAGTCAATCAGAAGAAATAAACTCATTAAGAAATTAAAATGTTATGATCTGTTCATTCTCTCTTTTCTACGGATGATCTGAATTGATCCATGACTTCAAGTTTCAATTATCTGTAGAAAAATGTTTATTCATTTTAATGGATCATTTTTAAGAGCTGATTAAAAGATTCTCTGAAGAATAACTGACTTTGTGATAGCTAATGCGGTTTTCTTTGATTATTAACTAAATTTAAAATAGTATGATAACTTATAAGAACTTCTTATCCATATACTGAAACCTACATATATATCATGCAGAAAAGCAGTTCTTACTTCCTCACTTTTGGATACTTTTGAAAATGTCAATAATCAGCCATTTATAGTTGTATAGTTGTGTCAGAGACTGGAGTACAATTCAGTATTTTAGAATCTAGAAATGGGATTATATACAGCAATTCTTAGAGGTAAAGAAATAAAGCAATTATTAGACTATAGAGAAAATATAAACAAAGGTTGCTTTAAAGAATCTGTGATGTGAGATCAGGGGAAGCCAGAAATTGAGGAAACCCAAGGGAAGAAGGGCAAGGGAATGGTAAGTCTGTCCTTAGCCGTACCTCATCAGATATGTTGGATCCATTGATTATTTCTCAAAGTGCCAGATGTCAAAATCAATTGGAAAATTAGAGCCTGGATATGTCAATTTTTGTGGACAGAGATCAGTGCAAAAAATCTTTAGAACTCTACCAGGAGGCAAAGCATGTGTGATTCTTCATCTGTGTGGATGCGTGGATAACTGAGTCCAGTACCGAGACATCTTAAACTGTGGATTCATTTTTATCAGGCAACTTTACAGTGAATATATGTAAGTAGTTCCTGGAATTTTATCAAAATGAGTCCTTCAATAATCTTTTCTGTTACATATATTTTTATAAAACTGAAGGTTAATTTGAATCACCACTGCCAGCTCTTGTGCAATATTTTTGTCAATAAAAGAAGTTGGTGTGCTCTGGAAGAGTAAGTGATACACTGAGATAAATAATTTAAGTATAAATGTTATTTATAAAGTACCTTCTTCAGCCCTTGCTACCATTATGCCACAGGGTTCCTCCTTTCTAATTTTGTAACTTACTAAGCCTACGGCATAAGGATTTTTGATATAGAACAAGAATAATAAAGTTTCATAATTTTCTTAAGATGGTAAAAACCACTGGGCTCACTGAAAGTGACTGGACTAATAAGTAGACAGGACCTGAGAAAAATTGCACCAGCCTTGACAAATTAGTGGCTGGATAAATTGCTTTTGACAAACATGAGACTTGGGGTCTGTCTTGAGCATTTTAAGTGGGGTGGGAATACACGATCTAGTAACTAGAAAAAGGCAAGGGAAATTATTGGAATGGACTCAGTCATCTAGTCAGTAAAGCAAAGTGACCCCAAAACTAGTTTGAATTGTAAGTATTAATAGCACCAGCAATGAAGAGGAACCAGAGAAATTTTACATGTCTACTGGATCAATCTTAGGTGAAAAGAACAATGTATATTTTATAGATCAGAAGTCTAAACTCAAGATATTGTGCTTCACAAAGGCGTCTAGTTTTAAGCCAAGCTGGGTCTTAAATTAGAACTACTTCCTGCTCACTTCTGCTCATATTTGTAGTAATATTTATATGATTTTCATTGGTTCATGTTGACAAAGTATACATTATTTGCCTATTCTTAATTAAATATGAATAAAAAGCTATGAGGAAGAAATTATAATTGATAGCTAAGTGTCATAGTTAGCCACAAGTGTCAACTTGACAGTTGAGGGTTTGAGCTGTAGGCACATTTGTAGAGATTTAGTGGTTGAGATAGGCCCAGGAAAACCTGAAGGAAATTGTCTAGATGATGGAGAAGGCCCAGCCTTTGGTGAGTGGCACTAGGCCCTGAACAGATGAATAAAATACTGAGAACAAGGAAGTTGGCATCCTTGGGTATACTTGGCTAGACATGCTGGTCTGGCAAGTAAGGATTGTCCATCTCTCAGCTGTTATGTAGACATGGTGTGGCCAGTTGCCTTGTCCCTAGTATTGATGCTTGCTCTCCCATTAAGCTGGACTATAAACTGTAACCAGTAATCATAAGAGACAATAAAACCCTTGTTCACTTAAGCCATTTGATGGTCATTTATCAGCAACCATGCAGGCAAACAGCAACACTAAGTATATTAAAATGTACATTTTCAGGAAGAATGTTTTAAGATAATGATTATTGTCCCAAGAAAACTATTTACTCCTTCCTTCCTTCATAAAAGCTTGTGAAGAAAAGATAATAACCACTAAAAGCATTGTAATGTTATAGCATTTTAGCTAAAAATGATGCATTATTTGTACTTTTATCTTTTGTGCTATCTTTCAGAAAAGACTAGCAATCTAAACCCACAAGAGGAAACTGTATGTACTAAATGCACACATTATATATCTCTCTGCAATTCACAGTCCCTTTCTCAAAATTATCAAATTTGTCAAAATCAGTAAAACACTTAAGACAAAAATTTTTGTAAAATAGTACAATCATTCTCTATGTTATCTATACAATTGTGGTTATATCATCTGATCTTTCAAAATTGTAAAAATTTTGTCAAAGATTATGGGCTTTGAAAAGCATTATTTACTTTTATGTTACTTGGAAAGCAGAAAGTCGTTATTTTGATAATATGCAATTGATTCCATTCTTATTGCATTCCTTTGATCTTATCTAATAATAAGAAGGGCTGAAAAAATTGAATCAGCTGTAGATATTGAGTTGGAAGTAGGTAACTGCTTGTGGTCCTATAGATATGGCAAAGGCTGGGTAATGAAATTCAGTAGATTCATATGATAGAGTTAATGCAAAGTTAATTTGTAGAAAGTCCAGCAAGTTTTACTTTTCTGTTATCTTTTGTTTCTGTGGTTTCACTTTTTTCATAAGATAGACAAATGCTTTTGGCTTCTGACCCACTTCTCACAGTTCCATGGCTTGACGAATAACATGTGGAAAAGCTACTGATAAAGGAAATTAAGAGGGAATATCACACTGTATAAAGTAAGCAATCACTGTACAATTTAGAACATTTACTATCTTCACCATAGGTCTTAAGGATGTGATTATGATTGTCATCTTTTCCCAGACATCATGAGAAATTTCCCTTTAACAACTGGGGAAGATCAGTTTGTGAATGATGTGAGTGACTTCTTGTACAAACCCTCACTGGAATGAGGGAAAGAGCAGCAACCAGGAAGGGAATTGATGTATAATAGAATGAAAATTTTCCTTAGTCATTTCATATAAATCACAGAATTTGTATATATCACAGAATCTGTGTTCTATGTTAGTACCAGTGACTTATTTTGAATGACATTTGTAAATAATGCATCACTACTGGTTTTTATAATTTGTTGAGATTCCCTATACTTGTAAATATTCCCTATACTTGTAAAATGCCACATATTTATTATACTGAGTTAAATATTTCTATCTGCCTCATTCTCAAATTAAAATATTCTATGGAAAAAAACTTTATTTATTTAAGTAATATCCTTGGACAATTAATCAAAAAGTTATTTCTGAAATGTATTATTCCAGACTATAAATATGAAGGTTTTTTTAGATATTTATGTTTTAGTAATATTTTTAATGATTTAATTCTCATATTTCTGAAGATGTGCAGACATATCTTTTTTTACACATACATTATCAACAACTTTCATTTATATTTTGTTTTCTGTTTTCAAGTTCTCATGATCTTTCTTATTATTTTCCTACATCTTATTTTTTTCCTAATCTTACAAGCTCACTAGGTATCCCTGTCTTCTCCCTGCCTCTTCCCCTCCCCAGTTCCCCCTTGCACTCTCCCTGCTTCCTTTGACCTCCTTCCCTTCCTGCATAGGAGCATTCTTTTGTGTGAATGCCAAACCTCCCTCTGAGTCCCTAGTGCGGGGTAAGGACTAAGTGGAATAGTCCAGAGCCCTTCTTGGGCTCTCCTTTAGTATGGGAACTCTATTATGACGCAGTTCTAAGGATCCTACTGCCTGGAGCCTTCTCTACTGAGATCATGCTTGACTTTGGAGGTTTGTTAACATGTCAGCTATTGTGCAGGTCATGCAAAGTCCAATTCTGGCTGCTGTAGCGGAATATCTTGCATATCATTGGTTTCCCCCATCTTTAGGCTCGTACAATCTTGGCGACCCCATTCCCCAAAGTTCCCTGAGCTTTAGGATGGGGAAAGATTTGGCTGGTCTGGTTCCAGGTGATTAATGTAGGGTCTTTGGTGTTCTGAATTATGCTCTGTTATTATTTTCAGTTTGGTTTTCCTGCTCTGCCTTTGGCTGCATCCTGATTGGTATCTAAGATCACTTCCTAACCAAAGATAAAAGACTATTTAAATTAAGATATTAATATAGGGGAAGACTCAAAAGTAGATGAAAGAATAGGAGTAGGACACAGCAGTTAGGGATGTCAGTGTCCCATTTGTGGGGTGGTTACCTTCTATATGCCAGTCCCATACCTTCCCTGATTGGTGAGATCAAACCTTCTCAGTTGCAACTGACTAGGAAGGGAAGTAAGAGTGAGCTTCACTAAATGTCTTACTTGCCATATTTGAAGGTGATCTATTTTCTTTAGTGAAGCATGATCCCCTATCTCCTTTTTGGGAGGGACTCTCCTTCCCCTTCCTTCCTGTTTATAATCTTTGTGATTACAGTAGGTAATTTATAACAGTAGTGATTTAACTTTGAATATGATATTAAGTGGGTTTGGAACTAGGATCCACATAATAAGGAGTACATACAGTGTCTAACATTCTATGTCTGAGATACTTCACTCAATATAATTTTTTAATTCCATCCATTTTCCAGAAAATTTCATTAATTCATTATTTTCGATAGGCAAGTAGTAGTATTCCATTGCATAAATGTACCATATTTTCCTTATCCATTCATAAACTGTTGTGAATTTATGTTGATTCCATGACTTTGCTATTGTAAATAGTGCTGCAATGAACATGATTGTGCTTGTGTCACTGCAGTAAATTTCTACATTACGGGGAATTATTCCCACAAGTGGTATAGCAGGGTCATAGGGCATTTCAATCTTTAAATTCTTTAGAAATCACAAACCAATCGCCAGAGAGGTTATATAAGCCTGCTTTCCCACCAGCAATGTAGGAGAGTTCCCTTCTCTCCACATATATTCCAGCATTTTGTGTTGTTTGTATTGTGGATTTTTGCCATCCTCACTGGAGTAAGACAATATCATAAGGTAGTTTTGATATTCATTTCCCTGACGGCTAAGGATCTGAAACATTTTTAAAGATATTTGTTCTCCCTTCCCCTACTCCGCCACCCAGGATGAGCGGTCCAGTGGGGCCTCACCAAGACCTACATTAGATCCGCCCCCTCCCACCCTCAGAACCCCAGGCAGCCCAAGGGACCCAACTCCTCCCACCAACCAGCCAGAGCCCCAGTGCAGGACCTGTGGGAGGAGGAAGACACCCCCTCTGCGCACGGACCCTACCCCAGCTCCCCCAGGTTAAATAGCACCCAATCAATGCCCCATCCTTCCTTCCCCCACTCTGCCTCCGGGATGCGCCCGCTCTAGCCGGGCCTCACCTCGACCTAGGTAAGCTCCGTCCCTGCCCACATTCCAGAACCCCAGGCCAAATAATTCAGTTTAGTGAAAAACGCACAGAAATTGAAAGAAGATCTTAAGACTTAAAAGGACAATGCCAAAGTCAAAGTGCAAATCCATGAGAAACAACACTCAAGTAAACAAATCTGCAACTGAAGGAATTAATCCCATAATGTTAGACTCCAACCAGAACAAACCCATGGAAAATGGCCATGAAAGCATGACCCAGGATAATGACTTTCAAAATATGATCATTACCATGTTCAATACTATGAAAGAGGAAATCTGGGAGGAATTACATAATCAAATCAATCGCTTTGAAGAGGAACACAACAGACACTTGGAGGAGTTGAGAAAAACAGTGCAAGGAACAAAAACCGGCATAGAGCAGTTAAAACAGACTCAAGCAGAATTTAAAACTGAGCTAAAAGACAAGTTATCTTCAACCCAGAACTTCACAGAGAGTCTTATCAACAAAATTAAAGAAGCAGAAAACAGAATTTCAGACCTTGAAGATAAAGTGGGAATATTAACCACCTCAATGGAAGAGGTTGTTAAAACCAAAAAGATACTTGAGAGAAATATCCAGGAGACATGGGACACCCTGAAGAAGCCTAACATGCGTATTCATGCAATACCAGAGCAAGAATCTCAAAATACCACCCCTGAGGAAATTTTTCAAACGATCATCAAGGAAAACTTTCCTCATTTAAAAAAAGAGAGGCCCATACATATACAAGAGGCATTCCACACCCCAAACAGATATGACCAAAACAGAAGATCGCCACCACAAATAATAGTTAAAACACTCCACATTCAAGATAAAGAACTCGTGCTGAGAGCTACAAGAGAGAAAAAAACGAGTTACTTTTAAAGGTAAACCTATTAAAATAAAAAATGACTTCTCAGTCGAAACAGTAAAAGCAAGAAGAGTTTGGAGAGACATACTTCAAGTATTGAATGAGCAAAAATGTCCACCCAGGCCGATTTACCCTGCAAAACTATCCGTCATGATCAAGGGAGAAAGAAAAATCTTCCAGCACAAACACAACTTGAAGGGATACATGTCCACCAAACCAGGCCTTCAAAAAATGCTAGAAATGATACTCAAGCGTGAAGAAAAAAACAGGCATATCCAGTTGAACAGAAGGCAAGTATAACACCATTAAAAGCGAAGCAATATACTCATAAAAACTACTAAACATAATAAATGTCTGGAATTAAAAATAGTTTCTCCATTATAAGACTAAATGTTAATGGAATTAACTCACCGATCAAGAGACACAGATTAAAAATTTAGATTAAAATTCACAATCCATCAATCTGCTGCCTGCAGGAAACCCATCTCAACACAAAAGATAGGGTTGCCCTAAAAATAAAAGGCTGGTCAACAATTCTACAAGCTAATGGAAGCAGAAAACAGGCAGGGGTAGCCATTATGCTATCAGACAAAGTGGACTTCAAACCAAAGAAAATTATAAGAGACACGGATGAAGACTACATTTTAGTCACAGGTACGATTCACCAGGAAGACTTCACAATCCTGAACATCTATGCACCCAATACGGGCCCCTCCACATTCATTAAGAAAACCCTACAGCGCCTAAAGCAAGAAATCAACCCCCAAACGATAATTCTTGGGGAGTTCAACACCGCCCTCTCAACATGGGATAGATCAACAGGTCAAAAGCTTAACAGAGACACTATGGACCTTAATCAAACGCTTAAAGAAATGGACCTTACAGATCTCTATTGAACTTTTCACCCACGCACCAAAGAATACACATTTTTCTCAGCAGCACACGGAACTTTCTCCAAAATAGATCACATACTGGGCCAGAAAACAAATCTACACATATACAAGAAAGTTGAAATTCTAACCCGTGCCCTATCAGACCACCACGGCCTAAAGCTGGACATCCACAACACAACAAACAAGAGAAAATACACTAACGCCTGGAAACTTAACAATAGGATGCTGAATGAGAACTGGATTCAGGAAGAAATTAAAAAGGAAATTCAAGATTTCCTGAAAGTGAATGATAATGAAAATACAACCTACCAAAATCTCTGGGACACAATGAAAGCTGTTCTAAGAGGTAAGTTGATAGCTTTTAATGCCTACATCAAAAAAATGGAAACATCAGAAATAAACAATTTAACAATGCAGCTTAAAGCTTTAGGGAAACTAGAGCAATCTAATCCTAAAAGTAGTAGAGGAGAGGAGATTAGCAAAATAAGGGGAGAAATATCTGAATTCGAGATTACAAAAATCATAGAAAAAATCAACCAGTCAAAAAGATGTTTCCTTGAAAAAAACAATAAGATTGATACACCCCTAGCTAAATTAACCAAAAGCAAGAGAGAGAAAACCCAAATTAACAAAATTAGAAATGAACATGGAGTTATCACTACTGATACCCAAGAAATCCAGAGAAGTATAATATCATATTTCAAAAATTTATACTCTGTGAATTTTGACAACACAAAAGAGATGGATGAATTTCTAAGTAAACACAACCTACCTAAATTGAATCAGGAAGTTATGAATTATTTAAATAGTCCCATAACATATAAGGAAATTGAGGAAGTAATCTTGAATCTTCCCACCAAAAAATGTCCTGGACCAGATGGATTCAGCACAGAGTTCTACCAGACATTTAAGGAGTTAATAACACCAATACCCCTTAAACTGTTCCATCAAATAGCAAAGGAAGGAACACTACCAAATTCCTTCTATGAAGCTAATATCATTTTAATCCCAAAACCTAATAAAGATTCACTTAAAAAAGAAAACTATAGGCCAATCTGTCTGATGAACACAGATGCAAAGTTTCTCAACAAAGTCTTAGCAAATCAGATTCAAAATCATATTAAAAAGATCATTCATGGGGACCAAGTAGGCTTCATCCCCGGCACACAAGGTTGGTTCAACATACGCAAATCAATAAATGTATTTCATCATGTAAACCAGTCCAAAGTCCAAGACCACATGATACTCTCGATAGACGCAGAAAAAGCTTTTGACAATATCCAACAGCTTTTTATGATCAAAACGCTAGAGACAGTAGGAATGGAAGGAACCTTTATCAATATAATAAAAGCTGTATACAATAAGCCCACAGCAAGAATTATGCTCAATGGCGAACAATTGGAATCATTCCCACTTCGATCAGGAACTAGACAAGGTTGTCCACTCTCACCACTTCTATTCAATATTGTACTTGAAGTCTTAGCTGAAGCCATAAGACAAGAAAGGGACATAAGAGGGATTCAAATCGGCAAGTAAAAGTCAAGCTATCCCTATTTGCAGATGACATGATCTTATACCTGAGTGATCCTAAAAACTCCACCAGGAATCTCCTGGAACTAATTGAGAAGTTCAGCAGGGTGGCAGGATACAAAATAAATGTGCAAAAATCAGAGGCCTTCCTATATGCCCAGAGTGAAAGAAGTGAAAAAGCCTTGAGAGAAACAATCCCATTTACTATAGCCCCTAAAAAAATAAAATACCTTGGTATAAACCTAACTAAGGAGGTAAAAGACCTTTACAACTTTAAAACCCTAAAGAAAGAAATAGCAGAATACACCAGAAGGTGGAAAGACCTCTCATGTTCCTGGATTGGCAGAATCAACATCGTAAAAATGACCATCCTACCAAAGGCAATATAAAATTCAATGCTATGCCAATTAAAATCCCAAAGCAATTCTTTAAAGAAGTTGACCAAATAATCTCAAAATTCATATGGAGGCACAAAAGACCCAGGATAGCAAAGACAATCCAGAGTAACAAAAACACTGCTGGCGGTATTAGCATACCAAACCTAAATCTATACTACAAATCCATAGTTATAAAAACAGCCTGGTACTGGCTCCAGAATAGACACACAGATCAATGGATAAAGATTGAAGACCCAAATATAAGCCCACAAAATTACAGCCATTTGTTCTTTGACAAAGGGGCCCAAAGAATCCGATGGAAAAAGAACAGCATCTTCCACAAATGGTGCTGGCAAAACAGGATCTCCACATGCAGAAGATTAAAGCTGGACCCATACTTGTCACCATGTACAAGACTTAATTCCAAATGGATCAAGGACCTTGATATAAAGCCAGAGACTATAAAAACCATAGTTGAAAGGATAGGGAACTCCCTTGAGCTGATTGGGCTAGGCCAACAGTTCCTAAACAGACATCCAATGGCACAGTCACTGCTACCAACTCTCAACAGTTGGGATCTTGTGAAATTAAAGAGCTTCTCATAAAGAGATTGTAACACGAGCTCAAAGGCAACCCACCGAATGGGAGAAAATCTTCACTAAGCACATATCTGATAGAGCTCTACTGTCCAGAGTGCACAAAGAACTTAGAAAACTAAACACCAAGGAAACCAATGGCCCAATTAAAAAATGGGCCCTGGAACTTAAAAAGAATTTTACCAGGGATGAAATTAAAATGTCTAACACATATCTTCAAAAATGCTCCACTTCTTTAGCCATCAGGGAAATGCAAATCAAAACTTCCCTGAGATATCATCTCACCCCGGTCAGGATGGCAAAAATGCACAATACAAACAACAACAAATGCTGGAGAGGATTTGGAGAGAGGAGACCTCTCTTACATTGCTGGTGGGAATGCAGGCTCATACAGCCACTCTGGCGAGCCGTCTGGAGATTCTTAAAAAATTAAAGATTGAAATGCCATATGACCCTGCTATTCCACTTTTGGGAATAACCCTCCATATAGCAGAGGTTCACCTCGATAGCACAAGCACAACCATGTTCATAGCAGCACTGTTTACAATAGCAAAGTCATGAAATAAACCCAAATGTTCAACAGTTGACGAGTGGATAAGGAAACAGTGGTACATCTATACAATGGAGTACTATTCAGCCATCAAAAATCATGAATTTCTGGAATTTGCTGAGAAACGGATGTCATTAGAAACAATTATATTTAAGTGAAGTATCCCAAACCCAGAAAATTAAGCGCTGTATGTACTCCTAATATGTGGCTACTAGTAACAAATCCACCCAGCCCACCTTGAGACACTCATAGGTAAATCTATGTATTACCTACAGTAATTGCAAGGATTATGAACAGGAGGGATGGGGTTAGAGGGAGAAGTGACCATGTTACAGTAGAGAAAATAGGCCTCCATCAAAGACTGCAAATAAGTAATGTGACACCTGGTTAAGTTCACAGACATTCGTTTCTGATCATTTTCAACTAAGGGGGAATGATCTCACCACAAGGGGAGGGCATATAGTCTGGCAGATAAAAAGTAACTATTTTTCAAATGAGTGATTGACCCCTCCCTCACTGAGGTTTCCTACTTTTATTACATCTACCCTTGAATGTGCTCTTATAATAAGACTCTGGTTTAACAACTTTTTGTCTCTGGCCAGGGGGTGACATACAGTGTCCAGCAGGATGGAGTGGAGGGCATTGCAGGAGCAGCAAAACTGCAAAAGAAAATCAACAAACCACAATCCAGAACTTCAGAGACCCTATATCAACCACCTAGAACTAGGCCAGACTAATCTCTCCCCATCCTGAAGCTCAGGGACATTTGCGGAAGAGGGGGGCAGAAAAAGTTTAAGAACAAAAGTATGGGAGGAGCAATGATTTGCAAGATACTGCACACAATTTAGGGCCACAGCAGTCATAATTGGACTTTGCATGTCCTGCGCAACGTCCAACACACTATTGACCTCACAAAGTCTAGCATCTGCTAAAGGCACCAAGATCCTTGGAGGCAAGGGACTGACAGCCACAGTAGTGTTCCTATGTTTAAGGGGATCACGGGAAAGGGTTCAGGGAAATGCCACTGGGTCCTTGCACGTCAGTAGAGAGGAGGGCCCAGAGGAGAGTCAGGGATGCACATTAAAGGATTCTCTGGGAATTGGGGCAGGAGGCACTGGGGGATAGGGAGGGAGGGGTGAGGGTAGGGGGACCAGGGGGTTCGGGTGGAAGAGGAGGGAGGGAGGGAACCGGTGTACCTATTAAATTTGTATGAGTGGAAATAATAATAAAAATTGTTAAAAATATTTATAAATACAAAGGAATGAAGTAATGTTTAAATATAATATTATCATAATGCTGCTCTATGACATTATTGGTTATCAGCAATGATCCCCAATTGCTGGTCATATTATAAGAAGAAGGAAACACTGTAAGAAAAATATCAATACATGGATGTGGCTGTTGATGCAGAGAATTTTATGTTCATTGAAGTCTGGTGTTTTTAATAAAAGACTCTTAGACTCTTACTTTAAGGCAAAAAAAAAAAAAGATATTTGTTAAACATTTCAGTTTCATCCCTGGAAAAGTTTCTTTTCAGTTCTGAGGCCCATTTTTTAATTGGGCCATTTGTTTCCTTGGTGTTTAGTTTTGTAAGTTCTTTGTGCACTCTGGACAGTAGAGCTCTATCAGATATGTGGTTAGCGAAGATTTTCTCCAATTCTGTGTGTTGCCTTTTTGCTCTGTTTACAATCTCTTTATCTGAATAGAAGTTCTTTAATTTCAAAAGATCCCATTAGTGACTGTGCTGTTGGATTTCTGTTTAGGAACTTTTGGCCTAGCCCACTCATCACAAGGGAGTTCCCTACCCTTTCAACTAAGATTTTTATAATCTCTGGCCTTACATTGAGGTCTTTGATCCATTTGGAATTAATTCTTGTACATGGTGACAAGTATGGGTCCAGTTTTTATCTTCTTCAAGTGGACATCCAGTTTTGCCAGCACCATTTGTTGAAGATGCTGTTCTTTTTCCATTGGATTCTTTGGGCCCCTTTGTCAAAGACCAATTGGCTGGAACTTTGTGGGCTTATATATGGGTCTTCAATCCTTATCCATTGATCTGTGTGTCTATTTTGGAGCCAGTACCAGGCTGTTTTTATTACTGTGGATTTGTGGTATAGATTAAGGTTTAGTATGGTGATACCTCTAACAGTGTTTCTATTACTCAGGATTGTTTTTTCTGTCCTGGATATTTTGTGCTTCCATTTGAATTTTGAGATTGTTTGGTCGGTTTTTTTTTTAAAGAATTGCTTTGGAATTTTGTTTGTTATATAATTGAATCTGTATATTGCTTTTGGTAGGATGGTCATTTTTATGATGTTAATTCTGCTAATCCAGGAGTATGGAATGTCTTTCCACATTCTGGCATCTTCTGTAATTTCTTTTTTTAGAGTTTTAAAGTTTTTATTATAAAGGACTCTCCTTCTTTGATTAGATTTATACCAAGGTATTTCACTTTTTTAGGGGCTATAGTAAATGGGATTGTTTCTCTTAGAACTTTTTCATTTCTTTCATCCTTGGTATATAGGAAGGCCACTGATTTTTCCATGTTTATTTTGTAATCTGCCACTCTGATGAACTTAAACCAGGAGTTTCCTAGTAGAGTTTTAAGATCACTCATGTATATGATCATGTCATCTACAAATAGAGATATCTTGACTTCTTCCTCTCATATTTTAAGTACCTTTTATCTCCCTGTCTTTTCCTCTAGCTCTAGCTAAGATTTCAAATACAATATTGAATAACAGTGGTTAGAGTGGAAAGCCTTTTTTATTTCTGGATGAAAGCAGGAATGCTTCAAGTTTTTCCACATTGAGTATAATCCTTGCTTGTTGGCCTGTTGCATACAGCTTTTATTATGCTGATATAAGTTCCTTCCATTCCAACTGTCTCCAGGGTTTTGATCATAAAAGGATGTTGGATCTTGTCAAAAGCTTTTTCTGCATCTATCCAGAGTGTCATGTGGTCTTGGACTTCAGATTGGTTTATAGGATGGATTATATTGTGTATGTTGAACCAACCTTGTGTGCCTGGGATAAAGCCTACTTGATCACAGCAAATGATCTTTGTAATATGTTTTTGCTAAGATTTTTGCTGAGAACCTTTACATATTTGTTCATCAAAGAGACTAGCCTATACTTTTCTTTTTTAAGTGTATCTTTGTAAGGTTTGGGGATTAGTATGAAATTACCATCATGGAAAGAATTTGGAAATGTTCCTTCTTTTGCTGTTTTACAGAATAGTTTAAGGAGAGTTGGTGTTAGATGTTCTGTGAATGTCTGGTAGAACTCTGTACTGAATCCATCTGGTCCAGGACATTTTTTGGTGGGAAGACTTGAGATTACTTCATCAATTTCCTCATTTGTTATAGCACTATTTAAAAATTCAAAACTTCCTGATTCAATTTAGGTAAGTTGTGCTTATTCAGGAATTCATACATTTTCTTTTGTGTTATCAGATTCATGGAGTAAAGGTTTTTGAAATATGACCCTTATAATTCTCTGAATTTCTTAGGTATTAGCTGTGATAACTCCATATTCATTTCTAGTTTTGATAATTTAGGTGTTCTCTCTCTTGTTTTTTGTTAATTCATCTAAGGACATATTAATATTATTTATTTTTTCAAAAAACCAGCTTTTTGTGTAGTTAATTCTTTGTGTCATTTTCCTTATCTCAATTTTGGATGTTTCTCTTATGAGTTTGCTAATCTCTCTTCTACTGCTTCTGAGATTGGATTGGCTTTGTTTCTCTAAAGCTTTAGGCTGCATTGTTAAGTTATTTACTTGTGATATATCCATTTTTTGATATAGGCATTAAGAGGTATGAATTTATCTCTTAAAACAGCTTTCATGTGTCCCAGAGATTTTGATATGTTGTATTTTCACTATCATTAGCTTCTAGGAAATCTTCAACTGCTTTTTTATTTATTTTTGAACCCATTTCTCATTCAGCATCATAGTGTTTAGTTTCCAAGAATTGGTATATATTCTGCTGTTTGTCGTGTTACTGATGTCAAGCTTTAGACCATGGAGGTCTGACAGGGTAAAGGTATAATTTCAGCTTTCCTGTATATGTGGAGATTCGTTTTGTGGCCCAACATGTATTTTATTTTGGAGAAAGTTCCATCAGTTTCTGAGAAGAATACGTGTTTCTCAGTGCTTGGAAAGAAAGTTTTATAGAGATCTGTAAGGTCCACTTCTATAAGGGTTTGATCAATTCCAATGTGTCTCTGTTGAGTTTTTTTTTTTTTTCCCGTTGATCTTTCCCACATTGAGAGTCCAACATTGAAATCCCCAACTATTATAGTTTTGGGATTGATTTCTTGTTTTAGATGTTGTAGAATTTCCTTATTGAACGTGGAGGAGACCATATTAAGTGCATTTATGTTCAGTATTATGAAGTCTTCTTGGTGAAATGTTCCTGTGATCAAATGTAGTATCTTTCTGTATCACTTAAGGTTTTCTTTAGTTTGAAGTCCACTTTTTCAGTTGTCATAATTGCTACCCCTCCGTGTTTCTTGATTTCATTAGCTTAAAGAATTTTTGACCAGCCTTTTACTTTTAGAATATGCCTATCTTTTGTGGTGAAATATGTTTCCTGAAGGCAGAAGATGTATGGGTTGTCATTTCTAATTCATGTTTGCAATCTGTCTTTTGATGAGTCAGTTAATTCCATTGACTTTTAGTGTTCTAATAGTGAAGTAACTTTTAATTCCTGACACTTTTTTGAGTTTAGTGACTTTCATAAGTTATTTAGTTGTATGTTGTGGTGATATTATACTTCCATTCTGTCATCCTGGATATGTTTGTGTTCTTCAAGCTTGAGTGTTTCTTCTAGCATTTTTATATATTTTTATTACTATTTTAGCTAATGCAAACTTAATAGGTACACAAGTTCCCTTCATCCCTCCTCCTCCCCCTGAATCCCCTGCTCACCTTGCCCTCACCCCTCCTTCCCCATCCCGCAGTGCCTCACTCTCCAATTCCCAGAGAGTACTTTCTTCTGCATGCCTGACTCTCCCCTGGGCCCTCCTCTCCTATGACGTACAAGGACCCAGTGGCATTTCTCTGAATCCTTTCCCGTGTTCCCCTTAAGCATAGGAACACTGCTGTGGCTGCCAATCCCTTGCCTCCAAGGATCTTGGTGCCTTTAGCAGATGCTAGACTTTGTGAGATCAATAGTGTGTGGACATTGCGCAGGGTATGCAAAGTCCAATTATGATTGCTTCAGCCCTAACTAGTGTGGAGAATCTTGCAAATCATTGCTCCTCCCATCCTTTTGCTCTTACACTCTTTCCGCCCCCTCTTCTGCAAATGTCCCTGAGCTTCAGGATGGGGAGAGATTAGTCTGACCTAGTTCTAGGTGGTTGATATAGAGGTCTCTGAAGTTCTGGATTGTGGTTTGTTGATTTTCTTTTGCAGTTTTGCTGCTCCGGCAATGCCCTTCACTCCATCCTGCTGGGCACTGTATGTCACCCCCTGGCCAGAGACAAAAAGCTGTTAAACTGGAGTCTTATTATAAGAGCACATACAAGGGTAGATGTAATAAAAGTTGGAAACCTCAGTGAGGGAGGGGTCAATCACCCATTTGCAAAATGGTTACTTTTTATCGGCCACACTATATGCCCTCCCCTTGTGGTGAGATCATACCCCCTTAGTTGAAAATGATCAGAAACGAACATCTGTGAACTTAACCAGGTGTCACATTACTTACTTGCAGTCTTTGATGGAGGCCTATTTTCTCTACTATAACGTGGTCAATTCTCTCCTTGTTTCTGGTGTGGCCCTCTAACCCCATCCCTCCTGTTCCAAATCCTTGCAATTACTGTAGGTAATACATAGATTTACCTATGAGTGTCTCAAGGTGGGCTGGGTGGGTTTGTTACTGGGAGCCACATATTAAGGAGTACATACAGCGCTTAATTTTCTGGGTTTGGGATACTTCACTTAAAATAATTGTTTCTAATGACATTCATTTTCCGGCAAATTCCAGTAATTCATCATTTTTGATGGCTGAGTAGTACTCCATTGTGTAGATGTACCACTGTTTCCTTATCCACTCGTCAACTGTTGGACATTTGGGTTGATTCCATGACTTTGCTATTGTAAACAGTGCTGCTATGAACATGGTTGCGCTTGTCCTATCGAGGTGAACCTCTGCTGTAAGGGGGCTTATTCCCAAAAGTGGAATCGCAGGGTCATATGGCATTTCAATCTTTAATTACTTTAAGAATCTCCAGACGGCTCGCCAGAATGGCTGTATGAGCCTGCACTCCCACCAGCAATGTAAGGAGAGGTCTCCTCTCTCCAAATCCTCTCCAGCATTTGTTGTTGTTTGTATTGTGGATATTTGCCATCCTGACCAGGATGAAATGATATCTCAGGGATGATTTGATTTGCATTTCCCTGATGGCTAAAGAAGTGGAGCATTTTTGAAGATATTTGTTAGACATTTTAATTTCATCCCTGGTAAAATTCCTTTTAAGGTCTAGGGTCCATATTTTAATTGGGCCATTGGTTTCCTTGGTGTTTAGTTTTCTAAGTTCTTTGTGCACTCTGGACAGTAGAGCTCTATCAGATATGTGCTTAGTGAAGATTTTCTCCCATTCGGTGGGTTGCCTTTGAGCTCATGTTACAATCTCTTTATCTGAACAGAAGCTCTTTAATTTCACAAGATCCCAACTGTTGAGAGTTGGTAGCAGTGACTGTGCCATTGGATGTCTGTTTAGGAAATGTTGGCCTAGCCCAATCAGCTCGAGGGAGTTCCCTATCCTTTCAACTATGGTTTTTATAGTCTCTGGCCTGATATCAAGGCCCTTAATCCATTTGGAATTAAGTCTTGTACATGGTGACAAGTATGGGTCCAGCTTTAATCTTCTGCACGTGGAGATCCAGTTTTGCCAGCACCATTTGTTGAAGATGCTGTTCTTTTTCCATTGGATTCTTTGGGCCCCTTTGTCAAAGACCAAATGGCTGTAATTTTGTGGACTTATATCTTGGTCTTCAATCCTTATCCATTGATCTGTGTGTCTATTTTGGAGCCAGTACGAGGCTGTTTTTATAACTGTGGATTTGTAGTATAGACTAAGGTTTGGTATGCTAATACCGCCAGCAGTGTTTTTGTTACTCAGGATTGTCTTTGCTATCCTGGGTCTTTTGTGCCTCCATATGAATTTTGAGATTGTTTGGTCTACTTCTTTAAATTTTTTTAATTATTATTATTTATTCAACTGTGTGCATGTGCGTATGTATGTGGGGGCGTGTGTGTGTGTTTGTGTGTGTGTCTGTGTATGTGTAGAACCACGGACGAATTCAGGAACCACCATGGACGCCTCCACCTCCTTCTGTCCCGGGATTCACAGGCTCTGCCCTACCAGGACCAGAAGCACAACCCCCCCCCTTCCGCCTGACGTCTATACGTGGGGTCTGGGACCCGAATTCAGGACCTTCCGCCTGCAAGGCAGAGGCTTAACCCCTGAGCCACCTCTCCAGCCCCTGGTCAACTTCTTTAAAGAATTGTTTTGGGATTTTAATTGGTATAGCATTGAATTTGTATATTGGCTTTGGTAGGATGGTCATTTTTACGATGTTCATTCTGTCAATCCAGGAACATAGGAGGTCTTTCCACCTTCTGGTGCCTTCTCCTATTTCTTTCGTTTGGGTTTTAAAGTTTTCATTATAAAGGTCTTTTACCTCCTTGGTTAGGTTTATACCAAGGTATTTCATTTTTTTAGGGGCTATAGTAAATGGATTGTTTCTCTCAAGGCTTTTTACTTCTTTCACTCTGGGCATATAGGAAGGCCTTTGATTTTTGCACATTTATTTTGTATCCTGCCACCCTGCTGAACTTCTCAATTAGTTCCAGGAGATTCCTGGTGGAGTTTTTGGGATCACTCAGGTATAAGATCATGTCATCTGCAAATAGGGATAGCTTGACTTTTACTTGCCGATTTGAATCCCTCTTATGTCCCTTTCTTGTCTTATGGCTTCAGCTAAGACTTCAAGTACAATATTGAATAGAAGTGGTGAGAGTGGACAACCTTGTCTAGTTCCTGATCGAAGTGGGAATGCTTCCAATTGTTCCCCATTGAGCATAATCCTTGCTGTGGGTTTGTTGTATACAGCTTTTATTATATTGATAAAGGTTCCTTCCATTCCTACTGTCTCTAGCGTTTTGATCATAAAAGACTGTTGGATCTTGTCAAAAGCTTTTTCTGCATCTATCGAGAGTATCATGTGGTCTTGTACTTTGGACTGGTTTACATGATGAAATACATTTATTGATTTGCGTATGTTGAACCAACCTTGTGTGCCGGGGATGAAGCCTACTTGGTCCCCATGAATGATCTTTTTAATATGTTTTTGAATCCGATTTGCTAGGACTTTGTTGAGAATCTTTGCGTCTGTGTTCATCAGGGAGATCGGCCTATAGTTTTCTTTTTAAGTGAGTCTTTTTTAGGTTTTGGGATTAAAATGATATTAGCTTCATAGAAGGAATTTGGTAGTGTTCCTTCCTTTGCTATTTGATGGAACAGTTTAAGAAGTATTGGTGTTATTAACTCCTTAAATTTCTGGTACAACTCTGTGCTGAATCCATCTGGTCCAGGACATTTTTTGGTGGGAAGATTCAAGATTACTTCCTCAATTTCCTTAAATAATTCGCAACTTCCTGATTCAATTTACGTAGGTTGTGTTTACTTAGAAATTCATCCATCTCTTTTGTGTTGTCATATATCACAGAGTATAAGTTTTTGAAATATGATGTTATAATTCTCTGGATTTCTTGGGTATCAGTAGTGATAACTCCATGTTCATTTCTAATTTTGTTAATTTGGGTTTTCTCTCTCTTGCTTTTGGTTAATTTAGCTAGGGGTGTATCAACCAGCTTTTTGACTGGTTGATTTTTTCTATCGTTTTCTTTATCTCGATTTCAGATATTTCTCTCTTTATTTTGCTAATCTCCTCTCTTCTACTACATTTGGGATCAGATTGCTCTAGTTTCCCTAAAGCTTCAAGCTGCATTGTTAAGTTTCTGATGTTTCCATTTTTTTGATGTAGGCATTAAGAGCTATGAACTTACCTCTTAGAACAGCTTTCATTGTGTCCCAGAGATTTTGGTAGGCTGTATTTTCATTATCATTCACTTTCAGGAAATCTTGAATTTCCATTTTAATTTCTTCCTGAATCCAGTTCTCATTCAGCATCCTATTGTTAAGTTTCCAGGTGTTAGTGTATTTTCTCTTGTTTGTTGTGTTGTGGATGTCCAGCTTTAGGCCGTGGTGGTCTGATAGGGCACGGGTTAGAATTTCAACTTTCTTGTATATGTGTAGATTTGTTTTCTGGCCCAGTATGTGATCTATTTTGGAGAAAGTTCAGTGTGCTGCTGAGAAAAATGTGTATTCTTTGGTGCGTGGGTGAAAAATTCAATAGAGATCTGTAAGGTCCATTTCTTTAAGCGTTTGATTAAGGTCCATAGTGTCTCTGTTAAGCTTTTGACCTGTTGATCTATCCCATGTTGAGAGGGCGGTGTTGAACTCCCCAAGAATTATCGTTTGGGGGTTGATTTCTTGCTTTAGGCGCTGTAGGGTTTTCTTAATGAATGTGGAGGGGCCCGTATTGGGTGCATAGATGTTCAGGATTGTGAAGTCTTCCTGGTGAATCGTACCTGTGACTAAAATGTAGTCTCCATCCGTGTCTCTTATAATTTTCTTTGGTTTGAAGTCCACTTTGTCTGATAGCATAATGGCTACCCCTGCCTGTTTTCTGCTTCCATTAGCTCGTAGAATTGTTGACCAGCCTTTTATTTTTAGGGCAACCCTATCTTTTGTGTTGAGATGGGTTTCCTGCAGGCAGCAGATTGATGGATTGTGAATTTTAATCTAAATTTTTAATCTGTGTCTCTTGATTGGTGAATTAATTCCATTAACATTTAGTCTTATAATGGAGAAACTATTTTTAATTCCAGACATTTATTATGTTTAGTAGTTTTTATGAGTATATTGCTTCGCTTTTAATGGTGTTATACTTGCCTTCTGTTCAACTGGATATGCCTGTTTTTTTCTTCACGCTTGAGTATCATTTCTAGCATTTTTTGAAGGCCTGGTTTGGTGGACATGTATCCCTTCAAGTTGTCTTTGTGCTGGAAGATTTTTCTTTCTCCCTCGATCATGACGGATAGTTTTGCAGGGTAAATCGGCCTGGGTGGACATTTTTGCTCATTCAATACTTGAAGTATGTCTCTCCAAGCTCTTCTTGCTTTTACTGTTTCGACTGAGAAGTCATTTTTTATTTTAATAGGTTTACCTTTAAAAGTAACTCGTTTTTTCTCCCTTGAAGCTCTCAGCACCAGTTCTTTATCTTGAATGTGAAGTGTTTTAACTATTATTTGCTGTGGCGATCTTCTGTTTTGGTCATATCTGTTTGGGGTGTGGAATGCCTCTTGTATATGTATGGGCCTCTCTTTTTTTAAATGAGGAAAGTTTTCCTTGATGATCGTTTGAAAAAGTTCCTCAGGGGTGGTATTTTGATATTCTTGCTCTGGTATTCCATGAATACACATACTAGGCTTCTTCAGGGTGTCCCATGTCTCCTGGATATTTCTCTCAAGTATCTTTTTGGTTTTAACAACCTCTTCCATTGAGGTGGTTAATATTCCCACTTTATCTTCAAGGTCTGAAATTCTGTTTTCTGCTTCCTTAATTCTGCTGATAAGACTCTCTGTGAAGTTCTGGGTTGAAGATAACTTGTCTTTTAGCTCAGTTTTAAACTCTGCTTGAGTCTGTTTTAACTGCTCTATGCCAGTTTTTGTTCCTTGCACTGTTTTCTCAACTCCTCCAAGTGTCTGTTGTGTTCCTCTTCAAAGCGATTGATTCGATTATTTAATTCCTCCTCTTTCATAGTATTGAACATGGTAATGATCATATATTTGAAAGTCATTATCCTGGGTCAGGCTTTCATGGCTATTTTCCGTGTGTTTGTTCTGGTTGGAGTCTAACATTATGAGATTAATTCCTCAGTGGGAGATTTCTTTACTTGAGTGTTGTTTCTCATGGATTTGTACTTTGACTTTGGCATTTTCGTTTTTACTCTTTAGATCTTTCACTTTCTGTTCATTTTTCACTAAACTGAATTATTTGGCCCCCGGTTCTGGGAGTGGGCAGGACGGAGCTTACCTTGGTCAAGGTGAGGCCTGGCTGGACCACGCGTGTCCCATGCGGAGCAGTGGGGAAGGGAGGATGGGCTGTTGGTGGGTAGGGCTATTTATTCTGGGGGAGCTGGGGCAGGGCCGGGCTAAGGCAGGTGTCCTCCTCCCCGCCCCTGCCTGGCTCCAGCTGGATGGTGGGAAGAACCTTTTCTAGCATTTTTTGAAGACCTGGTTTTGTGGTCATGTAAGCTTTCAAGTTTTCTTTGTGGTGCACAATTTTTCTTTCACCCTTGATCATGACTGATAGTTTTGCTGGGTGTATCAGTCTCGATTGACATTTTTCTCATTCAATACTTGAAGTATATGTCTCCATGCTTTTGTGGCTTTTATTGTTTCCATTGAAAAATCATTTGTTATTTTAATAGGTGTACCTTTAAAGTGTTTTATTTACTTTCTCTTGAAACTCTCAATGCATCTTCTTTGTCTTGTATGTGTAGTTTTTCACTATTATTTGCAATGGCCAGTTTCTATTTTGGTTGTCTCTGTTTGGGGTGCATAATGTCTCTTGTATTTGTATGGGCCTCTCTTTCTTTAGATGTGGGAAGTTTTCCTTTATAATAATTTGACAAATTTCTTTGGATGTGATATTTAGGGATGCTTATTGTGGAATTCCATGAATGCACATGAAAAGATACTCAAGTTTGAAGAAAACAACGAGCATTTCCAGGAGGACAGAATGGAAGTATAATACCACCACAACATACAAGCTAAACAATATACTTATGAAAACCACTAAACACAAAAAAAGTGTCAGGAGTTATTCCATGAATGCCCATGTTAAGGTAACCCTTGAATATTCCTCTCAAGTATCTTTTTGACATTAACAACCTCTTCAATTGAACTGGTTAGTTCGTCCACTTTGTTTACAAGATCTGATATTCTATTTTCTGCTTCATTAGTTCTGCTGATAAGACTCTTTGTTGAGTTCTTTGTTGAAGATAACTTATCTTTTAGTTCAATTTAAACTGTGCTTGAGATTGTTTTAAGTGATCTTTGCCTATTTTTATTTCTTCAACTGTTTTTCTCATCTCCTCCAAGTACCTAATGTGTTCCTGTTCAAAGTAGTAGATGAGGTTATTTAATTCTCCCAGGATTTCCACTTTTATTGTTTTGATCATAGTAAAGACCAGTCTTTTAAAATCATTATCTTGGTTATGGCTTTCTTGGCTATTTTCTGTGAATTTGTTCTGTTGGAATCTATCATTATGAGGTTAATTCTTTTGGTAGGCAATTTGTTGTCTTGGTTTTTGTTTCTCATGGATTTGTGCTGTGACCTTGGCATTTTTGTTTCATCACTTATGTCTTCATTTTATTTCTGTGTGTTTTAGGCTGAACTGAATTAGACAGTATTATCACACTTGAGCAGTTATTGGTAGTATTTGCTTTGGTGTTGGTTATGCCTGTCTGGTGTTGGTGTTATTTCCTACATGAGGCTATTGGACTATTAGTCCATCAATTAAAGTGAGTAGTAAATATGTTTTGAAGATTATTATGATAGTGCACTTTTTAGGTTCACTTCCTTGGTGACATATGAGTGTGAATGTTATAGTTCCTGAAGTTGTATGGGTTTTTGACTGGCTATATGGAAATGTTAAACTATAGTAACTAATGATTGAGAGAAACAAGATGGTAAAAAGGGTTTACTCATCTCAGAGCTGGATGTGAAGATTCTCTACTAAAGAGAGCTCTAGGGGTCCAGGCAGAAAGCTGTATAGACATTTCTTAAGCTATATTCTAAATATTCTTTTGTCACAATTTCTGAATCTCTGGGCTATGTAAATTTCAGTACAAAAATAGGACTTTCAAAATTTTAAATTTTATTCATGTCTAGTCATGTTTATAGTATTTCATGTTATTGTTTGTCAATGATATTGACAAAAGAGGATGGAACAGAAAAGACAGCAACTTTGATACACAGTAGAAGACAAACTCATTGATGAAGATACTAATGCATATTTTAAAATCATTATGTGATAGCATTTCATTCATACTTTATATCAATCATTGTTTCATAGAAAAGATTGTCACTTCAGTTACACAGAAGAAAGTAATTTATCACATGGTAAAATTAATTATAATTTTTAAACCAGTGATTTTTATTTTGCTTTTGAAGCATAAATTGGTGTTCACATTGTCACCTAGGCTGGTCTTTTATTCACAAGAGTCCTTCTGTCTTGACATAACTAGTACTGGGTCTTGCAGAAGTTTATCACCATGTTCATATTTAAAATAACACTTTTTAAGAAAAAATTAATTCAATTATGTGTGTGTGCATGTGTGTATGTGTGTGTGTGTAGAACCACAGATGAATTCGGGAACCACCATGGACCACCTCCACCTCCTCCTTTTTTACTCTGCCCCGGGATTCACAGGCTCCTCCCTACCAGGGCCAGAAATGCAGGCCGCCCCCGCTTCTGCCTGGTGTCTATAAGTGGGGTCTAGGATCTGAACTCAGGATCTTCTGCCTGCAAGGCAGAGGCTTAACCCCTGAGCCACCTCTCCAACCCCTTAAAATAGCATTTTTGAAAATGTAACTCATTGCCAAAATTGATCTAAGTTCTTTTTCTGTCATATGAGAAAAAAAAAAATCAAACCAGCAGGATGTTTCAGTAAGTAAAATATTTGCCAACAATCTGTGTAACTGAGTTCCACCTCTAGAACACACAGATAGAATGATAAAAACGACCAAGAAAATTGTCTTCTGTTCTCCATATGCATGCATTCTGTGGCAAAATAGAGACACACAGAAAGAGAGAGAGAGAGAGAGAGAGAGAGAGAGAGAGAGAATGTTGTAAATTTGAACTGTGTTCAGATGACATCGTCTTATAAGACATTGAAATTATTCTGAATTTGATTTAATACCATGAAAAAAGAGTAGTTGTGCTAAGTAGATAAAGGTATTAACTTGATATTGGGGCTGAGTTATGCATTTCAAGAATAATTTGTTATGTTCTTTATATTTAAAAAATAATTCTATTTCTAATCATTTCTTCTTCTTCACCATTTTCTCATTTAATACATATTTAAAGCAGACCTACTTCTTATTGGTTTCATGGCTTCCCACTCTTATAATTACTTTTCTAATGTTTTCAGTAAACAATCTGGCCAAGCGAATAATAGGAGAAAGGGTTTTGTATTTGGCTTTTGGTTTGAGAAGGGATTGAGTCCATTAAGGCAAGAAATGCATAACATCAAGAAGGGAATGTCTGCAAGAGGCTGGCCAAGTCACTGGAGCCATCAGGAGGCAGAAAGAGGTAGAGAATCATAAAGATCACACAAACGAGTGGGACAGAGCTATAAGATCCTAAGACCTGCTCCTTCCATTGATGTTCCAGCTTCTGAGAGTCCCGTTATATCCCAAACAGTGCCACATCTAAGACCAAGTAGTCAGACACATGAGACTGTGTGTGTGTGGGGCAACTCACATTCACATAACCATACCCATGTCTATTCATGATCTGTCACAATGATTTAGGAATAGATGTTCTGCACACTTTCAAGATTTGCTGAGGACATCCTCATGATCGTACTATTTATATGATCTAGTGTGAATCATTACTCTGATCATATTTATGTTAAACTTCTCAGTACATTATACTGTCTGTCTTAGTGCTGATGAAAATGAAAAACAGTGTTTCACTGACAATACAGTACCTCACCGGCCCTTGATATTTGATATTAAACATGGATACAAAAATATACTTCAAGGTAACTACTTGACTTCAAATTTTTAAATACTGGGTAGAAAAGAGCCAAAAATAACAAAGCATATTATTTTAGAAGTCATAGATAAAATAATTCAGGTACACTAAATGTTTTAAGTTATTAAGTCCTTGCAGTAAATTAAATTGAAATACATTAAATATCATCACAAAACAGTGAAATTAATAATGCACATAATATGTAATTCATGAATTGTGGAGCATTTATTTTTTCATAGAATGCTTATTATATTTTTATTTTGAAATCAGTCATTGTTTATGTTTTTCCTGTGTACATTTTTCCAGATTTCTCATTAGCAAAGTGGGACTTTGTCCAATCACACAGTGTGAGATCTGCCTTTTAAAGACAATCAAGAAATCTGTGCTAAGGTGGTGTTAATCACTAATCAACTTTTAATGTAGATGCTGATTATTTGTTTTGTAAAAGAGACTTATGAGACCAGACACATCATTAACAATTTAACAGTTAAAATTATAGTTAACTGTGAACCTCTTGCTGCTAAAATGTGGGAATCAGAATGGAGATATCAAAAAAAAAAAAAGCTAAAAATAGAGCTATCATTTTACTGAACTATACCATTCCTGGGCATAGACCCAACAGACTGCATAACCTACCATGTAGTTACTTGTTCGTTCAAATTTTTGTTCTTTTCACAATAACAAGATATAAATTAATCTAAATTCCATCAACAATAGGTGAATAATTAAAGAATGATACATATATACAATAGCATCTTATTCAACAATGATTTAAATGAAACTGAAATTTTCATGGAACTGTATCAAGAAAATAACCTCTACTTAAAAATCTAAGCCAAAAATGTTCTATTTCACAGTTTGATCTTAGATTCTGACTATTTTTGCTCTGTGTGTGTGTGTGTGTGTGTGTGTGTATACCAGAGGGCACTTAAATGTGTGTGGTTACAGAGGCAAAAGTGTAACTTATGGAATCGCCCTGGATTTTTCTTTATTGTGTTTTTCAAGGGATTTCCAGTTTCATTCATCCAGGCCAGGAAATGCAGGCCACTGCCACTTCACCCAATATTTTGTACAAAGAAACCTGGTGAGATATGGATCTTAACTCAGATTCTTTTGCTTGGGAGTCAAAGACTTGTACATATAAGCCATTTCCACAGCCCTTTCTTATTTTTTTACCCAGTATACTTAGTTTGGTTATATAAAGGGCCTATGAGAGAAGGGACAATCTAGGTTGTCAGTGGGAGAAGCACAAACTGCAATGGAACCTCTATAAAATAAAAAAGAGGAAAATATAGATATATATGTATTGAAGCTGTGATGTAATTAGAGAGATCAGAGAAAAAGATGTAAGATCTACTGATAATATCTAAGATAAATACATAATGGAAATTACAATTTTAAAAGGTAATTAAAGAAATTTAAAACAAAAGTATTAAGAAGTCTGTAACCCCAAATGTAAGTCCTGAAACCATTGTGCTCCACCCAAATAATATTGTAGCACTTCCATAGGATTTTGTTTCTTTGTTTAGTAATGTGATAACTAAATTCCTCATTGTAAGAGCTTATGTTTCTAAAAGTATCATATCTTTTTTCTCACACCAGTTTTTTATTCTTTCAGTATGAATTTGTCTCCTTCTTGTTAAAACTAAGAATCAATTTCACCATTTAAATCGGACCAAGATGTTACAGAAATGGTGATGGAAACAAAGTGACATGGTTCTTAAACAACCTAAGGAATTACAATTCCTAAATATTGCCTGGTGTTGAAATTATACAGACACAAGTTTGTCATTTAAAAATTCCCAATCTCATCTATTCCCAAGGAAAATAAATCAAAAAGTTATGAAGAATGTAAGAATACACAGGTAGTTGTAGTGTATGTGTCTTGATTACTGAGTTCAGATTGTTTTTTTCTTTTTAAATTTCAGGAACAACTTTCTTATTCATAATTTCAAGGTGTCTTCAGTGATATTGCTGTGAACTTTGAATGTGGAAGTAAATGACAGGAGACACAACAATGCAATGATTACCATAGAAGCAGTGATCAGATCCACAGTGAGACAAACAGGTAATATTTTGGGATAATATAATTACTAATTGTGGGAAGGAGAAAGTCACTGCTTTTGAAAGGGATGTAACTGAAAACCAGATGATTTTTGGGTTGTAAGTGCATATATTAATGCCAACATGTGGAGAAAGCTAGTTTGAGAATTAAGAATTTTTTTAAAGTATATAAAATGGATCAAAGAGAACAAAAAAGAAGCAGACCACTGATGACATCTTTTGAACTTCAAAACTCCATCTTGCCTGCAGCAAGAGCTTTCCCTTTGATTTCACACAGTTCTAAGTTGCAAAATATCACTTTTTTCCTAAACAAGTTTTAACTATTTTTTATTACTGAAACCTAATGTCCTGATTGACTATACCATGTGACATTCTATATAACTTGTGATAGAGAACAAAAATCATAGCAACCAAGAATTTATAATCATGCTAAGCATAAACTAGAGATTTACAAATATACATTATAATACACTGTTTGGAAATCTATGATATGCTTCTGTTTTTGAGGTATACACATGGGTTTCTTCATGAAAATAAATCTTGTGAATTGATTAATAAATGCCTTGGGAAATTTTATTTCACTACATAGCATAAAAGCTCTTGATTTTGAGACTATGAAAATGATAGATGAAGAGTCAATACTTACCAAGGTTTCCATGGAAATTTTCAATTATGAATCACTCAGAAAATAAAATTTTTTGTCCTCTTAATCACAACTAGAGGAATCCTCAACACATTTAAGGACATGACACTTTCCAATCTTTCCCCAATCCATGCTTATTTCTTTTTTGTCTTCATCAGTTGACTGAGTAGTATGGGTCTTCAGAGGTGATATTCCTATACAAATCACTAAAGGCAATTAAATGTACAGAATAGAATGGAAAAGGGAAAATGTTAATTTTCTTTTATTTTTAAGAGTTGTTTACAGCAAAATACTTTTGTAGATGACATCATAGGTTACAAATTAGGGATTTTTCTCTCTTCTAATAGGAATCCATTATCTCTCTGGTGCTGAATGAAAAACTTGATTCCAGTTTAGACTTGTTTCTTATATTTTCCACTGAATAGACTGGTCAACTTTGTTATCAATATACAAATTTTTCACTTGTATCAATATCCTTTTAATATGCTAGAACTGTAGTCATTTTCCTTTGCTTTGAAAAATCTTTGGATTGCATCTATTTTTTTATCAGTGCTCTCCAGGATAATGTCATATTTTACATGCTTAAATTATCATTAATGAGAATTACATTAATTAGTCCTGCCTATTATGTTTAATGTATCCAAGTCCCCAGTAAGTGCACTACTTTTAATACAGTAATTAGTTTTAATATAAAGCCCTTTTACATGTGAAGATTTTGAAGTAAACAAATGAAGTCACACTGGCTTACAAGTGAAATAGGTGTTACTGTCACTAAGAAATCTATTTCCAGAATAATTGGAGAGTTTGAAAAAAAATAGTAATTTGGAGAACATTCAAATGTGCTGATAGTTCTTACTTATACTTTCTTAATTGCTAAAGTTTTGATAGTTTTGATTGACATACATCACCATGGCAACAGCATCAGTGTGGGTTTCCACCAGTCAAAAGATAATTTCTCTCTAGCCTGTTTCATTGACTATTTATTTGAATCCTGAAATTGAAAAATATTCTTTCCAATTTTGCTTGCTCTTGCTGGGAATGCAACCTAAAACATCTTTTTGTGCATGCTTAGGTACCCAACAGCACCACTGTCCAAATGAGCTATTTGTTTGGCTGTCACCACACACACCTTGATGACAACAATTGTCAGACTTTGGCTGAGATTTTTAGTGTATGTGGACTCAAATGATTCCTTAATTGAACCACACTGCATTTGAATTCAATATCACAGATGAGTATTCAATGTTAGTTTTTGCTCCTTTCCTGAACCTGGGCTTCATTTTGTAAGCCTTCATTCTCTTCATGACCATGTGATTTTTCTTTCTGTTGCTTATTAGCATTGCACTTAGAGACCAGTAATTTCTTTTATATATATTTTTTAGTTTTACAAGTATATTGAGAACTTATCCATGCTTCCCTCCATCTCTCCTCCTCCTATCTTCTTCTCTTCCCTTTATCAATCCAACTCCCTCCCTCCCATCCTCCTGCTTGTCTGCTTCTGTGGACCCTGGTGTTCCTTGTGGCTCTTTTACTCTTGTGGGGGTTCAGGCCTCTTGTGACATACCTTGTTGCCTCGATTCAGGCCATCCCACTTACAGAGGCATTTCCCTTCACTCATATTTAATCCCCAAGGTTTCCACTGTATGTTTTTATCTCTCTTGAGTTCTTCTATAGTCTATGGGTGCATTTCAGTCATTATGCAGGTCTGATAAGGACAAGCCTCATTGCAGTGACTTCCTAGATGCAGCAGTCCTGCCTTGAATGGAATGTTTGTCCATTGGTGAACCTTAGAATTTTTAGGTTCTTACAATCTCATTGCTCCCTCTTTCATGAGTTTCCAAAACCTTAGGATGGGGAGAGATTAGATTGGCCTGATTCTAGGTGAATTTTTCTGGGTTGCTGCTACACTGCATTTTGGCTGGCTGCTCATTTCGTTGCTCTTCTACTACCCTAGGCTGCATCCTGTCAGGGTGTTGAGATCCTCTACCTCTTTTGTATAAGACTTTTAGGCTGAATGTTAAGTGTTCTTCAAAACTATGAGACCCATCAATTCTTGAGGTGCAAATACATGTTTGTAACCTAATTATTATATGTGTATCTAAATATTCAAAAACAATACAACAAATATACCTAAAAGCAACCCAACCACATAATTTCCATGCCTTATCTACATTATGTTAGCTGCAATATTTAAGAATAAATACTGTTGTCTGAAAATTTCACACTTGTATATATTTTAATTATTCTCCCTAAACTTCTCCTATTTTTTTCACTATTGCCATGCCCTTTCTTCCTCAAATGCCTCCACTGTATTCATGGCCTTCACAACATTGTTTATTAATCTTCATTTTTTCAAGATGAATATTATTTCTCACATTTTGTAATAATTTTATTACAACCACATTTCACTTAATTCTATTTAATCTACAGAATTTTGTAATAAAAATTTTGCAGTTTTCCAAAGATACATTTCTAGTTCTGATATTATAGATTATTTCATTTATAAATACTTTAAAATAACAGTTGTAATAAAAGGCATATTTGAATATATGCTTTATTTTTCTCTTGTAATTTCTTTCTATAATTTCATAAATGATTTTATTTTTTCTACTTTTTTTATTTGTGTGTGTGTGTGTGTGTGTGTGTAACAGAGGGCACCGTATGTCCCTGTGAAGGACCAAGGGTGACTTCAGGAATCATCCTGAATTATTTCTACCTCCTTCTTGCTTTGCTCTGGAATTTCCCAGGATTTGCACACCAGGGCCAGAAGTGCAGGCCACAGCCTTTTCCATCTAGTGTGTTTACTTGGGTGGGACCTGGGATCCAAACTCAGGATCTTCTATTTGGGAGAGAGAGTTTTAACTGTTGAGCCCTCTCTCATAATAAGCCTTCTCTCATAAATGATTTTAAATATCTGTAAAAACAAAGATGGATGACCAGAATTAAATAAATCCTTAAATATGTCACAAATAATTAATTAAAGTTGATTGGCAGTCATCAATAATGATGACTTTCTCCTAAACAGATTCACTGGTATGTGCAAGTTCTTTCATTCCAAAATGGAAATCTCAAGTACAAGTTAGGAAAACAGTGTTGACTCTGAGTATATTAATTTACAATTTCAATCAAATGTTTTTAATTGCTTTGCAAATTGTGAATGTCTATGGGTTGCCATTAATTTTCATGTACGAAATAAATATATTCCCAGATCCTGGACCTCTACTTGGGCTAAGTAATGAACATAAAGGCTATATCAATTTAACTTAACACATATAATGACATTTAAGTATTCCAGGATAACAATGAATGAAATGTCTTTAATAAAATTTAACTCATTTTTTGAAAAAAATCTTAAAAGTGAACAAATATTGTATGGTATAAGTTGTTGAAAAATCATTGATTTAACTTCATCACACACCTAACAAAAGCGACTTAGATAAAAAAGTTTTATTCTTATTAAGTTAATAAGTTCAAATAAGTTTACTTGACACCTAGGAGACAAGACTCCAGAAAAATCTGAAGGGAACTATTTACATTAAGAAGGATCTTTACTCTGACTTTTTGTTTTTGTTTAATTAGCATATGTGAGAAGACCTAAACCCAAATTAATATTAATCAGCATAAACAGAAGTTTTGATAACATATCCCTTAATAGGTTATTATCACAATAGAAAATTATCATCAAAAAGTAAATATTTCTCCATATTTTACATGACTATGAATTTATTTTTCATACACAAAATATCCATGCTTAAGTAGAAGATTGATTCATGTGCATGATACTAATTCTCTTTCAGAGCTAAAATTATTGTAAAAGTTTTACTTAAGTCAATGTTTATCATGTGGATTGAAGACCTAACAATAAACTGCATCTTTTCAGCATTGGGGTTAATTCCAGCTAAAATTAAGTAAAACAAAGAGAGGGAATAGATTTTGTTTGTGGATACCTTTAATAGGATTATATAAATAGAAATCATTTACCCTAAACTCTGTATATGCTTTACAGCATATCATTTATGGAAAACCATCTATATTCAAGTACAATTAAAGCTGTTACATTTATTTTCAATATGATTTTGCTTAATTATTGCATGATTTTGTTATCTACTATTTCTTTATCAATTGAATTGTTTTTTACTAAGAAGATGGTCTTTTGTAGCCCTTCTGGCTCTTAATTCTTTTTGTCCCTCCTCTGTAATATCCTCTGAGCATTAGGAAGTGTCAGGGTATAATTGATTTCTTTATTTCCATGCATTCAACCATCATTAGTTCTCTGCACTTTGAATAGTCATTAGCTGTTTCATTTTCTACCACTCACTGTAAATGGTGCCTTCTCTGGTTAGGTCTCAGAGTAACATTTATATATAGCTATGAACGTAGAAGGTAGTTTAATACCATACTGATTTAACTAACTGACAATAGTAACATTCCCTGAAGGACTTATGATCTACCTAGTCATGAGTTTTGGACCAGGCTTACAATCCAGAGCTTTCTTTGGCATGATTAATGGTGATCATGTCTTATAATTGAGATTTAGCTTGATATTTTTCTAATAAATTAATCTACATTGTCCATCATTTTCAAAGGTCTAGTGAACATGCATAGTTTGCACTGTGGTATCACCTTGAACATATCTTAAAGCAGCAGTTAGGGAGAGGCTCAAACTAGTTCTCCATTTATGAAGAAAAAAGAATATATAAATGGAATCTTATTAATATATTAATCTAAATTTTGTAATTTTCCATATTTACAAATCCATATCAGATCATAATATTCTCAAATAATTATTTAAAAATTTCATGTAGATAAAATGCATTGAATTATTGATATATTAGTAGTTTATGTTATGGGAATTACAAATGACATTAACAAATAGCAGCTCTTTATTCTTCCAATTTACAGAAAGAAAAATTATGTCATTGCTCACAGTTAGCATGAATATGAGAAGTGATGAGTCAGTCATAATTACATGGTCAAAACCAATAATATTCAAATATAAACTCTTTATTTGTAGAAAGATTTCATCATCTTTAAACATCAAGTTAGTTCTGATGTTTGGCATAATGTAAAATTCTCTCATTTACTGGTAGACAAGTATTTGTAAGGTAGAACTCATTATACTGACATAAGTTTTCCACATTAAAATAAAACTCCATACTTCCACATAAAAATAAAACTCATACTTCACTATAATAGATATATATGCTCTATCTTTTTTTCAATTATGCATTCAAATATGAAATGGGACTGTGGAAATGGGTCATAGTTCAAAGCCATTGCCTTTCAAGCAAAAGACATGATTTAGATCCCACATGTAAATTCTGGGCAAAAATGGAAGTAACCTGTAATTGTAGCCCTGGAAGGCAGAGCTTGTAAAACCACAGAGCAAAGCAATGAAGAGGTAAAGCAATCTAGGATGATTCCTCATGCCATCTTTTCACCCCAACTTGCATGTACTCTTGAGCACACACACACACACACACACACACACACACACACACTCACGCATGCATGCATGTGCATGATAAACTCCTGTATAACAAAAGATATATCACTATGTTCCCCAAAATATTACATTTTAAAAAATTAATTTTATAACAAAAGGAAATATAGTAAGATGAATTACATTGTTTTCCATTTTTGGAATTTCTAGAAAGAGTAGCTTATTTGAATTTATTTATATTCTTATCTCCTTCCACTTGGTCAGTTGTCATGTATTAGGTGAAAGGAATATGGAGATTTTGGCTCCACATAGATATGTAGTTGGAAAAAAGGAACACATTGAGATCTGTACATTAAAGGAAAGACTGAAGTAGAGTGTGAGGTTTTATAATCCTTATAATGTAGGCCAGACAAGATGCAAATCCTTCCATCTTACTAGTTAGCATATCAATCAGTGTTGTTTCTTTAAAGATCAGGACATAACTCCAAAGGGAAAAATTTGTAACCAGCTTATGTGAGACCTAGGATATCACTGAATATTCATTATATGTGTTTCATATTGCTCCAAATATGTGAACAATTGTTATTAAAACAAATTGTAGGTGACTTTATGAATATGAATTATCCCTCATTAAAGTCCTTCCTTTGAAATAAGATAGACACTACAGGAGAAGTATTTAAAGTAGATTTTATTACCATTTAGAGTAGCTGCTCATCTCTTTGGAATACACATCCACATGCAGCCTATTATTGTCTTGTACATAAATATATGTGTTGGGTTCTTTTACTATCTCACAACTTCCCATAACTCTACTTTTACAAATACCTGACCTTCACCATATCTATCAAATTCTCTTTGGTAGTAGTGTTGTTTATTGCTAGTTAATGACATCTCATTACTGCCTGATTATATGTGTAGTGTCAACCAGAGGTTTTGTTCTGTAGGCAAAGATGGATTGTGTCTGTAGCATGAGCTTTTGTCTTCTGACATTCTGACAATCCGTCAGCACACAATACTGACGCCGTCTCTGATTCATTTGTGTGAAATGATTCCTATGTGTTTTCAAAGCTATCCATCTTAAATACAACTGCCTATAATTCAAGTTTTTCTTCTTGAATTTTTATAAAATATGTACATAAAACTCTGATAGCATATATACATATATATATGAAGGAATGCTATGCATCTCAAAAAATACTTGAATTCCTCTGGCATGGTGAGACTATCTATATACATATCTATATAAATAATTGACAAAGGGCAAAGTTAAGGATAAGCGATGTGTGAAAGTTTTTTTTTTTTTCAGGAAAAAAATATCATTTGTTTCCTTAGCGCCTACAGTCACTTTTTCTCTCTCTGAAATGTGCTCTTGAACAGTGAATAATTGTCCTTCAATATGATTTACTAGTCACGTATTTTATGGGTCATCTCTTGTTTCCCCTGGAGACTTTCTGAGAAATGACTTTGCTACTTCCCTGCTTTGCAAACAGGGTTTCCAAATTGCATAGCGGGCAATATTTCACTCCATATCTAAGTGCATGCAGAATAAGTGAGTTTACTTTTTCTTTTAATGTGTTCATATCCAAACTTACTATGTGCTTTTATTGGTAGACTTCAGATCGTGAACTCCATGCGTGTACCCATAACTACATCATGATGTGGGATCATATTCATTGTCATGCTGAGTTTCTCCCCTTCTTTCAAGCAGCGGCCATTATATCTTGCTAAAGTTGAAATGCTTAATGTCTATCTGCTGTGCTTGATTTGTTTGTGTTGCTAAATTATTTTGTCATTCCACAGAAATAGGTGGCTAAGAAACTAATTCATATCTATAATATTAAATACCTGAGCATATTCACTTATTTATCTACCATTTATGCTTTTTATATCCTGCATTTAAATATATAGAACTGTGTCAAGCATTTCAGGGGTAAAATAGGTATCAGAGAAACCATTAGTATGTTGGAATGTGAAAAGAAATTTAAGTCTAAGTGCTAATCCAGGAACTTCAAGAATTTACAGATAAATGATTCATGAAAATGGGTGAAAGAGAGGTAAAGGGAAAGAAACTACTTTTATTCTATACAAGTGTAGCTATATTAGGGGAGCTGTGTCAGCTGCATTCAATACAACAAAGTAAAGTTAGAATTTCTCTGGGATTTAGTTACCAAGCATAACTGAATACAAATTTTAAACAAATAAATAAAAGAGGATGGAAACAAACACATTCACTGTGTCTTCTACATACTCAGTGTCAAAGACATCACATTTGAAGAATGTTTTATCACTTTAATCTCTTAAGTGGTCATCACATTACAAATGTCCAGGACTCTGAGGTGGGTGCACCAGCATCTGATCAAAAATTACTGTCTCTAGAAGTTGTTAACATGGGTGTGTAATTCCTAACCAATTGCTAAAAAAATTCACATACCAGATATAAGACAGAGATCTCAATATTACTAGCCATAAAATATGCAATTACTGATTATCTTCTGTTTCTTCGTTGCAACGACGTCGACAGTCTTGCCTGTGTCCCACTCGTTTGCGGCCTCTAGATTGGTGTATCCATTTAATACAAGAAAATGGAAACTGAACAGCCAGAGGAACCCTTCCCCAACACTGAAACCAATGGTGAATTTGGTAAGCGTCCTGCAGAAGACATGGAGGAAGAAGCAAGCATTTAAAAGATCTAGAAACACTGATGAGATAGTTGAATTACGGATTCTGCTTCAGAGCAAGAATGCTGGGGCAGTGATTGGAAAAGGAGGCAAGAATATTAAGGCTCTCCGTACAGACTACAATGCCAGTGTTTCAGTCCCAGACAGCAGTGGCCCCGAGCGCATATTGAGCATCAGTGCTGATACTGAAATAATTGGAGAAATTCTGAAGAAAATCATCCCTACCTTGGAAGAGGGCCTGCAGTTGCCATCACCCACTGCAACCAGCCAGCTCCCGCTCGAATCTGATGCTGTGGAATGCTTAAATTACCAGCACTCTAAGGGAAGCGACTTTGACTCTGAGTTGAGACTGTTGATTCATCAAAGTCTGGCAGGAGGAATTATTGGCGTCAAAGGTGCTAAAATTAAAGAACTTCGAGAGACAACAATCAAGCTTTTCCAAGAATGCTGCCCTCATTCAACTGACAGAGTCGTTCTTATTGGAGGAAAGCCTGATCGAGTCGAGTGCATAAAGATCATCCTTGATCTTATATCTGAGTCTCCCATCAAAGGACGTGAACAACCTTATGATCCCAATTTTTATGATGAGACCTATGATTACGGTGGCTTTACAATGATATTTGATGATCGCCGTGGACGTCCCGTGGGATTTCCCATGCGGGGAAGAGGAGGTTTTGACAGAATGCCCCTTGGTCGAGGTGGCCGCCCCATGCCTCCTTCTAGAAGAGATTATGATGATATGAGCCCTCGTCGAGGACCTCCTCCTCCTCCTGGTCGAGGTGGCCCGGGTGGTAGCAGAGCTCGGAATCTTCCTCTTCCACCACCACCACCACCTAGAGGAGGAGATCTGATGGCCTATGACAGAAGAGGAAGACCTGGAGATTGCTATGATGGCATGGTTGGTTTCAGTGCTGATGAAACTTGGGATTCTGCAATAGATACATGGAGCCCTTCAGACTGGCAGATGGCTTATGAACCACAGGGTGGCTCTGGATATGATTATTCCTATGCAGGGGGTCGTGGCTCATACGGTGATCTCGGTGGACCTATTATTACTACCCAAGTAACTATTGCCAAAGATTTGGCTGGATCTATAATTGGCAAAGGTGGTCAGCGGATTAAACAAATCCGTCATGAGTCTGGAGCTTCAATCAAAATCGATGAGCCCTTAGAAGGATCCGAAGATCGGATCATTACCATTACAGGAACACAGGACCAGATACAGAACGCACAGTATTTGCTGCAAAACAGTGTGAAGCAGTATTCTGGAAAGTTTTTCTAAGACTAGTGAAGAACTGAAGGAGCCCTGCATCTTTTTTTTTTTTTTATCTGCTTCTGTTTAAAAAGCCAACATTCCTCTGCTTCATAGGTGTTCTGCATTTGAGGTGTAGTGAAATCTTTGCTGTTCACTAGATGTAATGTTTTAGTTCCTTACAAACAGGGTTGGGGGGAGGGCATGCAAAAAAAAAAAAACTAACATTGAAATTTGGAAACAGCAGCAGAGTGAATTTTATTTTTTGTTCATTGTTGGTGGTTTTAAAAAGAAATTTCCCCGTGTAATTATTGTGAACACCTTGCTTTGTGGTCACTGTAACATTTGGGGGTGGGGGACAGGGAGGAAAGTAATAGTCCACATGTCCCTGGCATTTGTTCAGAGCAGTGTGCAGAATGTAATGCTCTTTTGTAAGAAACGTTTTATGATTTTTAAAATAAATTTAGTGAATCTATTTTTGGTGGTCTTTTTTTTTTTTTAAAGACAATGCAAAATGGTGGTTGATTATCCCAATCCACCCCTAAACTAAACACTAAGTTTGATTTTCAGCTCCTCTGTGGATATAAGTACACCTCTTGATATAGATAGGCAAAAGATAGTAGCAAATTCAGTTTGGGCGATTGATGGTTTGCAAGTCTTGTTTGGGAAGAACTTCCATCACACATATTCATGCTTATAATAAGCTGGGGATTTTGTTTGTTTTTGCAAATGTTAGCCCCTACTTTTCAACAATTTTCTATGTTAGATGTGGAGAACTAAGGTGGGGAGCAGTACTACAAGAATAGCTACAAGTATATACCTGAAGCCTGATGGGCAGCAAGTTTTATTAATCAGAATAACACTTGGTTATGGAGGTGGCTGATGCTAAGTAAATTCTGATTATTTTTGTTAGATAATTTCTCACAGACTAAGCTGTCAACCTGCTAGTGTCTATTAGTTATACTTTGAAAAATATATATATATATACTTGTTTTTCCATTGTATGCAAAATGAAAGAAAAAAAGATGTACTGTCTCTCTGTTGTGTGTTGAATTATGTAGGAAAGGTTTGTGAACAATTCAAAAAAAATGAGAAAAGTTCCTGTGGATGTTTTGTGTAGTATTTTGGCATTTGTATTGATATTTCAAAATCCACATCCAAATAAAATTCCATGATACTAAAAAAAATATGCAATTATATAAAGACGACTGAACATGATTGATATTTTTATGAACATTAATAGTCAAACTTTGGGTGTACCACCACAAAAATGTAATACATATTATTAAATTCACTATAATTTATTAAAAGGTAGCATAACTGAGGTTTTCAGTATATATAAATATGTATATACATATATTTCAATATAAATAAATACATATATAAATACTATATATATATGCTCTTTCCAAACCAAAATTAAAAAGCACAAAAATCTAGAATTGTGAAATGATATATGTTTCTAATACAGTGAACCCAAAACATATAAGTTTGCTAGGATTGTGCAGTTGTGATTACTAAAAAAGAAGATGACTACATTGTCATTCACTATAAATTGAGGGATGCGTTTACTTCTTAATCTCACTTTCCCTAGGCAGAATTTGTTTCCTTTAGGTGAATGCTGCATAAGATTACCATGTCTGAAATTGCATTCTGCCATATTATATCCAAGAAGAAAGAAACAGTTGAAGAAGGAAGAAGGAAAGGAAGGAGGAAAGGAAGAAGGAAGAAAGGAAGGAAGGAAGGAAGGAAGGAAGGAAGGAAGGAAGGAAGGAAGGAAGGAAGGAAGGAGGAAGAGAAGGAAGGAAGGAAGGAAGAAGGAAGGAAGGAAGGAAGGAAGGAAGAAGGAAGGAAGGAAGGAAGAAGGAAGGAAGGAAGAAGGAAGAGGAAGGAAGGAAGGAAGGAAGGAAGGAAGGAAGGAAGAAAGGAAGGAAGGAAGGAAGGAAGGAAGGAAGGAAGGAAGGAAGGAAGGAAGGAAGGAAGGAAGGTGAGATGGAGGGAGAGAGAGAAGGGACTGGAAGGTAGTGAGATTGTGGAGTAGGCATCTAAGATGTGTGTGTGTGTGTGTGTGTGTAAGAATACATATCAGATTGCCATAATCCATGTAAGAACTAATAGGAATTAACCTATAATCTCAGGCATCTCTCTATAAACTGGAGGCAGATAAACAAGATTCCCCAGGACAATCTGGCTCACTTTCCAATTTCCTAGATTTTGGTTAATGTTAGATGGGATGAAATTGGAGCTATTCAATATTATTCTAACTGATATATCATCAGTGCATCAGCAATTACTCAGACATATGCAATTAAAGTCAATCCAAAAGAATCACCGTGGGCTACACTACCAGAAACTTGCAAAAATAGAAGCAAGATAGAAAGGGAAGAAAAAGTCTCGGGATTGGGTAAGAAGGGATGAAAATAACAAATTCATTTTATCCATGTATGACAGTCAATTTTAAAAATGAGAGATTCTACTTTAATAAGTAGAATGCAGTACAATCATGCAAAGCACCTGACATCAATCTTGGGTCTCCACATAACTGTGCATGCGTATGCATGCACACATGCCCATGTGAACATATGTGCATATGGGAACAAGCCCCAGTACATACACATAAATACACAAAAAAAGATAAAAAGAAAACTAGGTGTGATGAGTCTATAATTTTTGTTTGTTTGGCAAGTTTTGCTATAAATGACATACTTAAAAAGATTAAGGTTTATTCATTGCTCTTATAATAAAAAGAAGACTTTTATAGATTAGGATTCATACCCAGGAATAGCAAACATTTGTTCTTGCTGATGTTTATTTGTTAATCAAAATTTCCCAGGGCAAAATACATAATACATATAATGAGTCAGAAATTATCATTATTCACTTACAGCCTCTCCAGTTAGAGTGAAATAATGTCTTTTTTAGGTCAGAATAGAGTGATGTATCTGGGGTATGTGGACTGAATAAAGTAACTTTTACAGTCAAGGTTAATGCATCAACCTCAGGTAGGTGCTTTGCTATATTTTGTTAAATATTTTTGAGCATTTCTAACCCTCTGAGACACTGAAATGAAAAGGAATTTAATTAGAATGTGCAGAGAATGTAATGCAATACATTAAGTTTTTATGAAGAAAACTAGTGCTAAGCCACAATTTTACAGGCCCTGAATTATAACAGAGTGTGCGTGTATAAGACAAAGAGGAGGAAGGAAAGGGAACACATCCAAAGGTACTAATTCGATGAAAGCTTATGTCAAAAGCTAACTTTCAAACACAAAGAGCATTCTCATATCATGTAAAATCCAGAAGGGAAGCTCATGTTTCATTGTAAAGTTGCTGGTCAAGAATGGCTATGCTTCTCCACTTTCAGTCATTAGAATTCAGTAAGCCTGTGATTAATTTCAAAGGCACAGTTGTCCAGGGTTATTATTAGGTTAGTCTGTTAATATGAAAACTGTCAAGAAAGGCTTTGAAGTAGAAATCAAGCAAATGCATACAAATTCTGATTTAAAATACATTTAACCCAACATTTGACTATTGTAATTCCATTCATTAAAGGGAAATAGAAAGTAAATCAATTAATTTAATTGAGCTTGTTTTGCAACAGTGTGTCATGAATTTTTCAGACTCAAAAAATCATTTAAGAAAAAAGCTCATTTTAATAAATGTCTGTTAATTATAAGGATTTTGTTTGAGCTAACCCCTGGTTTATGTTGCATTAATAACAAATTAGGAAAGTATGCGTGAGTAGCAAATGAGTTGTTTGAAACAAGTCTCATAAAATACAAAACTTTGTGTCATGACTTTCAAATAGTTAGGAGATTTTTCTTTTGTTTCCTTACCTTTTGCTTGACTTTATTCATATTACTTACACTAATGCCTTATAAAATGATCGTGATAGTTTTCTTTAAATTGTAATTCAATTTTAAATAAACCTGAATTTCAGATTTTGTACCCCTACCATATTTCCTGTTATTGTACATTGAGATTTCATTGGTCTTATGTTGTAAGAAATAGTATATGTTAATTGCTTAGTGTAATATTAATGGAGAAATTACTGAGTTTCTTTCTCTGTATTCAGAAAATGCAATGAAATAATCAGCTATGATAGCTAATCATAACACATTCTATTTCAACCACTCACTATTGAAGAACAATGAATATAATTATATAGATTTTGATGCTCTATTAGTGTTATTTTAGTTTAAAGAGATATAAAAATATATTTTGAGGGAATTTTAATAGAAGTAAAAACAACTTATTTTTTTTCTATGTAGTATGCTCATTTCAAATAAATACCCTTTTGGTTTACAGTTTTTTAAAGATTATAAATATAACATTGCAAAACAATTATGAAAGCATAGTTAATAAGAAACCACAAAATATTCAAAATAGCTGTCCTCAATAAATTTAATCCTTTTCATATTGTCGGTGGTTGGATAAAAAAAAACCTTCAGTAAATGTAGCAATAGATTCATAATAGTAAATACATTTAAAGTTAAATTTAATCCTATAAATCTGTTAATAGAAAAATGTGAATTATAATCAAATTATACTGCCAATTTTATATATATTGAACTTCATTACTTTTTAGTAATTTCATTTTTGCTTTTGAAAATTTCTGTCATCATGCATACGAATTAAAATTGCACATAAAATTATTTTAGGAAAATATATATGTGACTGTACAAGTTCTTTCATTGACTCTGTATCCCATTTAAATCAGAAAAAATATTTTTCACTTCCTAGTGATAAAGCATAATCACTGTATACTTGAAAGACATTTAGCAAATAGTTCATGAATACAATAGCATAATTAAAATTTGATATATACTCTTGCATGCCATAGTACACCCATGAAAGACAGTGAACAACTTTCAGGAGTTAGTTCTGTCCTTCCACCACTAAGATTTCAGGGATCAAACTCAAGTCTTTAATTTTACTTTCAGGTGCCTTTGGCTGCTGAGACATCTTGCTGGCTTTAACAACATATTTCCTTAATTATGAAATATTACACAGGTGAAACTCAATGACTCAAAAATATAAAACAGGTATTAAAATGGGAATGAGAATGTTTGGGAGAGATTTTCAATAGGATAATGATGGGGGACATGGGCAAGGGTATTAGAGTGGTGAATATAAATTAAATTTATTAATAAATTGAAAAGATGTCTTGGAAATTTATAAAAAAATAGAACCTATACTGGAAATTTTAAATTAAATTTGATGAAAATAGCAGTGGAGTTAAATTTCAGATTGGAAGTATGTGATTAAATCCAGGAGAAGAACTAATAAAAAATTCATAGCAAACTTCAGGGTTTAGTTAAAAAAGAAAGGTCAGTTATTTCTAAGCTCACAATGAAGCATCTTGATCAGTTGCTGTACTGATAGATGGAAGAGAAAATATCATTTCCCTCAATGAAAATATCAATGAAACAGAGAGATCTTCAACTCTACATTACCTGTAATGCAGTACTGGTACAGTAATATTCTTTTCATATTATAAGAGTTGTTATAAAAATCAAATAATAAGCTTTCAACTTATTAGAAAAAGGCTAGAATTTTGCAAAACTCATTTCATGCTTGTACTTTTTGTTTCTTGTTCTTGCAGCTAAAATCAAACACAGCTCTTTACACATTAGATTTTTTAAATTAAGGATTATAAACTAAATGTTTCTATGTTCTCTAAATTTCAAATCAACAAATATTCTTGTAAACTATTCAACAATTTGAATTATTTGCTTTGCTCAGAAGATAAACAAAAACTAACCTTATTTTTGTGTACATGCATCTGCAAGTAACTATTATGATTCAGGTTTATGTCTCTCAAACTTAAGAAACTTGTTAAAAATTGTATGCAAAATTAACTATACAATTGATGTTATACATCATTATGTAATATACATTAAACAGTCCAATGTGGGCATCATCAAATTTACCTTAAAATTAATTATTAATAAAATATGCATTTGAAAACAAGAACCCAATGCAGATCTTAAGCTTTCCATATAGAGTAGCAGAAATATATAATGTCACTAATCCTTCGTGACATTAACTTTATGTTTTCATTAGTCACAACATCACCAGCTGTGTTTCTCCATTACTAAAGATCCTAGAAATAAATGCAGGTGTTCCTAGAGACAAATGCAAATGATATCAACTTCCTCATGTTTAATCCACTGAGTGCTTAATTATGGAATGCTGTCTTTAGGTTTATTTATGTTAATAGTAATGCCTTACAAAATAGATTCAGAGCAAGAGTTAAAACTTCAGAAGAGTTCATGAATTATTCTTATCATTAATCTTGTAGCAGTTGACAAATGTTCCATATGCTCACGATTTCAATGTGCTTTGACTACCAAACCATGAATCAAAGCACATTTGAAGTTTAAAAAGAAGGTTCTACAGCTACGGTGGAATTTTAGATATAAATTTATCTTTCTGATTCATTCCCATAAAATCCTAACTTCTATCTTTTACATACTCATAAGTAGATGGTTTATATTCCAATGAAACAGCCTCATTTGAGATTTAGTGTTCAAGTTTTGCGTCTTTTTAATCGAAATTTGTGGACAGCATATCCTGTGGTACTATGAATTAAGCTATAAAAATTTGTTCAGAGTTACATTTGTATTATCATTTCTAAATTTTATCATGTATTGCTGAACTTACACACTTGGATGATCTACATGGTTTTATATAAAATTATTTGAGGCAATTTAGCAGTTGCTGCTTGTCTCAATTCCTTCACATAAACCAGGATTTTTTTTTTATTTATTCAATTGTGCGCATGTATGTGTGTGTGTGCGTGTATGTGTGGGTGTATGCATGTATGTGTGTGTAGAACCACGGACGAATTCGGGAACCACCATGGACGCCTCCACCTCCTCCTTGTTTACTCTGCCCGGGGATTCACAGGCTCGGTCCTACCAGGACCAGAAGCGCAGGCCGCCCCTGCTTCCGCCCGGCGTCTATACGTGGGGTCTAGGATCTGAACTCAGGACCTTCTGCCTGCAAGACAGAGGCTTAACTCTGAGCCACTTCTCCAGCCCCATAAACCAGGATTTTTAAGGACCCCTTTCACTTTGTGATCGTGTTCTTTCTTAATTTAGATGTTATCGAAATGAAGTCTAAAGAAGCGAGAACTACAAGAGGTTATTCAGCCATTGGGGTTTCTCCCTGAGATTGGGTAAATTGAACTAGGAGACTGCACACAGGGGTGAGAAAGGAACAGTTTTTCTCATTCCTTTCTTACTTCCACCGTGTGAGGACACAGGGAGCCTTCATCATATGCTAAAACCTTCATCTTGAATATTCATTTGCCAGAATGTGAGGAGTAGATATTTCTTTGATAACTTACCCAGTGTCTAACATTCCATTGGAGCACCCACAACAAACTAAGTAAGGATCCGTTTCATTCGATCATTGCGGAATTTGTAGATGGGAAAACAGAACATAAGATTTTAAAACTACATATCATTATTGATATTTTATTAATATTGTTAAATATTAAATGATTTATAAAAGTTGAAGTACATGCTAAAGAATTTCTCCAAATATCCCATGAACCAGAAAGGTAACAGATCTAGTAGGTTACTTCTACTGGAAACACCAAGAAGAAACTGATTCAGGGTTCACTGACCCAATACCCCTCTCCCTGAAAGACAACAAAGTAAGAGCCTCTAGAATATTATCTGTATCTTGTGTTTTATTGTATCTAACTTTCTCAGGGATTTTTATTAGTCAAGGTTCTCTGAAGAACAGAATCTCTAGAATGTAATATATATAAATAAGTTTATTAAACTAACTCATAATGAAAAGTGTCCTTCAAATAGTTGCTTTGCTCTTGACCAGAAAGTCTCACAAAGCCCTAAGATTTTGAGATTTTGAGCCTCTGCTTCACTTAAGCGTTGAAGATTCTGTGTTCCAAAGTCAGTGAAGTCATGTCAATGAAGAACAGTTGGGCAGCAAGGCCTATAAACCAGGCTCCAAAGGCAGCAGGAACAGCAGGAAGATGGAAAGGACGGATCTCTGTGTCAGCCAAGGATGAAGACAGCAGCAGCAACAGCAGCAACAAAGAAGATAACAATGCTCTAAAAAGTGAACTACCCTCAAAGTGTGGACTTCACAGCAAGTCCACACAGGGTAAGGGAAGAGCAAGTACCTCCTTGCATTTGCTATATTATCCCTGTCCACCGCTGCAAAGTACCACCCACTGTGGGCTGGGTTTTCCACATCAATTAATCCAGTACCTGAAGATTTGTTCAGGGGCCTGCTCCAATGATTAACCCTCCACAGCTGTGCCCCAAACTGTGTGTAACTGTCAAGATGAGGATAAAATGTAACTGTATCAGAGACTCATAGAAGCAATCTGATGTATGATTGTTGCTCACATCACTGTTTCTTTTGCCTTCCTCTCCTCCTCAGCTTCCAGTTTAACCTTTGTTTCTGAGACTTCCAACAACTCAGAGGTGAATGTGTTATCTCTAATTAGTGTGAAGTAACATGCTACTCGGGTAAAATCAGATTTATACTGGACCTTTCCCATCAAACTGCAGTTTTTTTTTTAAAGAAAAAGTACCAGATGAATAAATGTTTATTACACTAACTCACAATGAAAAGTGTCCTTCAAATAAAAGTTAATGTGTACACTATTGACCCCACAAAGTCTAGCATCTGCTAAAGGCACCAAGATCCTTGGAGGCAAGGATTGGCAGCCACAGCAGTGTTCCTATACCTAAGGGGAACACGGGAAAGGGCTTAGGGAAAGGCCACTGGGTCCTTGTAAGTCATCGGAGAGGAGGGCCCAGAGGAAAATCAGGCATGCACAAGAAAGGACTCTCTGGGAATTGTGGGGGGAGGCACTGGGGGATGGGAAGGGAGGGGGGTGGGGAGAAGGAGCAGGGGGTGGGGGGGAGGGAGGGAGGGAACTGGTGTACTTATTAAGTTTGTATGTGCTGAAATAATAATAAAAATTTATTAATAAAAAAGTTAATATGTAATGCATGTGTGAAGACATCAATTCAAAAACAAATGTTTTTCCTAATAATAGCATGACATGTAAGCTTTTCAAAATTCTTTTCTTATTTTTCACAACAGCATACGTATAAAATGCACTGTGCTCTCATTGGCTCCACACCCTCTCATTCCCATTCCATTCTCATTATCACTCTACTTCTTCCAAACTAGATTCTCTCCCACACTTATTTACCTCCTTTTCCTTCCTCCCTCCCTTCCTTCCACCCTCCCTTCCTTCCTTCCTCCTCCCTTCCTCCCTCCCTCCCTTCCTTCCTTCCTTCCTTCCTTCCTTCCTTCCTTCCTTCCTTCCTTCCTTCCTTCCTTCTTCCTTCCTTCGATCCTTCCTTCTTTCCTTCCTTCCTTCTTTCTTTCCTTTTTTCTTTCATTTTTCCTTCTCTTCCTTCTTCCCTCCCTCTCTTGTTTCCATTTTCTTCTCTTCCCTTGCAGACTATGTAGGAAGTGCAATCTTTTGTATGTTCATGATTGCAGTAACCATGTTATATAAAGAACAACTTTATATATATATATATATTTATATATATATATATATATATATTCCCACAACTTAAACAGTCCTTTCACCCCCTTTTTCTTTCAGGTTCCCTAGTCTTCAGAAGAGACAACTTAAATTTTCTATTTGGTAGTGAGCACTCAACTTATTCTCATTAGTCTGTCCAATCATGAATCCCTGCTCTCACTGATGCATGCTGCCAAAACAGGCTCCACATGAGCAAAGATTAAAGCTGCATATTGTCACAATGGGCATGAACTGTCATAAAACAATTTGATTATATGTCCATTTGGCAAACCATCAGCATAAAATTCTACATAAAAACCATATCCTCATAATCTATATGTTATTAACAACTTCTTTAGTATTGTGTGCATTCCCTCCCATGAAGCAGACCACAGATCCAATCAGGATGCAGTTGGTTACCCCTAGACCATTCATGACACTGTTACATCAACAAGCCTATCTTGTCGATTCAATACTACAGCATACAGGTTGCAGAACTGGATACCCCTTCCCACACACACCCCCATATACTCTGTTGAGCACTTTCTGGGTACTGTGAATGAATTCTAGTTAGCAGAGGAAGTTTAAAGCTCAGTTCTATCTTGGTATTGTGTATCCAGAGTGTTTGTTGTTTTCTAAAATAGGGTGCTATGATCATGTTTGGATGTATATCTGAAAGCAATAGCAATAACATGTGAATAGCAATAACTTCTGTGAACTTCTGAGGTCTCCCTGACTAGCATCTAGTACACTTGGCTCTGAAATGTTGGTTTGACAATTCGTGGCATCTGTGAGCACCTTCAAGCACACACGCAAAGCAATATGTGAAGTACTTCCTTTAGAACTGCTTTTTTGTTTTTATAATCACATTTTAATTAGTTTATGAAGTAGCTTTCTATATATCTTTCTCGTAAATCTTTAGTTTGACTAACCTTCTCTCCCAACTCTACTTTTCCTTTCTCCTCATAACACCAAATCTCTTCAAACCTTTCTTTCCCAGGTATCCCCTACTACTTGAACATGATATATATTTTAAAGGCTCGGTATTTTAGATTACCCCATCTACATGTCTTCTTCCTTCTACCTGATTTTACTGGCACTCAACAGAGCTACCTACAGTCTCCAGAATAAGTCCCACAAAGGACTGAGAACTTGTAACTTTTGTCTTCCAGGACCTTTGAGATTTTTTAAAATAGACCATAAAATTATGTACCAGGCAATTTTACAATTGAAGCAAATATCATTAACAATCATAAATATTCTAATAAAAAACAAATTATCACACAAATCCATTGACCCTGAAAATATCTGTGGGTGAAATCCAGAGTGTATGAACTTAAATTCATTTTCATTAGCACCTACAAATGTATTATTTCCTAAAAATATGAATACAGGCCAAAATTAACGTATCATTGTGTTTGAGCACAGCAGCACTCAAAAATATTTTAAATTCATACTGTTGACTTTACATGTATGTCAGATTAATGATACAATAAAATTTGTAATTATAATCTTAAATAATTGACTGGACATAAAAATAATTTTAAATTATTTGTTACTTGAGTACATACAAAGAAAAGAATTTATAGGCAGTATATTAGGAACAGAGAATAAGTATCAATGCCAGTGTACAGAAAGAGTCAAATAATTAATTATCAGTAGGAACTGCTTCCTAACGGCTTTGAATAATAATATTTCATCATAGTACAATTTTCCCACAAGGGCACTATTTGCTAAGAGATCCTTTGAATTGTAGTGATCAGAAATTTATTTCAATCCTATCCACTCTTGAAAAACTGTCTACAAAACTTCTCATAGACCAGGGGCATTTTGGAAATAGGTAATAGAGAAGTTCACTGAACTGTGATGTGCATTAAGAAACAGCAAATAAGAGTCACCTCTGGGGGAAATGTCCTTTGGTTCCACTGAGATACACTGTCATTGACCTGCATTAAATGTAAAAATGTACTATTGATTTTTAAATGCATCCTTCATGTAATGCTTAGATGACAAATCTTGTATTATACTTAAAATACAGAAAAAAAACCTTGGAATTTCAACAGAATGGTTCAACTGTTTTGCTAATATAGCTAAGAGAGAAAATTAAATATTACCATGTATAGCTAGTGAAGATAAGATTCTGATGATAAAAAGAAGTGAAATTATGTACCACGCAAGGTCACAATTGAAGCAAATATCATTAACAGTCATAAAGATTCTAATAAAAAAACAAAATATCACACAAATCCATTGACCTTTTTTGGGTGAAATCCAGAATATATGAACGAACTTAAATAAGGAGGCATGTCAAATTGATTTTCATTAATGCCTACAAATATATTATTTCATGAAAATATGAACACAGGCCATAATTAATATTTCATTGTGCCTGAGCACAACAGCACTCAAAAATATTTTAAATTCATACTGTTGACTTTACATGGATATAAGATTAATGACAGTGGAAAATTTGTATTCATAATTTTAAATTGACTGGCAAAACATTTAATAATTTTGCTAATATAGTTAACAGAGAAAATTAAATATTATCAGGAATAGCCAGTGAAGACAAATTATCATTAATTTGACTGTTATTAATACATCTAATGTAACTTTAATGTTACCTTAAGTATAGATGAGAAGTCACATTTGAAGATGTCAACTCTTTGAAAATTAGCATGTAAAGAGTGAATTCACAATTAAAAGTATTTTTCAAGACCTAATCATACTCGTACAGCACTTTCCTCTTTTAAACCTAAATATTTACGTCTATCTACTTCTTTTGAATAAGTACAAGGTTGCAGTTGACATTCCAGTGGAGCAATCAGAAAAGAAGGAGCCTTTTCATAACAAGTTTCATTAAGAAAATCGATGGTATTGTGAAAAATGCAACATAGTTAACCACATATAAAGATATATTGTATCCTAATTTGATTTTAAGGATATGTACAGTAAATTACTCTATGCATTTTTTAACACTGGACAAAGAAAAATATAATTAAGAGATAGATTTGATATAATGATATAGCTGAACAAATGAGAGACCCCCCCAACAGAGATGACCTTCTGAAAATTTGGGAGTATTATAGCACATGATATAATTTTGTTGATTTGTGTGACACGAAAAGAATTTTGCAACCAAAATGAAATGTTTATTGAGGTAACTGGAGATTTTAGTCTATTGTGTAGCATACAATATGATAATTTTCCCTGGCTAGAACCAGGAAGAACTCGAAAAAATTAGTAATGGTTATGCTTCAACGATTATTAAAATAAGGTGCGCAGTGTGTGTAAATGGAATAGAGAAATGCAGATATGTGTAAACATGAAGTATGCCATGATCTTCCCTAACTGCTGACCAGTGAGAGTGATGTTTGTGAAAACATGAAACCAGACAGAAAAGTAAAATGATTGACACATGGAAGAGTCACAATACAGAGATGTTGAAATGATAGAAAGCACTTAATATTATCTGTGCATATCAAGAGTTTTCCAGCCTCAGATTTTTCCCCTTTCTTTCTATGGAAAAATGACACTAACCAGTTATGTCCATTATAGAACAGAAATTAATTTTATTAAGTGACAAGACATAGCATATAATCAATTTTTTTGCATGTATGAAAGTATGAGTGTGTATGTGGAGGAGGGAGTGTATATAAGTGCATGAGCATGACTGTGGAGGCCCAAGGAGGACTTTTGGAATCATCCTGGATTGCTATATTCTTACTTCTTTCTTCTGAGGTTTCTCAGGTACCATCTTCCAGGGTAGTAAGTATAGGTTACCACCCTATCCATCCAGAATTTTATATGGGATCTGGAATTTGAATTCAGGTCCTTTTGTTTTCCAGGCCAAGAATTAACACCCAAGTCTTTAATTCATCACCCATATAATTCTATTTTATACCAGATTCAACTGAAAAAATAATGAACTAAGGAGAGTCAAAAGAGATGCAAGTGTAAACAGAAAAAAGCAAGCCTTTCCATAAACATTTGATAAGGTAACTTTCCATAAACATTTCATAGTTACATGAAGTACATGTATGAGACAATGCAAATTGTTAAATTAAAATGCAAATAATAATTACCAGATGAATCCACAAGTCTGGGAAGCTTTTATATTCCCTTGAGTCATACATCCCGCAACAGTACAGGGTTCCAGAAGATGCCCACGCTGAGAGATTGTACAGGTGGGAATAAACCTAAAATCTTAGAGAATGAAAACATTTGTGAAATAAATATAAACTTTCTTTTGATTTCTATAAAAGAAATTTGAACAAATGGTTCTGTCCAACATTTAAATATTTCATTATGGCCATGAAACTTGCAACTTCCATGGTTTCAGTTCAGATGAGACATAGGACATTGGGGAAGTGAGGCAACAGTTTTTAAATCAATTCTCTTTATTTTACAACTTTTTGTTGTCACAAAATATATATAAAAAGCTTAATAACTTCATTATTGTCAATTTTGTGATGTTTAATTATTACACTCATCACCATCTATCTACAGAACATTTTTATCTTTCTACATTGAAACTTCCACATTGAATTTCCACATCAGTTCTCCCTTCAACCAGAAGCCACTATTTTAAATTCACTATGACTTTGATTACTCAATGAATGTAGTACATATAAAACTAAACAATATTTGTCTTAAAATGATTGTTTCCAATGGAAAATGTTATTAATTTCAACATTATTTTAGCATATGATATTTTTTCTTCCTTAAATTTTAATGTTATACCATGTTATGCTTGTAAAACTCTGTGGTACATGAATAGTTACTACAGTTAAACTAATGTGAAAAGGAATGCAAAAAAAAAAAAACACTATCTCTTTGACACCTCAAATTGAATTATTTAGGAGCTGTGGGAGTTTGAGTTCACCTGCAAATTCTATTTTAAGCTTAAAGAAGAGCTGCCATAGGGTTCTCTATAGTGGCTACATCACTTTAGTTTCATATCATCAATACATAAGGGATCGAGTTTTTTTAGTATTGTCACTAGATTTTTTTTAATTTAAATAATTTTTATTGATGCAAGAAAGAAAAATTCACTATCATAACTGAAGAGCTTTAAGTTTAATACACAGGAATAGCTGATACTTACATAGATGTTTAGATTCAGTTATAATTTTAACAGGAAGATAGATCTTGTACTTAAGTTAATTATTAAAGATATTACATTCCTAACTTCTAATTTTGGATAATGTATTTGCATCATTGTTTAGGTTTAAGTTCTTTCTTCACAGACTCATCAAAATAACATGGATTGAAGAGACGAGACTTTCAAACATTTGCCATCTCTTGCTGCTGAGTTTCCATCATAACTTTTTTTTTGCAATATAGCCACTTCCTTTTCAAGTCCATTTTGGTAACAGTTAACAGATTATCCTTATTCTTCTCTAAATCATCCAGACCCTTCATGAACTGGTCATGTAGCTGCCTATTTTTTTTCAATCCCTGGTTCTGAACAATTCTAGCTTATTGAGAAATCTTTTGTGTTATCTAAAAAGACTAACTAGTTTTTCTTCTTGTTCCTCAAATTTCTGCATATCTAAATCCCAGTGCTGCAACACAGTCAAAATTCCTCAGAATATTCATTGTTAAGGTTCTACATTTGTTCTTGTGTTTTCCAAATTTGTTCAATTTTCTGGCTACTGGCTTTGAAAGAAGCTCTGGTATACATTTCTATTTTTCTCTCTTGACAAGAAGAGTCTTGTTAATTTCAGCTCCAGCATATTCTGTACATAACATCCCATATCTGTAACTATTTCCATAGAAAGTCTTTCCTTCCCAAGGTCTTTTCTTCTGGAATCTTTTCATCAGCAAAGTCCTCCTCCAAATCATTCTGATCATTTGCATTCTCAAAGCCGTAGGCTTTCTTAGGCTGATCCTCTAGAGGTAGTGACTTACTTCCCAGATTTTCCCAAAGCTAGCAATGACCACTAGAATCCCTCAAGGAGGGAGGTGCCTGATGAACTCTTTTTGAGAGGCCCACCTTATCCAAGTCATGCTCACACACTGAATTCAAATTCTTTGGACATATGGCAGGATTGGATTGCTGAATCATATTTAAGTTTTGAGTTTTGGAAACTTAAAGCTTTCTGTGTTGATTGCACTGATTTGCATTTCCACAAGCAGTGAAAAAGATTCCATTTTCTACCCCTCCCTGGATCCCTTGCTCTCCTTCCACTTTTTCCCTTCCTTTCCCCCACTTCCTTTCTCCCAGTGCCCTCCCCCCATCCCTGGAACATCCTTTAGTGTGCATGTCAAACTTCCCTCTGGGTCCTCCTCTCTGATGAAGTGTGAGGACAATAGATATCGAGAACAACATGGCCAGGTAGTGTGGAAAGACTATGCCACTTCTGAGTACACATTCAAAGAAATCTAAGCAGCATGCTATTGAGCTACTTGCATCTTACTGCTGCACCATTCACATAGTCAAGCTAAGGAGTCAGCTTGGCTGCCCACCAATGGATGCCTAGATAAGTAAATGGGGTATATATACATGGAGAAGTTCCATTCAGCCATTAACAAAATCAACTTACAGGACAATGGCTAAAAGTGAAGAACACCACATCAAGCAAAATAAACCCGACTCATAAAGACAAATACCACATGTTTTCTGTAGATTTAAAAATGCATAAGGCTTAAAAAATGCAAAAGAGGTCTATTTGGAAAGAGCATGAGGACCAGTGAGAGGGACAAGATAGGGTGACTGGAAAATGAATAGGATTGAAGCATGTAAGATCCATGCACAATAACGTAATGAAACCTACTATTTTGTACAAAATAAATGTATGCTAATAAAAAATAAAAAAAGAATGTAGAAAAAAAAGTGAAGATTCCACAGCAAGTCTACACAAGATAAGGGAAAATAACTGGTCCCTCCTACTTGTACTTCCTATTATCTAGTCCACCACTGGGAAGTACCACCCACTATGGGCTGGGTTTTCCACAGCAATTAAGTACCTGCAGATGTGTTCAGGGGTCTGCTCCAACCATTAACCTTCCATAGCTGTGCCCCAAACAGTCTGCAACTGCCAAGTTGATACTAAAATGTACTCATAACACCATCCCAATCATTCAACTATTCCTTAATGATGCTATTAGTTTTTCTAGCTTTTGGGTTGAAATCCTTAAACACTCTGATGTTGACTTTGGCCAGCCAAAGGAATGACTTAGAAACATTTTCCTCTGGACCACATGATGTTTCTTCAACGTTGTTTTCTTTGCTTTACAGAAGTTGTTTAAGTTTGATGCAGTTTTATAAGTTTGCTTTTGCTTTTATATCATAAGCTTAGAGTTCAAATCCAAATAATCATTGTGCCAGCTTCTTTTCACATAGTGATCTGTAGAATTTTTTAAAATATAATTAATTGGTATCTGTATGCATATTTCATGGAATGACACTAAAGTTTCATTTTTCTGAATCCAATATTTTGTTTTCTGGAAGTCTTCAAACATAAAGCTACTTCTTGGGTATATTTATTTCTTAACAAAAAGAGTGGGAACATTTAAGGACTCTTTATTGTGTTCCATTGATTGATATGTTTCTATGTGAATTTCATGTTACTAATAGCTCTGAAATGTATTTTAATTTCAAGAAGGAGAGGGCTTCTTACTTCTTTTCCTTCTACTCTGTATTTACTTGACTATTGATTGGATTAATATGCATTTCTACAAGGTGTGAACAAGTAAACCATTTTCTCCATATTCTTGCCAATAATTATTATCTATTTCTTATTGGTAACCACCATTTTGAAAGATATAAAATGATTTGTATGTGTATATATGTGAATCCACAAGAATTTTTTAATATTTTTCTATTTATGAGAGCAATTGTATTGAGATTTGATATGTATTTCATTGAATCTCTTTCATATAGCCACCCCCAAAACACATACAACTTCAGGAATTATACCACACACTTTCACATATCACCAAGGTACTAAATCATAAAAGTGCACTACCATACTAACATTCACCCCATGATGTAATAACAGTCCAATAGTGTCATCTAGGAAATAACAATAACAAAAGACTAACATACCCAACTCCAAGGCAAACACTAGTGACAACTGCCCAAGAGTAGTAATACCAACTAAAACAGTTTAGCAAACAAAAAGAAACTGAAAAGTCTTAAGAGACAAAAAGTCTTAAGAGACAAAACAATAGTGCCCAAGTAAAAGCGCAGATGATGAGAAACAAAACCCATGAAGACAAATCTCCCACCAAAAGAATTAACCCCATAATGATGGATTCCAACCAGAACAAATTCACAGAAAAGAGCCAAGAAAGCCAGACCCAAAATAACGACTTTCAGAGCATGATCATTACCATGATAAATACTATGAAAGAGGAAATCCAGGAGGAGTTAAACAACCGCATCAAGCACTTTGAACAGAAACACAACAGACACTTGGAGGAGTTGAAAAAACAGTTCAAGAAACAAAAATAGGCATAGAATAGTTAAAACAATCTCAGACAGAGTTTAAAATTGAACTAAAAGACAAGTTATCTTCAACCCAAAACTCAACAGTCTTATCAGCAGAACTAATGAAGCAGAAAATAGAATTTCAGATATTGAAGACAAAGTGGAAGTATTAACCAGCTCGATGGAAGAGGTTGTTAAAGCCAAAAAGATATTTGAGAGAAATATTCAAAAGATATGGGACACCCTGAAGAAGCCTAACATATGCATACATGGAATACCAGAGAAAAAATCTCAAAATACCACTCTTGAGGAAATTTTTCAAACTATCCTAAATGAAAACTTCCGTCATCTAAAGAATGAGAGGCCCATCCAAATACAAGAGGCATTCCATACCTCAAACAGATATGAACAAAATAGAAACTTGCCATGGCAAATAATAGTCAAAATACTCCACATTCAAGAAAAATAAAAGGTGCTGAGAGTTTCAAGGGAAAAAAAAAACAAGTCACTTTTAAAGGTAAACCTATTAAAATAACAAATGACTTCTCAATGGAAACAGTAAAAGCAAGATGAGCTTGTAGAGATGTACTTCAAGTATTAAATGAGCAAAAATGTCAACCCAGGGTGATATACCTGGCAAAACAATCCATCATGATAAAGGGGGAAAGAAAAGTTTTCCAGCACAAAGATAACTTGAAGGCTTACATGTCTACTAAACCAGGCCTTCAAAAAATGCTAGAAATGATACTCAAGCTTGAAGAAAGAAACAAGTTTATCCAGGAGGACAGAAGGGAAGTATAATATCACCAAAATCTAAAAGCCAAACAATATACTTAAAAAAGGCACTAAACATAAAAAAGTCCAGAATTAAAAATAATTTCTCCATTATAATATTAAATGTCAATGGAATTAATTCAATGATCAAGAGACACAGATTACAATTTTGGATTAAAAACCACAACCCATCAATCTGCTGCATTCAGGAAACTCATCTCACCACAGAAGATAGTCACATCCTAAAAAAGAAAGGCTGGTCCAAAATTCTGCAAGCTAATGGAACCAGGAAACAGGCAGGGGTATCCATTATGCTGTTGGACAAAGTGGACTTCAAACCAAAAAAAAATCATGAGACACGCAGATGGATACTACATTTTAGTCACAGGTACAATTCATCAGGAAGACCTCACAATACTGAACATATATGCACACAATACGGGCTCCTCCACATTCATTAAGAAAACCCTACAGTGTCTAAAGTGAGAAATCAATTCCAAAATGATAATTCGTAGGGATTTTAGCACCACCCTCTCAACATGGGATAGATCAACAGGTCAAAAACTTAACAGAGACACTTTCGAACTTAATCAAATCCTTAATGAAATGGACCTGACAGATCTCTATCAAACTTTTCATCTATGTACCAAAGAATACACATTTTTCTCAGCAACACACGGAACTTTCTACAAAATACATCACATATTGAGCCACAAAACAAATCTCCATTTGTACAAGAAAAATTAAATTATAGCCTGTACCCTATCAGACCATGGTTTAAAGCTTGACATCCACAACACAACAAACAACAGAAAATACACTAACTCCTGGAAACTAAACACTATGATGCTGAAAGAGAATTGGATTCAGGAAGAAATTAAAAAGGAAATTCATGATCTCCTGAAAGTGAACGATAATGAAAATACAACTTATCAAAATCTTTGGAACACAATGAAAGCTATCCTACGAGGAAAGTTCATAGCTCTTAATGCCTACATAAAAAAATGGAAACATCACAAATAAATAACAATGCAGCTTAAAACTTTAGAGATACTAGAGCAATCTGATCCCAAAAGCAATAGAAGAGAGGAGATTAGCAAAATAAGAGGAGAAATATCTGAAATTGAGATTGGGAAAATAATACAGAGAATCAACCAGCCAAAAAGCTGGTTCTTTGAAAAAATCAATAAGATTGATACACCCCTAGCTAAATTAACCAAAAGCAAGAGAGAGAAAACACAAATTAACAAAATTAAAAATGAAAATGGAGTGATTACTATTGATATCCAAGAAATTCAGAGAATTATAACATCATATTTCAAAAACTTATGCTCTATGAAATTTGATAAGACAAAAAAATGGATGAATTCCTAAGTAAGTACAACTTACCTAAGAATTAGGAATTTTGAATTATTTAAATAGTCCTGTAACATATGGGGAAATAGGTGAAGTAATTGCAAATCTTCCCACCAAAAAATGTCCTGGACCAGAAGGATTCAGCACAGAGTTCTACCAGACATTTAAGAAGTTAATAACACCAATACTCCTTAAACTGTTCCATCAAATAGCAAAGGAAGGAACACTACCAGATTCTTTCTATGAAGCTAATATTGTCTTAACCCAAAACTTAATAAAGATACACTTAAAAAAGAAAACTATAGTCCAATCTCTTTGATGAACACAGATGTAAAGATTTTCAACAAAATAAATCCTCCACAAAGTCTTAGCAAATCGGATTCAAAAACATATTGAAAAGATCTTTCACGGAGATGAAGTAGGCTTTATCCCAGGCACAAAAGGTGAGTACAACACATGCAAATCAATAAATGTAGTTCACCATATAAACCTGTCCAAAATCCACGACTATATGATACTCTGATAGATGCAGAAAAACTTTTTACAAGATCCAACAGCCCTTATGATCAAAGCTCTAGAGACAGTTGAAATGGATGGAACCTTTATCAATATTAAAAAAAAGCTGTATACAACAAGCTACACAAGGATTATACTCAATGGGGAACAACATGAAGCATTCTCGCTTCAATCAGAAACTAGACAAGGCTGTCCACTCTCACCACTTCTATTCAATATTGTACTTGAAGTCTTAGCTGAAACCATAAGACAAGAAAGGGAGATAAAAGGGATTCAAATTAGAAAGGAAGAAGTCAAGATATCTCTATTTTCAGATGATGTGATTTTATACCTGAGTGATCCCTAAAACTCCACCAGGAAGCTCCTGGAACTAATACAGAAGTTTAGTAGGGTGGCAGTATACAAAATAAATGTACAAAAATCAGTGGCCTTCTTATATGCCCAGAATGAAAGAAGTGAAAAGGCCCTGAGAGAAACAATCACATTTACTATAGCCCCTAAAAACAAGGAAATACCTTGGTATAAACCTAACCAAAGAAGTGAGACTTTTTAATGAAAACTTTAAAACCCTAAAGAAAGAAATTACAGAAGACACCAGAAAGTGGACAGACCTCCCATGTTCCTGTATTGACAGAATCAATAAAAAAATGACCATCCTACCAAACACAATATACAGATTGAATGCTATACCAATTAAAATTCCAAAGCAATTCTTTAAAGAAGTTACCAATCAATCTCAATGTTCCTATGGAGGCACAAAAGACCCAGGATAGCAAAAACAATCCTGAGTAACAAAAACACTGCTGGAGATACTGGATCCAATAGGATTCATTCCAAACCTTAGTCTACACCACAAATCCATAGTTATAAAAACAGCCTGGTACTGGCTCCAAAATAGACACACAGACCAATGAATAAGGGTTGAAGACGCAGATATAAGCCCACACAATTACAGCCATTTGATCTTTGACAAAGGGTCCCAAAAATCCAATGGAAAAAGAACAGCATATTCAACAAATGGTGCTGGCAAAACTGGATGTCCACATGCAGAAGATTAAAACTCAACCTGTATTTGTCACCATGTGCAAGACTTAATTCCAAATGGATCAAGGACCTCAATATAAGGCTAGAGACTATAAAAACCTTAGTTGAAAGGGTAGGGAACTCCCTGGAGATGATTGGACTAGTCCAACAGTTCAGAAATCCAATTGCACAGTCAATACAACCAACACTCAACAGATGGGATACTATGAAATTAAAGAGCTTCTGTTCAGATAAAGAGATTGTAACTAAGGCAAAAAACAGAATGGGAGAAAATCTTCACTAACCACATATCTGATAGAGCTCTGTTATCCAGAGTGCACAAAGCACATAGAAAACTAAACTCTAGAAAACAAATGGCCCAATTAAAAAATGGGCCTTGGAACTTACAAGAAACTTTACCAGGGAAGAAATTGAAATGTCTAACAAATATCTTTAAAAATGCTCTGGATCCTTAGCCATCAAGGAAATGCAAATCAAAACCTCCTTGTGATATCATCTTACCCTGGTCAGGATGTCAAAAAACCACAATACTAACAACACCAAATGCTGGAGAGGATGTGGAGAGAAGGGAACTCTTCTACATTGCTGGTGGGAATGAAGGCTCATACAGCCACTCTGGTGAGCTGTCTGGAGATTCTTATAGAAATTAAAAATTGAAATTCCATATGACCCTGCTATTCCACTTTTGGGAATAACCCCCCATACAGCAATTTCACCTTGATAGCACAAGCCGACCATGTTCAAAGCAGCACTGTTTACAATCAAGTCATTGAATCAACCCAAATGTCCACAGTTGACGAGTGGATAAGGAAATGTGTACATTTATAGAAGGGAATACTACTCACCATCAAAAATGATAAATTAATGAATTTGCCAGGAAATGGATAGAATTAGAGAAAAATACTATTTGAGCATAGTATCCAAACACTAAAATTAAGTACCATATGTACTCCCTAATGGTGGATCCCGTACTAAACCCCTTAGTGACACACTCAAAGATAAATCTGTAATACCTACAAGTACAAGATATAAGCGAGAGAAGGGGAAGGAGGGGCCCCGCCAGAACGGAGAGAGGGGATCATGCTACAGCAGAGAAATAGGCCACCATCAAGGACTTTAGTAAGAAATGAGACATCTGGTTAGTTCACGATTGTCCTTCCTGGTCACTTGCACGCTGAGTATGATCTTACAGAAAGGGAAACACTAGAGTCGCAGATAGCGAGGTACCAATTCTACAAAATGTGGGACGCTCGAACCACCCCCTCCAGCATCGCGGTACTGATTCATTACCTATTCTCGTATCTACAATCTGGTACACACATACGGGCCGGTCATAATCAGTCATAGGATATAGAAGGACTTCTGTATGACCTGTACCATTACCCCTCACTATCATTGAACCCAAAGTCAGCTGGATACAGCACTACATCCTAGAGCAAGGATTAACACCTCCTAATGGTGTTCCTATATCTAAAGGGGAACACAAAAAATAGCTCGAGCAATGCCACTTGAGTTCATCAGAAAGGAGGACCCAGAGGGAAGTTTGGCAGCACACTAAAGGATGCTTCCAAAGTGGGGGTGGCAACACTGGAAAAGGAGGGGAGGGTGGGAAAAAAAAGGAAAGGGGGGTAGGGAAAAAGGGGATCCAGGGAGGGGTGGAGAGAGGGAGGAGAATGGGGTATTTATCAACTTTGTATGCGTGGAAGATATAAATAAAAAAATTATGAACAGAAAAAAAATGAAAAAAGATAGGGCTGCTGCATCCAGAAACTTACCACAGTGAGACTTATCCTCCCCAGATCTACACTGTGAATAACATATCAACATTCTCCCATAGATTAAAATGAACTCAGGAGAAACAATTATATGTAGGTGGAACCCAAGGGGATAGGACTACACAGGTGAAGGAGAGTACCACTATCAATGGGTCTACCCAATGAAGGAATTAATTCTTCCACAGAGACCTGAGTCTCTACTAACAAATACAAGTCAATGGGAATCTTATGGTTTATTCAGACAAGCAGACAGACAAGAGGGCAGAAGGAAGAAGGATGAATTGGTGAAGGGAGGAAAGGGTAAGATAGTGAAAGGGGAAGGAGGGAAGGGATCAGGGACAACCATTCATTATGTTTGTATTTAAGAAGACTAAATATTAACTAAATTTTTAAAAATATTCCATTCTGAAAGAAAAAATAATTTAGAATTAGTAATTAGTAATGTAAAACTTTGTATTTACTTCAATGCTAATAATTTTAAACACAAGTTGGTAAGTGAAGTGTTTGTAAGATATTAATCTCACAATCAGCATTTTTAAAATTTTTTTATTATTTATTCAATTGTGTGTGTGTGTGTATGTGTATGTATGTATGTGTGTGTGTGTAGAACCACGGGCAAATTCGGGAACCACCATGGACCGCCTCCACTTCCTCCTTGTTTATCTGCCCCAGGATTCACAGGCTCTGCCCTACCAGGACCAGAAACGCAAGCCTCCCGTACTTCCACCCGGCGTCTATATGTGGGGTGTAGGATCCGAACTCAGGACCTTCCGCCTGCAAGGCAGAAGCTTAACCCCTGAGCCACCTCTCCAGCCCCACAATCAACATTTTTATATGATAGAAGAATATATTTTCATTGAATTTGGTGTTTATCACATTGTAGTAACTTCATAATGACAACCGATTTTTGTCCACATTTAAAAATCTTCCAGTTTTTAACAATGTTAAATACTGCTTAAAATACAAAGTAGAAGTCTCTTCTTAAATGTGGGTATGGTGTCACACATCAGGATTATCACTTCAGAGGCTAATGAATATTAACTGCTACAAATACAGTGTCAGCATGCACTACATTTTGGTGCCAATCTAGTCAAGTATACATGGAAGAAGGAAGGAAAGGGAGGAGGAGGCTGACGGAAGGAGAGGAAGGAAGGAGGAAGGCACGGGAGGAACGCAGTGAATTCGAGGTCCGTCTGACCGGACCGTCCGGAAATCCGCCATACCCTTACTCCGCACCACTCTCTCTCTCCCTCTCAACTCTTCGGGGCGGCGGGACAGTGACTTTCCTTTACTTTCTTCCTGCACTCTCCACGCTCCCCTCACCAGCTCTCACAAGCTTTTTCCGCGCATGTCCCGCCCTCCTCCCCCTCCCCTCCCCCTCCACTGCTTCTCCTTCCCTCCTCTCGATCCTTCCTCCTACTTCTTCCGTCCCACGCCTCCTTCGCCTTCCCCGTCTCCTGCTGCCTTCTGTTCTCTGCTCTCCAGTGACGGCAGGCCCCCCCCGTTTGTCTCTTGGTCCGTTTTATTCTTTGTCTTTTTGCAAATGGTGTTCTTCTTGTCTGGCATTTTTGGTCATTTGCCTTTCATGACACTAGAAACTTTTGATTGCAAGCAAGAGTCGGGGCACTCCTCCTCTGTCTCCCTGCATAGATTCTAGGATATAGGTGAGAAGAAATGTCCCAACTATAGGCAATGAATGAAGCCTACAGTTCATCCCAAGAATGATAGTCTGCAAGTTCAAATGGCAATGACAAAAACAACAGTTTGTGAAAATTCTTGGGCACAAGATGATGACACCATATACCAGGAATGTTGAATATTGAACTGGGGTGTTTGTCCTTCTTGGTTTAGGTTTTGCTTTAGTCTATTCCTTTTTTGATGCCATGTCATTTTGGAATAGCAATGTTTACTTTTGTTAATGCATAATGCATTTTTAAGGTTTCCAGTAGGTGGACTCACAGTTAAAAGATTTTCTCAAATGCCAGCAGAAACTGAATTTTGTATTTGACATGTTGGAAATGCACAGTTTGATGAATACATGAAAAGGTTCTAAATACGATTTTCATTTTCAGTTCATCCACTGGTTATTTATGTTCAGTGACAGAATGCCATCATTTTAGACCTAGAATTTGCCCATGACTCATGTCTTACAATTGTGGCACAAATGCTATGGAATGCACATGGTGAGACATATAGAGTATGAGCAAAGATTTCTAACCTCAGGTACAGGTAATACGAGTACAAGTTTCACAGGCTACAAACAGGCACTGAAGCTATCTTGGCTCAGTGGTTTTGCTTTGTGAATTCAACAATTAGCTTCACAGAAAACAAAAGTCAAAATTTTAGAATGAGTTGTATTTTAGAAGGTTTAAAGGAACAAAGATTTTTTTTTTAAAAAGGCTGCCTTATATAAAACGCAAGTTCCAAGAAAGGGTTTGTTTTCAAGTATCCCATATAGAAGCTAATAAAGCTTTAATGGGTAGAGGCTCAGGGGATTGAACTGAAAGTACAGGTGAACTTGAGATATTCACATGCCTCTCTATCCCAGAGTTTGAGGCACAAATTCTAAATTCAGTGGAGCATTTGACAATGTTCAGTTACTCGACAGCTGTGCAGCTGTGCTAAAGCTAAAACTCCTAGATAAAAATGAGAAAAAAAAAATAGAAAAAATAAGAAAACACAACATAAATTATTTTCTTACACTCTTTTGATATTTCTGGCATACAGCCAAGAAAAAAACTGTTTATAGAAACAAAGACATTTGCAGCTTCTTGACAAGATAGAATTGGTGGTAAGAACCAAAAGTAAACTTTTGTAAGGTCTCTTTCCCTAAGCTGTTATAGCTGCCAGCTTGACTTTTCAAATGAGCCATCTGTCATAGTTGGGCACAGGTATCAACTTAACAGTTGAGGGTTTAGCTCTGGCACATTTGTAAAAAATCAGTTATTGAGTTAAGCCCAGAACAAACCTGCAGGAGATTGTCTAACTGATGGGGAGGGCCTAGCCTATGCTGGATGGGACTAGGCCCTGGATTAAAATACATAGAGCTGGTTGAGAGAGTTGGCATCCTTGTGTATACTTGGCCAGATATGCTGGTCTGGCAATTAAGGATCATCATTCTCTCAGCCATTATGTAGAGATGGTGTGGCCAGTTCCCTCGGCCCTGGTGTTGATGGATGCTCTCCCGTCAAGCTGGAACAGACTGTAACCAGACTATCATAAGAAAGTAAACCCCTTGTTCCATTAGGCCATTTGATGGTGATTTGTCAACAACCATACAGGCAAACTGTAACATAATCTGTAAGAAATTTTAAGTGAAGGAAGACATTTGGACATTTGTAGGAGACTGTCTTAATTAGTTTATTGAAAAGAGAAATCCCAGACCAGAGTGGATGTTACAATTCTCTAGGGTGATCATTAAGATAGAATTGCCATTTAATGGGCTAGAAACCTGAAAGCTCTATGGCCTCTTGTCCACCTCTGGTCTTGACTTTGAATATTTCAATAAGTTTCATGGCCCACCTTTCAAGATGAGTTCCTAACTGGAATATTTTGCAAAATGTTGCCGTTGTTTTTCTTTTTTGCAGTTGGAAGATACATAGACATAACCACAAAGGGGGAAATGGTATTCATTTAGTTTATTAGTGGACATAACCTATTTATGGCAGAAATTGCATTGCTATAGAAAGAAGCAGGAGCCCAGTTTGTGTTACTGCAGCAGTCATGAATCAGTATAAGAGGAAGCATGTCCAGGTTATGAAACATCCAGTCCTGCCTCCTCTGATTGTTCTTCCTCCAGAAAAACTCTGTTTGTTAAAGGTAACACAACCTTCCAATATTAATAATTTAAAGTGTTGGGAAGTAATTCAGAATCAAGCAATAATGATGAGTAAAATCCACTAGTTCTAAATTATTTGGGTCATGTGTCCTATGAAAACAATAAAACTTAGACATTGTCTGGCCTGTTTTCTTTTGTCTGCTCTCATCTTGTTCTAAAGTAGAAGCAGAACTTTTGAAGGTTGTGGAACCTTTAGGAGATGTGGAAGGTCTGATCAATAGAGAAAACTGATAGTAATCTCCAAAAGTTGTATCTCCTATTTCTGTCACATGTCTCTCTGTTTCCTGTAAAAATTAATCTGAATTGCTGTTGCCTTCCACTGAGACTATAAAAGATGAAGCCTCTTCAGCCATCGTACTTCCCTTACCATGAGGTCTGGAAATCTCATGAGTATTCGGTACTCCACTATGAATCCTGAGTTACTGTCACACAAACAGCAATAAGGAAATATGCAGCAATATTGCGGTTTCTAAATTCATTGTAACTCAGAGCAAGCCACATTATTCTGAAGAAATGGTAGGTTCCAGGGTAGATTATAGAATATAGCATGAACTATACAAGAATTAAGCCACAATGCAAGAACTATATAAGAATTCCATGCCATAATACAAAGAAAATTTCAAAGTCATTGTGGGGGCCTCTGTCTGGATGACCTGGATGGTCTGGCAAGCTTAGACAAAGATGTTTTGATGGAGGAAGACAATAGGGGGCATAGCTCAGGATGTTTTGAAGAAATCTTGCTACATACAGCCTGTGTGCTGGCTTGACCTTTAAAATGATTGGTTGCCTGTTTTCCCACCCTAGAATTCCCCTTGCAGTTTCTGCCTTTATAAGAGGGCTATGGACTTGCAATAAAGGAGTTCCTGCTTGACTAGACTACCTGTCACATCTGATTGTCCTTGAGCAGGAGGGCTGGGAACGGGTGGACAGCGCACTCACCTTTCCCCGATCCCCCTTGTGGAGGACCTGCGGGACCGGCCTGCAGGACAGAGCTGCAACCCCAGGGGACCCCCACATCTGGAGCCCAACCGTGGTGCACAAAGAGTTCATGGAGTGTTGAAGAATTCGATCAGGCCCAAGCAGTCTTTGAGGTGAGTGAGACCCTAACAGATGGGTAACACAACTACTAAGTCTGAAGACCCAGCGCTCAAGATGCTGAGATACCTGCTTAAAAATAGGGGCTTGGAAATCTCTAATTGCAAGGCTTTAAAGCTTCGGGAGGCAGTTTCACTGAGAATGCTGCAGAGAGAGAGGGAGGGGCCTAGAGGGCAGAACAATGCCCATATGCCTTCACAAAAACCTCCTGAATCTGTGGGTGGGCATGGCCCACACCAGGCTAGAGTGGGAAACAAGGGGGGTCTGAGAAAGACTACAAATTCCTCAGTCCCTACTTAGGAGGGCTCTGTGTAGGCAGGTGGGAGCCGCCTCTGTTTGTGTTTGTCTACGTTGACTTTGTGTTGTCTTTTGTGTGGACTCAGACAGATGAAACAATGGGACAGACTGTTTCTAGTCTCTTATACCTGTTGCTAAGAAGATTTTAGGGAAAGAACCCAAAATCTGAGATATGTTGAGATAAACAAAGGAAAATTTGCCACCCTCTGTTCTGATGAATGACCCACTTTCTAGACCAAACAATTTGTGTTTTAAACTGTTTCCTGATTGATTTAAGGAAGCTTCTATCCCCTGCACTGGTGGGACCATAAAAACTGTCTGTTGTTCTTTGTACTTTTCCTGTGATGATAAAGGGTTACTTTAAAAAGTTCTGACTTGCTTGGTTATCTGGATTTCCTATAAAATGTGGGTTTTATGTTTCAAAATAACAGCTTGTGGCCACTTTGGATTTTGTTGCGTGCTTATGATCACATTTTGGTTTTTGACTTTGTTCATTATTTGGCATGCCCAATTTAAATGCATGTGCACACTTAAAAATGAATCATCTTGATAACAGTAAAAGGCCTGAGTACGTACTGACTAAAATATTTTGTTTTATCTTGATTTTTATGAAGCTTCACAAAAGATGTTATTGTGTTTTTTCCTACGATCTAATAACATCACTTTTGTAATTCCTTTAAAAATTGTTTTCCCATGTGTAATACTAACATATCTAGCAGCCAAAAGAAAAACTGATTTCTGAGAATTCATTGAAATTTCTCTCTATTCTCCTTGTATGTATGAGCTTCCTTCCTTGGGGAAAAGTCTGATTTCTAATTCCAGGTGTACCTCTGTGTCTGCTTTGTTTTCAACAGGTTTTAAATGTAATCATAGAGATTCACAGCTGCCAGAAGAAAAAGGTCTTCAGTATGTAGCTTAGCTCTTGGTTTTTAATACCAGACAGACTGACTATTCCAAGCAAGGTAACAGGTTTTCTTTACTAACTCTTGCCAATACTCACAATAAGATTGCTGAGCTTAGTTGGTTTATCCCATTTAATCATTTAAAAAGTTTAACCTGTGTTTTGTCTTTTTTAGAGGTACCTTAAAGTAATAAAGCCATCAGTCAAAGACCTCTAGACCATCCCAGCACTTCATAGATGAGGACATCAGACTGCTTTCACTCCCATGGTCCCAAAATTCAGCAGGAAGTAGCCAAGAGCGGTCATCACCCCACATCCCTTGAGTAGTCTGAGTCCTCAAATAGGTATATGGGGAAATGAGACAAGATTAGAACAGCCATGCTGGGATGGGTCTCTCAAGGTCTTTGAAGGTCTTTCGAATTCCAAAAAGACAACCCCCACTGCTGGATGACCTCATACCCAACCAAATTAAAACAAATAATGGCCCTTGTTTAAAACATAAAGGGGGGTAAGCCCACACCAACAGCTAGGGTTGACATTATTTACAATCAACATTTTAAATTTTCAAAAGGGACAACTTAAATCAAGATTCCATTTGGAATCTTATCTACCAAACCTTCTGTCAAGATAACTATCCATGATGTGCTTAGGGAAGATGCTAACCATAATCTTGATAGACCTGACCTAACTCAAGATGGCCTGATTAATACCTTACCTAAACCAAAGAGGAGTCAATCTGGGTTTGACCTAACATCTACAAAGATTGTTCTTTTAATAATTATATCGCTTAAGTGTTTTCTCAGCATATCTCTCAAAAGTGCTCCATCAATAAGACCATGCTACAGACATTTATGGCCCTTGAACATGCATGCCATGACCTCCCCCAGAGATGTGATTCAAGCTTGGAGGCTTGTAAGGTCTTGGTCTAATCTACTAGCCAGATATCCTGGCATGTCATCCAGAGGAGAGGTCTTTCCAGGGCTGACAGTCAATGACAGGTAAGGCTCCACATGAGGGTGGTGGCCAACCCAAGCCAGGTACAGTCCATTATGCTGGACCCCCCTCTGAGGCGGGGTCAACAAGGTCAGAACCAAGAATTCTGGCTCCCGCTGGCTGCCACAAAGGATGGATATGTAGGAATAACATACCAGGCAGGCCTGTATGCAACTGTATGGGCCGCATGCAACTTCCCCAATCTACCTGCTTCCATGCCTGGCACTGATGCTGACCTGCCTGACTGCGAAGGGCAACCCAGACAGGACAACAACAAAAACTTACACTGGGACTTATGGGAAGTTGGACATAATTGTTATTATGCTCATAGATCATCAGAGAAGACTTAAGGGCTATGGGTAGAACTTATGGTGTTCGCTTAAGAAACAACTTTTTGAGCCCACCTCATTACAAAACAAAAAAGGGGGATATGTGGGGGCCTCAATCTAGATGACCTGGGTGGTCTGGCGAGCTTAGACAAAGATGTTTTGATGGAGGAAGACAATAGGGGGCGTAGCTCAGGAGGAAGACAATAGGGGACATAGCTCAGAATGTTTTGAAGAAATCTTGCTACATACAGCCTGTGTGCTGGCTTGACCTTTAAGATGATTGGTTGCCTGTTTTCCCACCCTGGAATTCCCCTTACAGTTTCTGCCTTTATAAGAAGGCTATGGACTTGCAATAAAGGAGTTCCTGCTTGACTAGACTCCCTATCATGTCTGATTGTCCTTGGGAAGGAGGGCTGGGAGCGGGCGGACAGTGGAGGACTCGTGGGACTGGCCTGCAGGACAGAGCTGCAATCCCCGGGGACCCCCACAGTCATAATAATGAGACCTATGGTCTAGACTTAAATAAAGCAGCACAGAATATTTCCATGAAATACAATCATGGCTTTCTGCCACAGATCAGGACCCAGACTAGGGCAGACTCCCTACTCCTCAGGTAAAGCCCCTAGAACATGTCCCAGACCCCAGGATATCTCTGTGTCCCACTAGCCACTCTGCCTTTCTGCCTCTGACCTGCCCAAGGAGGACTTCCTGCTACTATGGTAAGGCTCCTAGATGATGTCCCAGGCCCTTCATTATCTGTGCAACCCATTAACCACTCTGCCTTTCTGCTCCGGACCTGGACCCAGACCCAGACCCTGACCTGGACCAGCATGGACTCCCTGCTCCTTCAACCCAGACAGGCACCCTGCTCCTCAGAATTGAACAGAGTCCAGAGAAAACCCAAGAAAAGGCTAGAGGACCAACACTATTCATCTGAGGGCTTCAAAATTCATCCCATTATATGGGAAAGAATCTTCACTTCCAGCTCTAAGATAAGTACACACTTTTTATCATCTTGTTCCTCTCAATTATTACTCACTGTACTATAATATTTCCATATAGCCACTCCAAAAATTCAATGGAAAAAGAACACCATCTTTACCCAATGGTGCTGGCAAAACTGGATATCCTAATGCAGAAGATTAAAACTGGACCTGTACTTGTCACCATGCACAAAAATTAATTCCAAATGGATCAAGGATCTTAATATTACACTAGAGACTATGAAAACCATAGTTGAAAGGGTAGGGAACTTCCTGGACCTGAGTGAACTAGGCCAACCATTCCTAAACAGATATCCAATAACATGGTCACTAGAACCAACACTTAGCAAATGGGATCTTATCAAATTAAAGAGCTTCTGTTCAGAGGAAGAGATTGTAAACCTAGCAAAAAGATATCCACGCAATGGGAGAAAATCTTCATTAGCCATATATCTGATAAAGCTCTATTATCCAGAGTACACAAAGAACTTAAAAAAAACTAAACAGCAAGAAGATAAATGGCCCAATTAACAAATGGGCCTCAGTACTCAAAAGAAACTCACTTTCCAGTGATGAATTGAAATGACTAACAAATATCTTAAAAAATGCTCCACATCCCCAGCCATTAGGGAAATGCAAATCAAAACTTCCCTGAGTTATCATCTCGCTGCAGTCAGGATGGCAAAAATCCACCATGCAAACAACACCAAATGCTGGAGGGGACGTAGAATGAAGGGAACTCTTATACATTGCTGTTGGGAATGCAGAGGTATACAATCACTATTGTGATCAGTATGGAGATTTATTAAAAAAGTTCTGGTTACCAGTTCTGATTTCTGACATTTTATTTAATCTTAGGGCAGTCCTTCAAGTAAGATTCTGGTAGTAATAATGGACAGATATTAGAACATTCAGTAACATCAAGGAATTTATAAAAGACAGAAGTTAAATGTTAGCTGAGGTCATAGACTATGAGCTCTGTGATCATTAATCTTCATGCTTGAATATACTGGCATATGAATCAGAAACATTAACATTATATAGAAAAAACTAGTTTGAAAGATTTCCTATTCTAAACCTATTCTAAAATGAATTATTGATATAAGAGAATTTGTGTGAACATTGAGACATTAAACATAACTCAAGGACCTGTGGTCATAGAAATGAATAATAGAAAAGTGAAAAAAAAGTAAAAATCTTGATATGTAACATTTAGGCAGAGATATATATGCTTTTCTGTATCCCTAACTGGACAATTTTTTTTTTTTATTTTAGATCTTTGCCTACTGAAAAAGAAAGGTAACCATATTGTAAAATTGTAAAATTGTAGAATTACTTATTTTGGTAAGAGAGAAAGTACTTTCCTCCACATTTAGCTACAGTGAAACAAGAAATAATCAGATACAGAATTTGTAGTTTACTTTTTATTTCCTCTGATTTGCATGCATTAACTCTTTGATGGTGCAACTGAGCAGAATTGATGGGCACATTAGTGTTGAAGCCAAACTGCCTGTTTTACCACAAAAAGAAAATGCAAAATGACACTGCACCTTTAATGCATTGTAGACAATATGTGTAGGTGAATAGAAAAGCAATTACTGTCAGAGTGAACTACATGCTTAAATTCATCCCAATATATCACTATGGAACTAATGCTTAAAGTCATCCTATTTGCTTGCATATGGAAATAATGAGAAGAAATTGGTTTGAATTGAAAAACAATAAAATATATTGAGAAAAAATTGTGAGAACACTGTTTCTACACATAACAATTTAGTATTTCACATATAATTTGTTTGTAATTCCGTAAATATACTCCATGCTGAGACAGAAGTTCTGAAGAGAGATAATTTGTGAACAGGTCGCTAGACGTGAGATAGGAATGAAGGGTGAAAACCTAGTGCATCGTTTGTAAATGCACTGATGGGAGTCAGTGCCAGTGCAGAGACCTCTCAGGGGTGTCACCATCATGAACACTTGATAGAGAAATTAAATGGGCAAAAATCCTAGATGCCTTTAAAACCTGAAACCACAGGAAAGAGTAGTTGTGTTTTACATAATACTTATTGATCCATTTGCGAAACAAAAATTTCTTTGTAGGATATTATTAAAAAGAAAAATTATAAGTCCTAGCTGAGGAAATGCTTAATAAACAAAATGAAATTTAAACATGCATCACCTAGTGACAAAAGAACACATTGCCTGAAAATTGTGTTACTGGAAAGGGAGGATATTGTGATCAATAGCCCTCCCTTTTCCAATTATGGTAAAGGAATAAAATGGGGAAAAAATGAACCAAGAGTTCAGCAGGCAAGGACAACTTTATTTTTTTTTTTCAAAACTAGTGCAAATAGAGGTCAAGACTATTGCCAAAAGAAAGAACAAATTTTGCTGATACCAGAAGCAAAGATTTAAGCACCAGGGTGTGATAGTGATAAAGTACTGGAGGATCTTGGAGAGATGGAGGTCAGCATGGGAAGCCAACCTTGTTTAGGAACTGACCTTTGTGGAAATTATGTCTGGAAAGAAACCAATCTCAATGTGACAAATAACCTCAAAATGAACACAATTAAAAACTACTTTGGAAAGTAAGATATGAGCTTAGAAACTCAGATATACATTTAAGAATAATTACAACATAATTGAGTTCTTTAACTTTTAAAAAATTCTGTATTTTGACATCCAAATAGTATCCATTCCTAACAATTACAGAATACAATAATAGAATAAAGTTTTTACAAGAGTCAATGGATGAAGTATAGATTTGGAAGTATTGATTTTGATAATTAAATATAGGTATGAAACTGAAAATAAGCTTAGCTATAGATTACCATGAAAAAGAAAACTTCGCAGAGAAATATTTGTTTGGAGGCAAATTATGAGTAATCAAATAACACTAAAAAGTAGTTTTAACGTGTTTCTATCTATTGATCATTGTCCTATATTTTATGAGATTATTTCATTATGTCTGAAATAATCTAAAACCTATCATAAAAAAGCATTGTAGAACTGCAGAGCTACCTCAGTGCATAAGTCATTCTATTCAAAAGTCAAAATATTTCCTCTGCCTTTACATATGCAGTTTCCAAAAACTTATCTTCTTTCTTGTATACATAAACATTCATACATTTTATATGTGAAGTATCATAGTTATTTTGCAACCAAAATTTTATAAGAATTTTTGTTTTATTTAAACTATGCAGACACATGATACTGCATATATCATGGAATGATAAAAAAGTGTATATATTCTTTATTTTATTGTTTTAACTCAGTAAATGTTCTGGGAGAAGAGTCGAAGGAGACATTTGTGCATACAGGATGAATTGTTTGATATGATGAATCACCAGAATTCTGAATGGCATTTTGCAAATATTTTGAAAGTAAATCTTTCTCGGATGAATTAATACATTAACTCTTAAAATTAAAATGCTAAAAATTTTACTAATAGTCCAGTAAGAATATCACAAAAGCAATAAGTTTGAAAAAGTGGAACAAATAATAAGCTCATCTACTTGCCTTACAGCCATTTTATATATAACTTTTTATATGCAGTAGAATTTCATTCTTATTACACTCAGAATTGTATTGATTCCATAACAAGTAACATGTTACTGAAATGTCTTGTGAAATCCTGAAACTAATATTGAAATGCTTTAAGTTATGTTTATTCTTCTTAGTCTTTCAGTGCTCTAAAATTTTCAAGTATTTAACATGTAATGAATATGTTTTTTATTTTGTTTTTCAAAAGTTGTATTTTCTTTCCTTGTTAGTGCTAATGAAAGCATTGGATTCATTAAATCTCAGTTTCTATGGTGTTTTCTCCAACTACTAGTCACAGTGATCTAAAATTATTTAAGATGAGGGTTGATATTTATTTTATTTCCATTACCTCTCTCATATGAGAAGTCTGTGAATATAATTAAAATTACATTTAAAATGTCATTTCTATATCTATCTGTCATAGTTAGGCACAGGTATCAACTTGACAGTTGAGGGTTTAAGCTCTGGGCACATTTGTAGAGATTTACTTTTTGAGTTAAGCCCAGAGGAAACCTTCAGGAGATTGTCTAGCTGATTGGGAAGGCCCAGTCCATGTGGATGGGACTAGACCCTGGAATAAAATGCAGAGAGCTAATTGAGAGATTTGGAATCTTTGTATACCCTTGGCCAGAAATGCTGTTCTGGGAAGTAAGGATCTTCCCTCTCCCACCCCTTATGTAGAGATGGGTGGCCAGTCCCCTCGGCCCTAGTGTTGGTGTGAGCTCTCTTATCAAGCTGGACTGAAAATGTAACCAGGCTTATTCCTTAAGCCGTTTGATGGCAATTTATCAGCAACAATGCAGGCTAACTGCTATGCTATCAAAGTCAATAAATATGCCCATTTTTATTGCAAATTAAATGGTTGATTCAAATGTAACCATATTGCTTGGCTGTGTAGCTGTATATCATGATTAAGTTTTCTCCTCTGATACAAGTATTATCCATAAGATCACTTTTTCTTTTCATTATATTAGGCATGCTCTAGCACAAACCCTTTCAGTTGCTCCTAGGACACTTATCATATCCATCAGGATCATTTATTGTCACCTACATTTCATGACTTCATAAAAGTTTCTCTAAGGATCTGATCCTCTCATAACACTTATGCATTTAAACTTCTTTTCTCCATTTCCTGGGTTACCCTAAAAGTGATCCACTCTAATGATCTCATAAAGAAAACCAAGGAAAGTAGTAATTTAACAGTAGTGGACATCATTAGAACTTACTCTTCTTCCTTCCATCTCTTAATTGATTTGCAAGTAAGTTTATATCACACATACAAATATTTGATATTTTACATATGAATTACTCATACATGTCCAGAAAAGGCATCTTGAAAATAGTAGGCAAAGAGAAAAATTCCACTTAAAAAAGACTGCATCCAATCAGTTCCTTCCTTTGAACCTGCCCTGAACAGAAGTTGTAGACAGAGGAAAAAGGTTAATGGTTGTTTAGTTCTGAACCACAGTTTGACTGTAGGGAAGTGGAAGTAAATGTCAAACGGTTTCTTTTAGAGGGGAATAAATTATCACAAGTGTCTACAAAGATGATAGTACACATTCTGTCATAGTTAAGCACAGGTGTCAACTTTACTGTTGAGGGTTTGAGCTCTGGGCACAGTTGTAGAGAGTTGGTGGTTAAGCCCAGAGCAAACCTGAAGGAGATTGTCTAGTTGATGGGGAAGACCCAGCCCATGGTGGGTGGGATTAGGCCCTGGATAAATCACAGAGAGCTGGTTGAGGGAGTTGGCATCCTTCTGTATACTGGGCCAGCCATAGTGGTCTGGCCAGTAAGGATTGTCCATCTTTCAGCCATTATGCAGTGATGGTGTGACCAGTTCCCTCAGCCCTGGTGTTGGTGCATGCTCTCCTGACAAGCTGGACTAAGAACTGTAACCGGACTGTCATAAGAAAGTAAACTCTTTGCTTCCTTAAGCTGTGTGAGGTCATTTATAACCAACTATGCAGATGAACTGCAGCACATTCTGCATGCAGTAAATGCTTTTGAACACTTGCTTTAAATGAATTTATTTTACCAGAAACAATAAATGTGTTAAAATATTTAGTGGGTAAGTATTCTGACAATAATTTTATTAAATATATACCAAATGTTAAAAGATATCCTGATAGCTTACAAATAGTAATAAGATGGATAGTTTTTGGTTTCTTTATTTTACAACAATATAAAAGTTTAGTGGTCATTTTTATAATACTTAAAGTTTCAGTGATTGAAAATATGATTGTGTAATTTTTTCCTCTTTCAGTATTTTTCTCATGAAAACAATATTATATTTCATAATATCAGATATCTCAGAGTATGAAAATATCTCTACCTGTATTTGAATCTTCAAATGGAAGAAAGATTGAAAAACAACAAAAGTAATTATTTATTCATTTTAAACAAAATATGATTTACTCACGTATTTAATACTTATAGACTCAGTATACAGAAAACTAAAGAATATTTGGTAAATGCAATAAGAATGATAAAAACAATTTTACCATGTAGCCACATCCATAAGGAGATAGTTAATCTGAGTGGTGGCTACTGTTTCTTGATTTTCCTTGAGGTAGAAGTAGACAAATTTCTTTGAAATATTTTTTTATTGATACTAAGCTGTTCAGATGATATGAGCAACTCTTAGCATTTCTTTTTCAGATGATATGAGCAACTCTTAGCATTTCTTTTTCCAGCACCCTTAAATCACATTGATTTGTTTAGTTTTATGATAGAATCGTTGATCTCTCTTGATCTTTATTAATTTTATCCATGTACTATAGTTACACAAGCAATTCACTTAATTCTATCACTTATATTCATTCTTATGCTGTACTTTGATAACAATCAGCCCTCTGCTACCCTCTCTCTTTCTCGACTTGTCACGGCTTTACCCCTTTCCTATCCTTAACATTCTGCATTTTAGCTTTCATGTGTGTTTCTCCTATTTGTATCAACATACCAGGAAAAAAACCTATGACACTTGTCTTGATGGCTTAACTTACATTCTTTTACATATTTATTCCTTCAATTTCCCAGAGAATACCATATTTTCATTAGCTTTTATGGCTCTGTGATGTATGGTTTTTCAGAACTGTGAATCAAATAAGTATCCCTATTGTTATAAACATGTATATAAAATTATTTTAGCTGCTTTTGAAATGAGTGGTAGTAGAATAGAACTGATGGAAAACTGAATTCTTTGGCAAACTTAATTTTTACTGTATGGCTATTCTCTGTGATCAGCAATAGGACTAGGTGGCCTAAAACTGACCCCTGTATTAAATATTCTTTTGATCCATGTTTTCTCTTCCCCTGGGAAAGGTCCTGAGTCAACCATCCCCAATTACCCTTACCTTGCCTCTACCATTTTGTGTTGCTCATCACCTGAAAACTGTTACTGAGGCAACAAGATGAATCTAATAATAAGCTGTCTTACAGTTCATTGCTTTTTATAATGTTAGACTGAAACTGGTTCAGAAATAATCAAACATTATAAGACTTATTAATTTATGTATTAGTGCTGAATGTACAAAAGCAAGAAAAAATTAAACTATGACTAGATCATGAGAAAATAGCCTTTGTGATGGGATTTCTATTCATCTGAAAGAGAACCTAGGAACCAGTTTGTCTCTTTCACCAATCCAAGGTGCAGCTGGAGCATATAAATAAGACACAGAGTGATCCTTCCCAAGACACAAACTTGACAGAGTTTCCATCGTAAAAAGTTCAGGCTTCCAACCAGTGAGAAAAGAGGGTCTACAGTTTTTAAGCAACAGTATGGGTGGCAGTTTGCTATTATAGCCCAAATAAATAAATGCACACAGATTTTAAGTTTAGGGTTCTTTATTTCTTCTTCTTTTGTTTTTTTTTCTTCTTTTCTTTTTATGTTTCTTTTACTTTCTCTTTATTTCTTCTTTTATTGGCAAATTTTATTCTTTTACAGTTTTTTAAAATTTATATAACATATTTTGATTATTATCTGTTAAAGTTCCTCTTTCTGCTGTTGTGAGACACTACATGACCAAAAGCAACTGAAGGGGAGAAATGGAGATTTATTTGACTTATGGCATCAGATGAGATATACAGGTCATTTTGGCAGAAAACAAAAGCATGACAGTAAACAGAAGCTGGAGGCTATTTTAGGTCTCAGCTATCATCATGAAGAAAAAGACAATAATCAAGCAAAAATGCAGAGCCCAATACAGAAATAGGACAGGGTGCTTTCCTTCTGGTGCCTGAGCAAGGCACTCAGTCCTCCAAGCTGCGATGCAGCCATACTCTTTAGACTCTGGGATATCATTTCACTCACCCTGAAAAACTTCTAAGGAAACCCCTGACTAACTTTTATTTCTAACCCACCTTATTTCACAATAAAAAGCTGATCTGATACTTAACAAAAACAACACATAATGAATCTTGACAACTAATCTTAAACTTTCAGTCAAATTTTACTTAAATTCTGACACCCCTGGAATCAGAGCAGAGCTTCCACACATTATTTTTTGTAATATAAAGTAATTATATTTTGTATAATTATGTGTATAATAAATACACTTTTGTATTTATTTTATATACTAAATAATATATTTTGTATAATTATAAGGTAATTACCATACCCATGAAACAAACCAAGGTGAATCAGGAGCAAAAACTCACAACAGTCAAAAACACACACCAAGAAAGACTGTAGAGATCCGACATAAAAAGCCCAAGTCATACTATAAATCGATAAGAAACAACAAAAACCAAGACAACTCTCCTATAAAAAATGCGAATCCCACAATGATGGATCCCTACCAGAATAACTCCTTGTATATTAGTCAAGAATTCAATAATCAAGATAAGGATTTTCAAAGTCTGATATTTATTATAATCAAAACAATGAAAAAGGAAATCCTAGAAAAATTAAATAACTGTATAAACCAAGGAGAATAATAGGCACCTGGATGAAATGAAAATGGCAGTTGAAGAAAAAACTAGGCATTAAGCAGTTGAAAAATTCTCATGTGAAGATTAAACTTGAAATTAAAAACAAGCTAATTATAATCCAAACTCAACAGAGAGTCTTATCAGTAGAACTAACAAAGTAGACAATAGAATATCAAAACTAGAAGACAAGAGGACAGAATTAGTTCAATAAAAGAGGTTGAAAAAGCCAAAGAACTATTTGAGAGGAATATTCAAGAGTTATGGGATTCCTTGAAGAAGCCAAAACTGCACATTCATGGAATTCAAGAAGAAACTCAGAACGCCACACTGCAAGAGAATTTTCACACTATAATTAATGACAATTTTCCACATCTAAGGAAACAGATTCCCCATCCAACTACAAGAGGAATATCCCATACTAATCAGATATGACCAAATTAGAAACTCATCACAGCAAATTATACTCAAAACAACAGAGATACATGACAAAGAGAATGTGCTGGGTATGTCAAGAGAGAAAAAAACAAGTCACATTTAAAGATAAGAATATTAAATAGCTAAAAAAATCAACTCAAAACAATAATAGTAAGGAATTTCCACTCCCCAGTCTCATCATTGGATAGGTCAACAGGCCGAAAACGAACACACTGAAGCTTAATCAAAGTATAATCCAATGGACCACCTTCTACAAACCTTCCTTTCCATCAACAATGTATTGACATTCTTTTCAGTGGACAATGGAACTTTCTCCAAAATAGAATACATATTGAGACACAAAACAAATCCACATATATTGGCATTATACACTGTACCTTATCAAACCACCATGGAAAACATCCACAACAAAGCAAAGGACAGAAAATGCACAAATTTTTAGAAATTAAATGTCATTATATTGAATGAGGAAGAATTCTAAGCAGAAGTCAAAAAATTCAAAAATTCTTAGAAGTAAATGATAATAAAAAATAAAACATATCAAAATCTTTGGGACACAATAAAGTCTAAGAGGAAAGTTCATAGAACTCAAAGTTTATATCAAAAGAATGAAACATCACAAATTAATTACTTAACAATGCAAGTGAAATCTTTAGAGAGACAAGAGCAATCCAATCCCAAAAGCAGTAGTTGAGCAGAAATTAGTAAAATCAAGGGAGAGATATCTGAATTTGAGATAAGGTAAATGATACAAATAATCATTCAAAAAATTAGTTCTTTGAAAAAACTCAACAAGATTGAAAAAACTCTTAGCCAAATTAACCAAAGCCAAAAGAAAACCCAAATTAATAAATTAATAAAATTAGAGACAAAAACAGAGTCATTTCAACTGACACCAAGGAATTTCAGAGAATGATAAGGTCATACTTCAAAAATTTATACTCTACAAAGTTTGACAATCAGAAAGAAGTGGATAAATTTTTCAGTATGCATAATTTATCAAAATTGAATCAGGATAAATTGAATTATTTGAACCAGCCTATAGCAAGTGATAAAATCAAAGAAGTGATTATAAATCTTCCTACCAAAATAAGTCCATGAATTTAATGAAGAATTCTACCAGACATTCAAACAACATCTAATACCCCCACTCCTTAAACTATTCAAAAAACAGCAAAGTAAGGAACACTCCTAAATTATTTCTATAAATCTAATAATACATTGATTAAAAAACTAAATAAAAATACAATAAAAAAGAAAACTATAAGCCAATCTCATTGATGAACATAGATGCAAAGATTCTCAACAAAATTTTAGCAAACCTGATTCAAAAACATTTCAAAAAGATGATTCACTGATTTCAGGCACACAAGGTTGTATCACCATATGGAAATCAATAAATGTAATGATTCATATAAACAAATCCAGGGACCAAAACCACATAATTTTCTGGATAGATTCAGAAAGAGCTTTTGACAAGATCCAACATCCCTTTATGATCAAAGTCTTGGTTCTAGTGAAACGGAAGGAATTTACATCAATATAATAAAGGCTATAAACAACAAGTGTTTAGCAAGGATTATTCTAAATGGTGAAATTGAAGCATTCCCAATGTGATCAGGAACTAGGCAAGGTTGTCCACTTTCACCAGTTCCATTCAGTATTGTAATGGAAATTTCCCTACAAAGCAAGAGAAGTAAACAAAAAGAATTATAATAGAAAAAGAGGAAGCCCTATTTGCAGATAACATGATCTTATATCTGAGAAATCCCAAAAACTCCTCCAGGAAACTCCTGGAGCTAATACACAAGGTGATCAGAGTGGCAGGTTACAAAATTAATGTTCAAAACTCAGTGGCTTTCTTATACATCAAGGATAAAAAAAAAGTGAGAAAATCATAAGAGGAAGAATTCCATTTACCACAGCCACTAAAAAAATAAAATGCTTTGGTATAACTGTAACCAAGAAAATGAGAAATCTATAAAAAAAAAACAACTGTAAAACCCTAGAGAAAGAAAGGTGGAAAGATCTCCCATGCTCCTGGATCAGTAGAATTAATTACAAAAATGACAGTTGTACGAAAAGCAAATCCTACCAAAAATGGATTCAATGTTATACTAATCAAAATTCCAAGGTAATTCTTCACTGAAATTGACAAAGAAATGTCAAAATTCATATGGAAGCACAAAAGGCCCAGGATACCAAAAGTAATCCTGTGCAATAAAAACTCTACTGGCGGTATCACTTTTCAATACCTTAATCTACACTACAAACCATAGTTATGAAAACAGCATTGTGCTGGCTCCAGAACAGACATATAGATCAAAGGATAAGGATTGAGTTCCATATAGTTATCTGAGTTTTGACATAGGGGCTCAGAAAACTCAGTGGGAAAAAAAAACATCTTCAACAAATGGTGCTGGCAAAATTGGATATCTAAATGCAGAAAATTAAAACAGGACTCTTACTTGTCACCATGCATGAAAATCAACTCCAAATAGATCAAAGAACTTAATATTAGACCAGAGACTACAAAAATCCTAGAAGAAAGAATAAGACATTCCCTTAAATTGATTGGCCTGGCCAAAACTTTCTAAACAGGACATCAAGAGCAGAGGAAATAGAATGGACACTCAACAAATGGGATCTTATAAAATTATAGAGTATTTGTTCAGCTAAAGATATTGTTAACCGAGCAACAAAGTAACCCACAGAATGGGAGAAAATTTTTACTAATCACATATCCAATAAAGGACAATATCCAGACTACATGAAGAACTAAAAACAATTAAACTCCAAGAATACAGACAGTCTAAATAGAAAGTTGGCCATGGAACTTAAAATATATTTTTCTCAGATTGAAATTGAAATGTCCAACACCATTTCCCTAGTCATCAGGGATATGCAAACCAAAACTACCTTGAGATATCTTCTCCCCTGATCAGTATGGCAAAAATCCAAAATATATAAAACAACAAATATTGAAGAGGATGTGGGAGAAGGGAACACTCACACATTTGCTGGTAGGAATGAAGAACTGTACAACTACTATGGAGATGAGTATGGTAGTTTCTAAAAAATTTAAATTTGAGATGTCATATGACCCTGCTATACCACAGATGGGAATATTCCTAAATAATGCTTCATCATATTATATTGACACATGTACCTCCATGTTCATTGTAACACTCTTCACCATAGCAAATTCATGAAATCAACATAGATGACCTAGAGTTGATGAATGAATAATGAAAATGTGTCACATATATGCAATGGAAAACTATTCTGTCATCAAAAAAAATTAATGAAATTTGCTGATAAATGAATGGAATCGGACAAATTTATACTGAGAAAAGTATCCCAACTACAGAAAGCCAGACATTACATGTTCTGCCTTATAAGTGGAAACTAGATCTAAGACATCATAATACTCAAGGGAAAATCTCTATATTATCTGTTATAACCACAAAGGATTAGAATAGGAGGGTACGGAAAAGAAGATCCCAATGGAATGGAGACAAAGGAACAGAGTTTAATAGTGAAATATGACCACTATCATGAAAGACCCATAAGTAGCAAGATATCCAATCCAGGGCTGGAGAGGTGGCTCAAGGGTTAAGCCTCTGCCTTGCAGGCGGAAGGTCCTGAGTTCAGATCCGAGATCCCACGTATAGATGCCGGGCGGAAGCGGGGGTGGCCTGGGCTTCTGGTCCTGGTAGGGCAGAGCCTGTGAATCCCGGGGCAGAGTAAACAAGGAGGAGGTGGAGGCGGCCATGGTGGTTCCCGAATTCATCCGTGGTTCTACACACACACACACACACACACACACACACACACACACACACACACACACACGCGTGCACATACGTACACACACGCACAATTGAATAAATAATAATAATAATAATAATAACAATAAATAAAAAAGAAAAGATATCCAATCCAGTCCATGATCCATTTACCTCCTGCTCATTGGTGTTTGGACTGGTTTGAAGCACTGAGCTTGTGTTCCCCATCATGGTGGGGGAGGGAAGGTCAGTTGTTTATAGATAGTCAGATGGTGGCCTGAAGGTTGACCCTACTCACTACTTTCCTAGTCCTGATCATCCCTCTCCTTCAAGCCTTACATAAAGGGCTTGTTTTACCTGCTTTTATATTGTTGGATAGGTAAGGATCACAACACACAGACAGTATTCAGTCTTATGCAAGCAAGGAACAGCAAAATAGCAACAATAAGAAGAACACAGACTACCCATCAGTGACCCTTCTTTCTCCCTTCTGCTACAAACTTTACCTTGAATCAGATCAATCAAGGCTTTCCCCATCTGAAGGCTCAGGAAACTTTCCAGAAGAAGGTTGCTGATAAATTACCATCAAATAGCTTAAGAGAACAAGGGGTTTATTTTCTCTTATGATTGTCCAGTTACAGTTCTCAGTCCAGCTTGACAGGAGAGCTCACACAAATACAAGGGCCAAGGAAATTTGCCACACTATCTCTTCATAAGGGCCAAGAAAGGGATGATCCTTACTTGCCAGACCAGCATATCTGGCCAAGTATACACAGGATGCAACCTTCACAATCAGCTCTCTGTGTTTTATTACAGGGCCTAGACCCACCCACCATCAGCTGGGTCTTTCCTATCAGCTAGTCAATCTTCAGCAGATTTGCTCTGGGCTCAATTCAACCACTAACTCTTTGCAAATGTGCCTCAACTGTCAAATTAACATCTGTCCCTAATTATGACAAGGGGGTAGTAAGTCTGCAGGAGGTTAAAGATGGCAGGTTCTACTGCTGGACAAGACACTACACTTAAGATAGAAGGGCCTGCAGCCAGACTCACTGCAGTGAGACTTGACTTTATTCAGCCTGCACAATGACAGACATATCATCATGCCCCCAGAGACTCACATGGATTTCAAGAGAAATAGTATCAATCAATAGGATCCTTAGGGTGAAAGGTCAGACAGAATTAGCATATCAGTGGTCCACTCTAGAATGGGCCTCTTGATCTGCCACAAAGGCCTAACCCCCAGTAGTACAGATAATCCAGAGGGAACCCAGGGACCCATATAAACCAAAAGGACAGGAGAGGAGGATTGAATCCACAATGTGAGGGGAGGGAGAGAGAGAGAAAGGGACGGAGGAATGAAGGGGGTAATGAGGGTGCCAAAGAGCATGTGTAACTAGGAAAAATAAACAAACATTCCCAAACATCCTGAATTTATAGGGGACAAAATCACAGTCAAAACATGACACTCTTCCAAAACTGTATCTCCCTCTTCCCTTGCCAGCCTCCTTTCTTCCACAGAAATTTCTTTCCCATATTCATGTCTTTCCTTCCCCCTCTCCTGCCAATGTGGTTTAAGCAGGGACTTTTGTGTGATGCTACACTTGGGACTTTCTGGGTGCACTGGGAGACTTGAGAAAGATTCCTGAGGAACAGAGCTTATACAATGGCTTGTTAATTCAAATCACACATTCTTAGATTTAAGTGTAAGTCAATTCAATTCATCTAGAGTTACATAGATGTGGTGTTTTAGGGTTTGTTTCTCAGTTTAATCTGTATGGGTCAATTTTTTCCTTCAATTTAATCTGTAAGCATAATTTTTATTTTCATTCAGTGAAGGAATTACTTGACTGAGAGCAGAATCTAAAAACTGTGTTTGTTAGAAAAGAAAGAAAGCAATTGGCAGGCAATCATAATCCAGTTATTGTTTGACTAAAACATTTTGGCCGCCAATTACAAGAAAAAGTGGAAGAAAAGACCAAGAGTGAGCTTAGGATTTATTTATTGATCTGGTAGAAAAGCACAATAAAGTCTCACTACATTAGTTGTGTTCTCTATTTGTTTCCCTTATATACATTGGTTGTTGTTCTTCTTAAGGATTTGAAAATGATGTCTTGGTTCAAAGCTACAATTTAAATCATGTAGCCATTTTCTGTTTTCCTCCAAGAAAACAAATTCTCTGTGGAAATAGTACGGAAACAGAAGTCCCTGAGGCATCTCCTTACTACTGAAAGGAAATATGTGCTTGTTTTTAACAGAAATTCTAGAAGTATTTTCTAGCTGGTAAGGTTGATCCAAGAAAAGGATGAGCTGAAACATCTTCTAATAAGCATCTCTTTGTAGGAAATTTTCTTCCAGAGAAAAATGCAGGGGCATGCTCCAGGTCAGCCTAAAAATTACAAGCCTCCATTCTAACCTTCAGAATTGCATCAGTGCAGAAAACACTGTCCACACACCACATACTCACCATGTGCAATAACGGAACCTCCTGTCAATTTTGTTTTAACTGCTAACCAGGAGCATTAGAAGTACCTTATGCCTAAGTCAGAGAGGCAGACTACAGGGCCTTTTTCATGTGCACAGAAAACAACTGCAATTTTCCACAAGATCTGCAATACCCCAGTGTGTTGAAAATAAAGGAAAATATTCTTCAGAACTGTCTTAATGTTGCATTCCTAGGAGGCCAGTTTAACACAGATTCTTAACACAGATTAGATGTCCCTGTTCTAGAAATTGCTTTCCCTATGGTTTGATGTGCTGAAAAGAAACAGATATATTGCAAGTCAGAAGCATTATGCTTTTCAATAGTTTTAATATAATCCCAATATCAAGGATAGAAAAAAATACTGATTTTTATTGCTAGCATGTTTATCATATCATTCAATGCAGAATTAGATTGCTTATAAATCTGCAATTATTGCCCCATCTACATCTTTAAATGTGGGACAAATAAAGCAGGATTAGAGCAGCTATGCTGGGAAAGGTCTCTCAAGGTCTTTGAAAGTCTTTGGAATTCCTGAAGGCCATCCCCCACTGCTGGAATCTCCCTGAAGGAATACCCCTGCTGAGGAACTGACTCCAATCCTCCCAGAGATAAAATGGGCAACTTCCCTATAAAGGGATTATGGAGATGAGCTCTCCACATCAAACTTGACCTCTAGCCCATATGGGCCCAAGAGCAACTGGGTTGGGCCCCAATGGGAGTTAACCAGTGAGAAAAAGACAGTTTCCTGGGCTTGTCTAGGTGAATAAATATGCCTGGCCCCAACAGCCATCTTTGGCGCAGTAGCCTGTCAATGGTACTCAAGGTGCCATGAGCTCTTTTTCCAGCTACCCACTTCTCATGAGATCTCCAGGGAATCTGCCCTTCATGGCACTGAGGTGCCATGAGTCCTTTTCTAGCTCCACAAATTCTTTGGTGCCCTAACCCCTCATGGCATTAGTGCCATGAGTCTGTTTCTTGCCTACTTCTCATGGAGGTGGTCTAGCCCCTTATAGCATTAGTGCTATAAGTCCTGTTCTTTGCCTGTTCCTCATGCATTCCATGAGTTCCTCGACCCTCATGGATTTCATGTCTAGGCTCCATGAGTTCTCTGGGTCCTAGCCCCTCATGGCACTCCATGTCTTGAGTCTATGAGTTCCAACCTTTCTCTCCTCTAATAAACTCTACCTTAATCCTCTACATGTGTTCTGGTTTCAATCTTTGACTCCTGAACACAAGAACCCACAACATTGGCCTATCATTTGGCAACCTAATGAGGAGACTAGAAAAACTTTATCTGGACAAAGGACCACATTCTTCCTGGCTGGACACTGCTGTTGGTCGGTCGTGAGCCCAGGTTCGAACCTGCTAATAAAAGCCATCATGCGAATTGCAGCAGTATTGGCTCCTTGTTGATTTTTGGGACCCTAGAATCTGGCCACAACATTAGTGGGGGCTCATCTGGGATCCCAGAGATCCAAGGACCCCCAAACTAGAAGTTGCCCAGTCGACTGGTGAGTGTCTGTCTATCCGTCTGTCTGTCTGGTGTGTTGGGGCACCTGGGGAGAACAACATCAGGCTCAAGTGGATGCACGGAAGAGCTGTTGGCTGGGGGAGAGTTGGGAGACATCCCCTTTCCCCTTTGGAGAGGGCAAGAGTCCTCATTGGTTGTACGGAGACTTGGTTTTTGGAGAGGACAAGAGTCTTCTTTTGGTTGTGTGGAGACTTGGTTTATGGCAGAGCAGGACCTGCCTTTGGTTTATTTTGGTGTTTGTCTCCAAAGGGAACATTGTACGGCATTTGTCTGTGTCTTATTTTTTATTGGTGTTGGAATCTTGATTGTTTTACTGATGGACACTATGGGACCAAAACAGAGTACCCCACTTAGTCTACTCCTGGACCATTTCAAGGAAGTGAAAGAGAGAGGACAGAATTTAGTAGTTGATTTTTATTTATTTATTTATTATTTATTCAATTGTGTGTGTCTACATGTGTATATATATATGTGTGTGTGTGTTTGTATGTATGTGTGTGTGTGTATAGAACCACAGACTGAATTCAGGAACCACTATGGACTGCCTTCCACCTCCTCCTTGTTTAGTCTGCCCCGGGATTCACAGGCTCCACCCTACCAGGGCCAGAAACTCAGGCCACCCCTGCTTTCGCCCGGCATCTATAAGTGGGGTCTAGGATCCAAACTCAAGACCTTCCGCCTGCGAGGCAGAGGCTTAATCCCTGAGCCACCTCTCCAGCCCCAGGAGTTGATCTTAAGAAGGGAAAATTACAGACTTGTTGCAGATCCAAATGGTCCTCCTTCAAGGTAAGATGACCACTGGAAGGAACCTTTAAACTATCCATTCTCTTACAGGTTAAAGAGGCTCTATTCTGGCCTGGGAGCCAGAGTCATCCAAACCAAATTCCTTATATTTTGGTCTGGCAGAATCTCATTGAGAATCCCCCTAATTGGTTAAACTCTTTCTTTCCTTCACAAAAGACAGTCTCCTAAGGTTTTGGCGCTCCAACAGACCGCCAAGGACAAGAAGGATCCCCAGGGCTCATGGCCAATTGCTGAGTCGGCACCAGCAGCAGCAGCCACAGCCACTGCTGACATCCCAGGGACTATAGGGTGGAAGATTATGGAAACTCGTGGCCTGGGGCCAAGCACTGTATCCTATACTCCAGAACCTTCTGGAGGAGGCACTGATTTTCCCCCACCCTATCAGGGGCCATCTTCCCTCCTTCCTCACCACCATTTTCCTTCCTTCAGCCACTATCTTCCCTCCCTCTGCTGCCATATTCCCTCCCTCAGCTACCAGTCCCTGATGGGCCGGCCACCAGTACTCCAGGACAAACAGGAAGGGCTCCCCTAAACCAAGGACTGGTTGATTCTACTGTTTAACTCTCAGGGTAGCCAGACTTCTTGATGATGCCAGGAACCAGGATATGCACTACTGGCCATTTATCACTAGTGATTTGTACAACTGGTGACTACAGCATGCTCTTTGCTGACAACCCAAAACAGCGGATTAATCTTTTAGATACAGTCCTCTTTACTCATCAGCCTACTTGGGATGATTGTCAGCATCTTTTACAGGTTCTTTTCACACAGAAGAGAGAGAGAGAATCCAGGTGGAGGCTAGGAAGTTGGTCCCAAGGGATAATGGGGAATCTACACTTAATGTTGCTATAATTGATGCTGTATTGCCTTTGATGCAGCCAGCTTGGGATTATAAGGTGGCAGAGGGAAAAGAGAGACTTCGAGTCTACTGTCAGACTCTTTTGGCAGTCATCAAAGCAGCTGCACAAAAACCCACTAATTTGGTCAAGGTAAATGACGTTCAGCAAGGTAAGGATGAGAGTCCTGTGGCCTACCTTGAACTGGCTCACGGAAGCATTCCATCAATATACGCCTCTGACGCCTCTGAATCCAGAGGCCCCTGAGATGAAAGTAGTCCTGATGATGGCTTTCGTTAATCAGGCAGCTCCAAATATTTAAAGGAAATTACAGAAATTAGAAAGGCTGGAGGATAGAAGCATGCAGGATCTGATGACAGTAGCGGAAAGAGTATACAATAACAGGGAAACTCCCGAAGAAAGGCAAGCTCAGTATATAACTATATAAGCAGGGAGATGACCAAAATCCTTTATGCTGGACCCCTGAGGGACAGAGAACACCGATTTCATCTTCCAGCTTCTGAATAGGGAGTGGCTGAGGCTCAATAGTAATCAGTATGCCTACTGCAGAGAAGAAGGCCATTGGGCAAAGGAATGCCCCAGACAGAGACAGAGGAATAGACAGTCAATTCAGATCTTAGGAGCTGATGAACCTGACAAATAAGGATGTCAGGCTTCGGTCCCCCTCCCCAAGCCCAGGGTAACCCTCAGAGTGGAAGGGAATCCAATAGACTTTCTGGTGGATACTGGGGCTAAACATTCCATGCTCCTGCAGCCACAAGGAAACTGGCAAATAAAAACTCATGGTTACAAGGTGCCACTGGGATGAAACAATATGCATGGACTATCCAAAGGACAGTGGACCTTGTGTGGGTCAGGTATCCATTCATTTATGGTAATTCCTGAATGCCCCATGCACTGTTGGCACAGGACCTTCTGACAAAAATAGGAGCCCAGATCAGCTTTCACCCTGAAGGGGCTAAGTTGTTGACAAAAAGGGGCAGCCTATTCAAGTATTAACCATGAGCTTAGAAGATGAGTACCTCCTACATCAGCAACCACTACAGTCGATTATTGGCTGAAAGCATATCCTCAGGCATGGGCAGACACAGGAGGAATGGGGCTGGCAAAGCACAGACCAGCTATTTATGTAGAACTTAAACCAGGGGACAACCTAGTCAGAGTCTGGCACTATCCAACGCCAATCGAGGCCTGAGCAGGCATCACGCCTCATATCAGGAGGCTGCTTGAGTCGGGGATCCTGCGACCCTGCCAGTTGGCCTAGAATACTCCTTTGCTACCAGTCTGCAAGCCCCAGACCAATGACTATAGGCTTGATGCAAGACCTGAGGGAGGTAAACTGCTGGATGATGGATGTACGCCCCACTGTTCCAAACCACTATACCTCTTCAGCACTCTGCCCCCTACCCAGACTTGGTACACGGTGCTGGATCTAAAAGATGCTTTCTTCAGTCTGCCTCTGGCCCCCCAAAGCCAAGACATCTTTGCCTTCGAATGGGCAGACTCTGACAGAGGAATCAGCAACCGATTGAAACAGACATGGCTGCCACAAGGATTCAAGAACTCTCCCACCATGTTTGACGAGGCCTTACATGAGGATCTTGGACAGTTTCGCTCCAACCACCCAGAACTAACTCATTTGCAGTATGTAGATGACCTTTTGTTAGCAGCAGAGGACCAAACAACATGCTTGTGAGGTACTGAAGACCTGCTACGGATGCTAGAAACTCTGGGATACTGGACCTCTGCAAAGAAACCTGTAGGAGAGAAGAAACCTGCAAAGAGATCTGTAGGACCGAGATAACTTATTTGGGCTACATATTAAAGGATGGGCAGAGATGGCTGACAGATGCCCAGAAAGAGACAGTCCTCCAGATCCCACTGCCTCTGACTGCTCAACAGGTATGTGAATTCCTGGGGACTGCTGTGTTTTTCCGGCTATGGATCCCAGGATTCACCAAAGTAGCTAGGCCTTTGTATGAATCCACAAAGTTAGAAAAAGATTTCCTATGGACTGCTGACATGCAGGACTCTTTCAAACAGCTAAAGCTAGCTCCTTGTCTGCACCTGCCTTGGGGTTACCAGATTTAAACAAGCCCTTCCATCTGTACATTGATGAACACAAGGCGGTAGCCAAAGGAGTGCTTACTTAGAACTTAGGGCCCTGGAGGAGACCAATAGCATATCTCTCCAAAAGACTAGACCCGTAGCATCTGGATGGCCACCATACTTTCCAATGATAGCTGCAAAAGCTGTCATTGTCAAGGATGCAAACAAATTGACTATGAGGAAAGAATTACATGTCACCACCCCCCATGCCATAGAGGAAGTCCTCAAACAGCCCCCGGATAGGTGGATCAGTAATGCCAGACAGACCCATTACCAAGGGCTGCTGCTTAACCCCACTAAGATCCTGTTCCAGGCACCAACAACACTTAACCCTGCTATGCTACTGCCTAACCCAGAGGGGACAGCCCCTCTTCATGAATGAACAGAAATTCTGGCAAAAGTACATGGAACTTGAGCAGATCTGCAGGACCATCCACTCCGGAACGCAGACATCACCTGGTACACAGATGGCAGTAGCTTCATCAGGGATGGACTAAGGTATGCAGGGCAGCAGTAACCACTGAATGAGCTGATTTGGGCTGAGCCTCTTACACCTGGGACTTCTGCACAAAGGCAGAATTGATAGCCTTGACCAAAGCCCTGACCCTGGCCACAGATAAAGCCCTGAACTTTTACACAGATAGCAGGTATGTTTTTGCTACAACCCATGTGCATGGGGCCATATACCATGAAAGGAGCCTTCTGACAGCAGACAGAAAGACTATTAAAAACAAGGAAGAGATTCTAGAGCTCCTCAAAGCTTTCTGGTTACCCAAGAAACTGGCAATAGTTCGCTTCCCTGGGCACCAAAAGTCTGATAGCCCAATATCCAGAGGAAATAATCAGGCAGATCAGATGGCTAAAGAAATAGCCTTTAATGTGGACCATGCCTTAGTGACCACTTTGCCAGACCCTGGGGCACCAAACCTACCACAGGACCCCAGATACTCTGAGGAGGATATGATTTGGATTAAACGCTTGCTGATGACTCAGTTCCTGCAGGAGGGCTGCAGACTGTAGTGTTATCCTGCCTGGAGACTTGGGGCACACAGTTCTTCAAAAGATGCATTGAGTGACACACATGGGAATTGAAAAGATGAAAGACCTTGTCTGTCAGGCCCACATAACCATCAAGGATGCCAGATCCAAAATTGGACAGATTGTGGCCAGCTGCAAAGCCTGCCAGGTAACTAACACCACAGCTCATGACTACAACCCAGGAACACGCCTCCATGGGGATTGCCCAGGTGCCTACTGGGAAACGGACTTCACTGAGATAAAGCTTGGAAAATATGGGTACAAGTATTTACTTGTGTTCATAGACACTTTTTCAGGATGGACAGAAGCCTTCCCTACCAAAAGAGAGATCTCTCAGGTGATTGCCAAGAAATTACTGGAAGAAACATGCCCAGGTATGGTTTTCCTGTCAGGATAGGGTCAGACAATGGACCAGGCTTTACTTCTAAGGTAATTCAGGGAGTAGAGTAGATGATGGGGGCTGATTGGAAATTACATTGTGCTTATAAACTCCAAAGTTCAGGTCAAGTAGAAAGGATGAATAGAACACTGAAAGAGACCTTAACCAAATTAACCTTAGAAACTGGTGCTGACTAGGTGTCTCTCCTTCCCTTTGCCTTATTCCAGGTGTGGAACTCCCCCTGTAAAATGGGCTTAACACCCTTTGAAATTATGTTTGAATTGCTCTTCCTATTGTATCTTCCCTTAAGACAGAAATTCCAGCTGTATTTGATGATAATGATTTGTTATCCTCCCTCCAAGCTCTCCAACATATCCTTGGGGAGGTTTGGCCAAGACTCAAGGCCCTCTCCAAGTCCGGACCTCCACCTGACCCACATTGGTATCGGCCAGGTAACTGGTATATGTGCGAAGGCATCAGGAGACTCTCACGCCTTGCCTCGCTGGAAGGGACCCGACATTGTGATCCTGAACACTTTCAAAGTCTCCGGCGTCACTCCGTGGGTCCATTACACTCATGTCAGGCCTGCAGATCCCATTGCTGTGAGAGAGACTACATCCCAGAATGGAAGACTTTACAGGACAAGGACAACTCCTTAAAGCTAAGACTGAACTGCTCCTAATGACTTTGCTCTCTGTACTCCTGGTGGGCCCCTCCCTTTCTGCCAACACCAACCCCCATGCACCTTTTAAAATCTCATAGATCCTTGCTCACCATAGGGCCATGTATCATTAATAGACTTGTTGCCTTCATCAAGGACAGAGTATGAGCAGTCCAGCTCATGGTTCTTAGACAACAATATCAGCCTCTGCCGGAGAGGAAGACTGAACCAACCATGAGCCCATGATTGGGCTCCTTAGGCCCCAGAGAGAGAGGGGAATGAGGAGACCTAGAAGCTGATTTTGGTTTTCTATTAGTTCTTTTTAAGTATGTTTCTCTACAGGTACATAACTTTCTTAATGTGGCCCAGTTAGAACTCCTACATGGCTCAGTTGGAGCTCCTATGTGACCCAATCAGAATGCAGCCATTAGCTCTAACTAGAGACAGGCTGGGAGTTTGAAATGCAGCCCCACACTGCCTAGCTGAGAATGTGAAAAGAACAATGTTTCAGCAGACTGGAGTTGCCCACCCCTTATTCCTCCCCTTACCATAAAAGTCTATGGGCTGCCCCAGGGCAGTGGCAGCCTGGGCACAGGCAATTGGAGGCCAGCAACCAATTGTCAGTAACAGAAGAGCAAATCCCAGGTGTTATGGGAAACCCCAAGTGTTGTGGGTAATACAGGTTGTAATTCAAACTGTTCATGGACAAGGGGGGGTGGGGACCAATCCCTGTGCACCAAAACTGTTGGCTGTTAGCCAATCATGTAATTACCTAGATGGAAACCCCTTCCCCTTGCCAGTAAGCTATAAAAACTTCACCTGGACAAAGGGCCATGCTCTTCCCGGCTGGACACTGCTGTTGGTTGGTCGTGAGTCCAGATTCGAACCTGCCAATAAAAGCCCTCATGTGAACTGCAGGGGTATTGGCTCCTTGTTGATTTTTGGGACCCTAGTATCTGGCCACAACACTAGATGGAACAGTCCCAATTGTCCTGCATCATTTGACACCCCAGATGGGATAGCCAAAAGACCTGTTCCCTGCATTACTAGGAATCTGATTTTAACAACAAGCTGAAATGAGTTTTGCAAATACCAAAGTTTATTAACTGCTTTTTACAACTTGGTATAGAACATATGTTTTCTTGTCTGTGTAATCACCAGGTAGTGATTATTTTGAACAATTTCATTACTTGTGCTAAAGACAAAAATAAATACAATTTTAAAATGTGAGGAAACAATCTGGCTCAGAGTTAAAATTTTCTGTTGTACAAGTCTGACTACCCGAGTTTAATCTTTGAAATCTATGTCAATGTAAAGAGAACCAATTCTACCAAGTTTGTCCTCTGACCTCCACATATACACCTTGGAATTTGTGAAAAATAGCAAAAAAAAAAAAAAATGTTACTGAAAGATCTGCATTCTAAAGTTGTTCATGTATTCACCTTATATTTTCAGATTCTTCAAATTTAGGCAATTTACATCATCTTTCTGAGTATCAACCCATGGCTGATAAGATTTCACAAAGGATCTTTGCTTACTGCTAGTCACATTCAAGTTACATATCAATAAATTAATTAACATTTCTAGAACTAATTATATATGTCAGGGAGTCTCTATTTGGTTCAGTTAAATTTAGCAATGAAGTCATAATACCAATGACTTGGCATTTCATGGACTAAAGCATTTTGTCAGAGCTAACAAAATGATTTTGCATGAATTTGCAAATAGAATGCCCCTCCCTCCCAAAGTAAACTTGAAGCTCAAGCTTTTTTTTTTTTTTTTTTCCTTTTTTTTCTGAGAACTACAGATAATGCCAGTAGCAAGGCAAGGCAAGAACATAGGAGAGTGGAACAATTCAGACAGTAAAGAGTATACAACATTAGCCAGCTACAACAGTGAGCAGCAAGGGTTTGAAAGCATAAGCAAAACTTAAGTAACAAGGCAAGTGCTGCACACAAGCACTGTAACAGTGGGTAATTCAGTTCAATCCTTCAATTCAGACTCTCAGAGGATTTGAGGATCTCTGAGATCATATGCCTGCAGTCTTGCTTTCTACAACTTGATCTGTGGCAAGGAGAGTACTCACAAATCCAGATCCCCTCATTTGGAAAGAAACCAGAATAGAGGAAAATTTCCCTAGGATATGGGTTGGGTCAAAAGAACATCTGCTATGCTGTCCCAAGAAGAATGTTCTGAAGGTTTTGGAAAGTCATCCCCCACTGCTGGGATTATCCTAGAGGAACATTCCCTGTTGATAGAGAGGAACTGACTCCAATCCTCCACAAAGACAAGGTGTTCTACTTCCCCCAACCCTCTGCTTATGAAAGGCTATGGAGAAGAGTTCTCTATTACAGATAAGCCCTACAAGATGGTCAGGCACAAGATCAATTAGGTTGGGCCCCAATATGAGCTAACCAATGAGGAAAAGCCATTTTTCCTGGGTTTGCCTAAATGTATAAATATATATGACCTTGGCAGCCATCTTGGTGCCTGCCCCTCATTACACTCTATATCTGGAGTCTGTGAGTTCTTTTCCAGCTCCATCCCCCTCATGTATTCCATGCCTTGGAGTCCATGAGTTCTCCAGAGTGCCCTTGCCCCTCATGATACTCTGAAGTCCATGGGCTCCATTCTTTCTCTTCTCTAATAAACTCTGTCATAATCCTCTATGCCTGTTCTGGTTTCATTCAACTCTGAACACAAGAACATGGATACATACCTGTTCCTAGATAGTGACCCCACAACAATATTATTCTAGTTGTAGAACAGGAAGTCACATCTTTTACAGTATATTGCTTCTCTATATGTTGTTATAATCCCAACACAAATTAAGCTCTAACAATTTTATTGCTTTTCATATTTCTAGCTATCTTGCTACAATCAGCCATTTTTGTTATCAGTAGCACAAAGTTCTTTGTTAGCTCACTTATTGCCAGAGGCAGAATGAATGAAACAGCATTAAAAGGTCTCAGAATCTATGGAAAATATATTTTATAAGAACAGTAAGTTCTGAGAAGTATCACACAAAGATAGTGGAGACAGGTTGAAGAATTTCATGTAGATCTAGCAAGTGCATTCTTTTCATGTTGTGTATTTATTTTATTTTGCATCTGTAAATTGAATCTTAATCCACATGATTAAGGATTATTGGATTACTGGATTATTTCTAAGCAATAGGCTGTCCTAGAACTAGGACAAAAATAAAAACTTTTCAAAACTTTCATATTTTATTGAGAATAATTAGTCTTCAAAATGATAAAGACAATTTCCAATGTATTAAAAGACTGAAACAAATGCAGTTTTCATAAATATAGAATCATGGCATATAAACAACTTCTTTAGCTTTCCAAATAAGAAAGCTACTCTGAACAATTAGATGTACATAACAATATTGATAACTAAGCACTCTTGCAAACCCACAGGGAAATAACTCAGGGTAAAAATATTCAGACAACACTACAGAATAGCAGAATGTAAATTAAATCACAAGAGAGTAGAAAATAAGAAACCAATATCGAATATCATTATATTGATGAACTGCTGCTTCATCTTTGTAAGTACTTAGCTTTCTTTTGGAAAATTAATAAATATGCTATCTCAGCTTTATACATGTAGAAATTGAGTGACAAAAACATCAGACCATGATCACTCACAGTATTGAACTTTAATCTGTACAACTTAAATTTTCTATGTTTTTCAGTGTCTCTTAATCTGAATGCATCAATGATTCAACTGGGCATATATAACTAAAGTGGCACCAGAAATATGAGAAATAATTGATCTCCATCAGCTTGAAGCATTAGATATGACTTTGGTGAGCTCTGCCTCCACTAATTCTAATTTATTGCCAAATATTGGCCCATCATCTTTCATCTTATTGTAAAAGATGAGAATTAGTACTCTGATACACATGCTAAGAGTATCATCTCAGTTAATAATAATGTAAATCTGTAAAGTTTATAAAATTAATTTTAGAAAGGACAATACCTACATGTTCAAAATTTTTAAGCACAGAGCCAAGATGTAATAGCATCTGGTTTCTTACCATCTATTTGAATAAAAGCACATTTATAAAGGTATTCTTCTTATTCCTCCTTATTAGAGAATAACTGTACACAATTCTAAAATTTGTCAATTCAATTTTTAACATTTGAAAAATCTAACAACATAGATCAAAATAAGGAAAGTCATTTGTACATAAGAAAATTCAGGAAAAGCAATTGAAAGCAAAAGTTCACATTATTCAAAATAGTGATTATTCTCAAATCAAACCAGATTTGCATTAGTGAATGTATGGGTAAAGGAAATGTAGTATATATAGACAATTGATTTTATTCAGTTGTAAATAACAACAAAATCATGTCATTTTTCACATAAATAGATGCAACTAGAATAAATAGTAGTACCTGAGATAAGTCAGACCTTGAAAAGTAAATATTACATGTTTGTCACAGATTCAGTGTAGAGTTTTTTTCAATCATCTGTTTGGGTCTAAAATATAATTTCTGTTTTAATGACAGAATAATATTGACCACTCACCTTCCCTAATCCATAATATACAATTAAAGATTGAATATACAACAGGATCTTTAAACATGACATATTGTAATTTCTGTAACAGTACCTTAACACATAATAATAAAAGAAATTAGAATTTGGTATAGCTGTGGTCCAATTATATGATCCAGATTATAGTGGTTTGCATACATGGAGAATAAGATGGAACTGGACATGCAGGACAACATGAGATCATACACTGTGGTTAGGGTCTCTGCAAAGAAAGGTGAGATAAGGTATCAGAGAGACCTTAAAGTATCAGAGAGATTAGCCCAATAGAAGAGCAGTGAAGTGGACAACAATGTCCACCCATAATGCAGATTATTTGCAACCTGGCAATACTCACCCAGAATCAGACCATCCTAATCTGTCCCCACTCTAAAGCTTGGGGAACATAGTGGAAAAAGAATTCACAAGATTGTGAACATAAAGATGGGAAGGTATACTCTTATACTAGAAATTCCATTCAGGGCAAGGATGCTACAACCAGGACCTCACAGCAGTGAGACTTGACCTTACCAGATCACATAATGACTGAAATACCAACATGCCTCCATAGACTATGAGGAAATGAAGAGAGATAAGAACACAAAGGGGAAAATTTCTGGACTACATCTGGATGAGTGAAGGGAAATGCCCCTGTCAGTGGGACAACCTGAGGAAAGGCAACTTGGTATGCCACAGAGGCCTGAGCTCTCACAAGAGTAGACAAACTAAAGGGAACCTGGGGACCATAGAAGCGGGCAGGGAGAGAGTAGAATGGATTGATGAGGGGAAAGGAGGGGGATTGGAGAGGGGCATGGAGGGAAGCAGGAATTAGTACTCAGTATGCTTCTAAAACTAACAACCATATAAATAAATTAGAGAAAAAAAAGTATCGGAGAGACCCTAGGGTATCGAACATCACAGAATCATGAAGTATGTGTCTGGGAAGAATGCAGACATGGATCAAAGCTGGGACAGAATGAGGCTTTTTTGCTATAGGTAGCAGTTATTGATGGAGAGTTGCAGAAACTGTTAATGGCTATTGAGCTCCAGGCTTGTTATTTCTTTTGCAAGATTTTGTCTTAATTTTGGTTCAATAGTTTGTCACTGCGTGTTCATTCATTCTATTTGACATATATCGAATGACTTAACTCTTTTACAATTTTACAGCAGCTCCAAGTTAAGAGACTTCAGGCTTTCAAAATGTTGGAATTGAAATGATAGTAGATATTTTAAAATTGAAATTTTAAAGTTGAATTATGGAAGTGATTAATCTTCAACTACTAGAAGTTTTTAAAATTGAAAATCTGAAATCAATTTATATTATACAGTGAACATAAGATCTGGGGAAATGGGATGCTGGTTATGGTTTTAAAGTGATGTGTTTGTAAGATTGACGAGAGGTGAAATATGATGGGCAGCCTCGGCTGTCAATGGGAAGAAAACCTGAGAGGTGGGTATCTGAACATGCTGTGAGTAATGTTATGAAACTAAAATAATAAATAATATAAATTTAATATTAAATTAATAAAATGAATGTCATTTTTTGTTTTCTTTTTCTTCTCTTGAAATATTTCTACACCAACAAATTGGTATTAATCTATAAGATTAAAAAAAAGGAAAACAAAGGACAACCATGCACCCTAGTTTTAATTTCAGTTCTTTGGGAGTTGCTTACATGTCTCATTTCAACAATGAGTTGCCATTACTAATACAATTTTTTTTTGCTACTTGATGAAATTTTACAGGGAAAATTTATGTTTTCTGATGAATAATAAACATTCCAAGCAAATTGATGAGACACTTTGAGCTGAAACTATTCAGCTCTGAAGGGTTTCTGGACAGAGTGCCAGAAAGAATTACTACAGCTCTTATCTTTATTTTTTTCAGATAAAGATAAACTTCTGTCATTACACAGGTTTCCCAATTTTCTATCATTATTAAAAGTTGAAATATATTATTTGCTTAACAGACATTATTGCCTCAATTTATAAGGAGCTGATTCCTAGCAGCTGTATTTCATTGCATGAAAATATCAGAAAATATTTAAATCATAGGTTCACATGAAGAGCCTTCTTACTCTTACTCTGTCTTGAATAAATCATTGTGAGTTGAATTTTAGAACTTGTTACATTGCATTCTTTCTTATTTTTATGATGTTTGGGGGCAGTTTTCATGGACAGATATAATTCTAAAATAAGGGCACATCTCAGGTTATATTCTATTATTATGCTGTGTTGAAATACAGTCTGAATTTCATCCATTTTATTTATTAGTATTAATTGAAAATTTAAGATGTTATTAAAGAAAATGCTATTCTCCTCTATACTTAAAACTACAAAGTAGATAATGGAAGGATACTTTTAATATTGATGAGAAAATTAATTGATTCATTAATATTGGTGTAGATTTCTGCAATGCAGTGAACAAAATTTTCATTTTACCATCTCCATCTATTTCAATTTTGGTGGCAATTGATAAACAGAACAGATACATTCCAAAAATTTTTTAAACTTTTGTTCCTTAATTACATATCCTCTTTAATTGTCTTTCCACATTTTGCTTCCCCCATCTCCAGTGCAATGTTCTTTTCCATTCCTCCCATTCAGCAGGTAGTGGAAGCAGAAGGAAATGAAGCTTGGACTTAGTAATTTAAGACTTTGCTGCATCTTTCATTAGCCACAACCCACTGAACAAATTGGACACTTAGTTTGACTCTTTAAGTAAAAAAAAAAAAAAAAAAAAAAAGATTTCTTGGATTTGTATGCAGGATCTGTACTTTGCTATCATTTATGATTCATTAGATTAGTAATTTTCTTAACAACATGTATTTTTAATTTACAACTATCATCCTGGATTTTGAAATGCCAATTCTCTATTAAGGGTGAAATTTTTACAGGTAATTTAACAGAGACAGTAATGGAAATCATTGATATATGGCAAGAGGGGATCCATGAATATTTTGGGATAATATTAATATATCCATCACAGTGGAGTAGAAATTCCATTGGTTGCCTCAGCTTCGTGCACATATTAATGGCACAATGACTTGATTTCTGCATGGCTTTTCTTTTGACCTTTGCAGCAGCCAGTCCCAGTCATGTTGCTCACCACCACCCTCTCCAGTGATATAACCTTCAAAGGAATAGAATTCTATGTCCCATCAAATCAATTGCTGTTGGTGGCACATAGTAGTTTCTGGCTATGTTGCTTAGATGTATTCAAAACTTTTTAACATTTTTGAGTACTCTATACTAGATAATCTTTATATTCCATCTCCAATACCTCCTGCTCCCAAACTCTGTAAAGGAACTACACTTAATCTACAGAAACTCAGTTTCCCTGGACATCCTGGACATAATTTTATGTTAATTTTATCCATAGGGGACATTGTAAAAATAGTCAGAGATTCAATTTAATGCAAGCAAAAAGTTGAGTTGGCTCTGGCTGAACAAGCATAAAGCTATACCTATTAAATTTCAGCAAATGCTAGGGCTGGTAGTGGGTTGATTCTGTAGTTACACAGTTGTTTTATTCTGTGTATTCCTGCTCCATTTATGTTCCTCCTTAGTAGAACATCAAAAGATTCTCTAATAAATGTAAAATGCAACCCTGTTTTGTAAATCTGTTATGGGGATATCAACTTATTAAAGGTTATATAACTAAGCTATAGACCTTTGTATATCCCAGCAAATTAAGAGAATGTCTAAAGTGAGGCAGCCTGTCATTCCTATGTTAGAACTTTAATGCCCTGGTCCTGTCATTCCCAAGCACACAACTATCACACTCATATGTGCTGAACAGTCATATGATAAAATATGGAATATACTGTTTATTTTTTGTCTATTCACATATGAATCCAATCTCATTATGCCATACATTCCCATTTCATTCATCATCTTCCCAGACAGTGATTCACATCTTTCTACATGTGTGGTAGTTGGCTTTCTTGTGGGATGTCTGTATGGGCAAAGTCCGGAATATTTTGGGGGGCATGTATGATCTATCAGTGTGCAAATCATTGAGGAAAGTGACTCTCCTCCTGTATGGCATCAATCCTATGTGATCTCTCATGGAGGTGCAGTGTATCGTGGCATCTCCCTTCCATTGTAAAAAGTTGATGGGCCAATTACTGTACAAGTCTGGAAAAAGTAGACATCAATTTATTGAGTTTTTGGGTGTAACAACTTTGCCATGTCCAGAGGATACTGTCTGGCAGCACCCCTCCCCAGTCTCAGGTATTACACTCATATCCTCCTCTTCCACAAGTGGCCCTGATCTTTAGTATGGTGTTGGGATAATTTCGATGTCCTGTTTAGAGCTAAGCCATCCACACTCAGGTAGAATTTGACATTTTGGCCAATTGCAATTCTCTGCATTTAACACTTTCCATTCCAAAAAATCCATTGCTTCTCTAATCTATGGCTATAATGATAAGTGTTTAGATGGTAGTTTGCTATCAAATAAGGACAGCTTAAACTTAATAGCTTGTTTCCATTTAAGATCTATAACACCTTTAATGATTTCTTGGCTTATGCTAGGAATATGTTCCCTGCAAAAAAGTAGACCTTCAATCCAATCAGAAAGTAGTTGGTTGCTTCCATACCATGACTGTTGTACCAATGATCACATCTTGCCATAGTGTTCTTGTTGTAGCTTATATTAAAATTTACCCTGTATCATACCTTCAGGTGTTATGAATGCTGTCCAGAGAAGAGGAGGTTTTCAGATCTATCCAGCTTGTATTATCCATGTCCCGTGATTCCTATGTAATATCTTTACCAATAGGTTCTTATTATCAGTTTCAGAAAATAAAACCAAGGCATTTACAAATATCTATATTGTTTTGGAGGCTAGTGAGATCTCTATGACCAACAGCTCATTAAGAGGTATCACATATCTGGTAATGGGAATTTTTTTTAATTACTTATGGGTTCTGGTAGGAATACCTTAGAACAATTTCTGTTTTCTCCTTTGTTCCCTCCTCTGCATTCCCCAATGTAGAGTATATTGGTTATTCCTTTTTAAAAATTATGGTTTGTGGGCTGGAGAGATGGCTCAGGAGTTAAGACCCTGCCTCACAAGCAGAAGGTCCTGAGTTTGGATACCAGGGCCTATGTAAAAATGCCATATGGAAATGGTGGTAGCATGTACTTTTAACTCTGGTTGAGAGAGCCTGGTAAATCCTAGATCTAAGCAAGAAGGAGGTAGAAGCAATTCAGGATGATTACAGAAGTCACCCTTGGTCCTCCACAGGGACACACACACACACACACACACACACACACACACACACACACACACGATGAATGAATAAATAAATGAAGTTAAAAAATTGTGGTTTGTTAGATTTGCAACATAGAAGGTTTCTATATGGTTGCATCTTACATCCTTTGTGATAATTTTCCCTCTACCTCCTCATCACCACTTCTTATTTCCTTCCAACCTTAAACTTTCTTCCCATCATCCCCTTTCTACCTTCTTAGTTTTAATCAAAATTAGAAAGAAGTTCATTAATAAGGTTTGGTGTTTAAGAGTTATTTAATATAAGTTACCATCTAACAGAAAGAGAAATAAATACAAGAAAAAATAGAAAATTAGTTTATTGTTGGTTATGCAATAATTATAACAATGATGAAGAAAAGGCAAGACTTTAAAAGAGATTGGAAGCATAGAAAGTCATTATAAGAAAGGGAATGTAGCTATGTGGTTTTGAGGAGGTGACATTTAAGTAAAAGTTTGAAAGAAGGAAGAGTGTTTGGTAATTACTGGTAAAAGAACATTGTACAAAGAACAACAATGGAAAACTCAAATCCCAATAGTAGTATGGTAACAAGTGTATATTTAACATTGAAAAAAAATCAGCTAAAAAGAAGAAGACATTTTAGAGGCCTTGTAATGATGGAAATTTTTTACTTATTTTCATTTGCTGTGAGTGTCCTAAGACTTGGACTTACAGCAAATTGCAAATCTGAAAACATTGAGCACTAGATGGAGAAACAGGAACAGGTGCTTTGAGAATTCTGACCTTGCTGTCTGTGACTCACCTTAACAGTGTAGACTTGCCATAAGGACTAGGAGCAGGATGAAACCAGGTGGTTCCTAAGCAATCATGCCTGCACATGCTGTGTGCACAGAACACCATGAGAAATCGCTTCCAAGTTAGAAGGAACCAGTGCATTTCAACTGATGGATGAGATTTCCTTTGCAAATACTAATTGTGAGTTTTGATAAAGTTCTATTCTTGTCAGTTTGGTTTTACTGGGTTTCTGCTTTCTCATACAGATGCTATAACTTACAACTTTTAGTTAAAAAATTGATTGTTGTCTTCAAATAATTTAACAATTCAAATTCATAGAATAAAGGTTGGAGGATGAAGACTCACTGAATGCACGATATCCCAGCATTTCAGATGAAGAAAATATATCAGGGGATTTTCATGTTAAAAGACTAAGACAAACATGTCAACTGAAAAAACGTATCTGATTTTTGTCTTACTGAGTCTAAATTAACTTGCTTAATATATAACTTCCATTTCTGTTCATTTAACCTATGAAACTAGCAAGAATAACAGGGAAGTATAGAAGGTGTTAGCTAACTATGGAGATGACAATAGCACTGGAGAGACTGAGAGCAGATAGATTATTATTGCTGTAATGTTATGGTACAAGGAGTTCTCAGAAAGTCTTTAATCTAACTGTTCTTATGATGAGATGGGAGGGGAATTTTGGAATCTGGTAGGTCAACTAGCCAGGTTAAGCTGTAGCAAACACCAAAGAAAACTTGCCTTGAATGTGGTAGATGGTGGTTTTCTACTGGATCATAGCATGTGTATGACTGTGTTCACACATGCTTCACATAGACATCACACATGCACGCACACACACACATATCACCATCATCATCATCATCAGAAACATTCAATTCAGCATAATGGCTACATGCCACTTCATATCAAGAGTACTCTGCCAACAGTAAATATACTAATTTAATGGTGAAATAAGAAATGACATTTCATTAAAAATATCTTACATTATAGACACTTTAGAAGTTTTCTACTACTACATGGAATTCATTTCCTGGACCCTGTGTTAATGATTCCCAAGCAAGTCAGCAAGCTTTCACAAACCAATCTTCACAATTCTATGGCTCATTAACTTCATGTTTCAGATGAAGAATTGAGACTGAGGAAAAGGGAAGAAAAACACGAAAGAGAGAGCTAAGGTAAAAATCACAGTAAGCCTGAACTTCATAAATAAAATTGAGATATTGTGGCAAGAAAGGGCATCAGAGTCTTTCACATCTCGAGATTGGTGGTAATGCACTGATTTACTTCCTGAATATCCAAGTTTTTATTTCAGGTAGTAAATCTGAAACCGAACTGTTAAAGAAAATAAGAATTCATTTGGTTGTTGTTGCTGTTGTTGCAGGAGACAATAGATGCATAATTAAAGACAATAGCTGAAAAACATTAACAAAATAATGGTTTGTAGGAGAGCAAACAAAATTACTACTTGGCCAACACCTAAGGTTTGTCAATTGTATATGTTGTCAAAAATAAGAAGAAGAAAGCATTTTTAGATCTGTCTTATATGTAAGGGCAAGGTTTTGTGGTGATTGGTTCTGTTGTTTAAACCTGTAAAAATAGTGGTTTGTAGACAGAGCAGACATATCTCAATATGCACACTTGCCACCAAAAATTACAAAAAAGAGTAAAGAAAGACAACTTACTTCAGCATAATTTAATAAGAACAGGATAGAATATGAGCTTCTCTGAAGAAATAGTCTAAAGGACCTTGATGCTTAATTTAGTAGATTAATGAGACAGATGAGTCACTTGGAACTAAAACTATTCTGAACCTAATCTTGTCTTTCTTTGATGATTCAGAACACATTTTGGGAGCTTCATTATCAACAGAAATTATCATTATACCAGTGACTCAAAATGCTGAAAGACAGGAATATTCAACAGGAAAATATAACATGGGAGAGATTCAGTTCACAAATAGCTAATTATATTAGATCATGTCATTGTACCTACTCAGAAAATATTTTTTGAGCACAAAGATAAAGTTTCTTACCTATTTTTAAAAGGAAAAACCTGATGAAAATGTTAGTTTATATTGATGTGAAAAGTTAAAGAACCTGAAGTAAAATCCTATGAAATAAGTGTAGTTGATCTTCCTGATATTTCTTATTTATTAAAGACTAGTGAAAAGAGTAGAGTCTCTTTTAAAGTGAATAATTTCTATATACTAGATTTATTTATTTATTTATTTATCTATCTATCTATCTATCTATCTATCTATCTATTTATTTATTTATTGATTCCATAAGTCAGTGTCTTTCATGGGAAGTATGGTTTAAACTTTCCATATAATAAATGTATATAAAAGAAAAATGAAGTCCTTCAGCTTATTAACATATATAACACAAAGTTCAACTAAGAACTCTGAAACATTTACTGCTGGAAATTATAATAATAATTTACGCATGCATTAGAGACTCAAAGATATATATTTTGAAGTGATGATTTTCAAATCCGAGCCTTCTGCACTATATTTTTATTGTTTTAGTTTCACTTGAAAAAATCTTGAAAATAATGCTAAATTTTTACTTACCATAGTCCCAATTTTTGAAGGACTTTCATGTTGAAAGAATGAGGATGTTTGTTTTATAATCAATAGAACATAGACTCCACACTTCTTCTGTGTTCTGGACTTTCAAATGTTAATTATTTTTATTTCCCTTCTGTGTCAGCTATCTTGGGCAACATGTGACAATATCGTTGAACTGTGTAAAATGTGTAATCAGAAAGATAATAAAATAGCTAGGTTTTCTTTAGTTAATGGAGTATATTAATAGTAATGACCTTAAATTTCTGACAACACATTAGAAAAGAAAATATGAGAGACCATGAATAAGGACTTGTAAAAAATTAAGTTACATTATTATTATTTGAGAAATGCTTATGGCTGAGAGTACAATGAGGGGATTATGGGATACAAATGAAAAGGAAATTAAAAGTCATGCTGATACATGCCCTGGCAACATTGTCGAGAATTAGGAAAAGGGATTACTGTAGCTAAAGAGCACTGCCACATGTCAGTCTGATAGATTAAAAACAAAGGTTTGAGCTCCAAAGGTTTAAAAGCTGTAAATTAGGAATAGCTTTCTTCAAAAAAAAGTATATATACTAAAAGTAAAGTCAAGAGAGAAGATACAGAAACTCAGATTACCTGCATTCTAGATGAAACAAAATAACAATAAAATCAGTTAGCAGTTCATCATAAACTATGAACTAAGTCTCAAAGAAAATACAGTAGCAATGGCTATTTTTTTTCTGGAACACCTACTTATAAAGTAACATGAAAGTGTCTTCTCATGATGTTTTTCAGAAGAATAAATTGAAAAAAATAAGCTATATAAATTTTAAAGTAAGGAAATTCGTATGGTGAATAAAGGAAGGTGTTTCAAGAGGATACTTTCTTTTAATTTTAAGCATTTACTATTAAAATGTTTATCATTAAAATAATTATATTTTATTATTTAAACTATAAGAAAACAGTAGCTACAGTGAAGCACATATGCCTGATTAAATGCCTTTATATTTAAAAATTGTTCATGTTTTGGCATATTTCTTTCGAACACATCAGGCCAAATTTTTGGAATTGACCTTATTAGATGATGATCATACAGCCAAAAAGAGCTTTCAACATTGCTTTGGGGAGAAGAAACTGATATCAATTTTCCAAAGAAAATCTCTGCAATATCTAATAATGCTAGAGAAAAATACTTTATCACTCATCTAGTGTAAATCTATAGGACATTCTGAGTTTCCTTTAGGAACCTATTCATTGGCTCCATAAAGAACAAATAAGACCAAAGTAGTCAATTTGCATAACAAAGGAATGTTTTTCTGAAGACTAATCTTTGCTTTTCACTTTTCTTTTCTCCTCTGGTTGCGGGGAGGGGGGAGGGGATTCGACCAAACTCCCATCTCCATTTTAATTGTGGTTTTAAGTCATTAGTTGCCTTTTGGAACTTTAGGAACCCATTACCATACCAGTAGCTGTTACAGATCCCATAGGCAAGGTGGGTGGTTGTTCTTCCACAGTTTTTTACACAAATTTTTACCAAATTGACTCTCATCCCATGAAGTGTTTCAGCTCTGTTTTGCTGGATTTATATTGTTTGCAGTTTTCATAGCAAATCTAATCTGACTGAGCTGCAGTAGCTAGCAACTTCTGAATTCTCCAGCAGTTGCAGTACTACTCTTACCAGTTCATTCTCCACTGCTTTAGTGAAGACAGGTATCTTGGCCTTCTAGGAGAACATAATCATAGGACTTCTCTACCCAATTTCAGTGAATCTGTTCTATCCAGTTCCTATCTCCCAGCCCTCTGACCTCTTCCACAATACCCTGCCAATGAGATTTTGCAAGGTCCACACATTTCTTATAAGCCATTATATCTTCAGAATTCAGAATTCCATTTCCTGAGTCCATGCCAGGAAATGAAGTCCTGAGTAAGGAGATTTTCCACATAAAGGCACTCTCCCCCATCTTGCCTTTCATTTGCAGACATCCTGTTCTAACATGCTTAAGAAGCATTTACTTGAATGCCTTTTTAATCTCTTCTAGTCAACATTAGCAATATTGCAAAGTTCCTTTAGTTGGTAATACAGTTCTTACCATTCATTCCCTTTGCCCATGTTAATTTGATCTGAGTTATTGATTTAGAAGCAATGAGAAGAGATGACACACAAAGCTTAAAGAGATACAGACACTTTTAACAGACACTTCCAAATATGAACTTCAGATATTCAAAGGTTATTTTGGAAAATGACAAAATAATATAAAATGAGACTGACAGATTTATATCTGCTGTGCTAAGTGGACACATCCAGCAAAAATCCCATCTTTTGTCTTGGACCCCTGCTATTTTGCCATCACTATTCTGATTGTTCTGACTATGGTCAGACATTGAGCATATTTTCACCATATATTGTGTCCCTGAAGCAGAGGGCATAGATTCACCAAGCAGTGTAATATGAGAATTCACTAACACTCTTTCCTTAGAACCAAAGTTGAGATAACTTCACAATCCTCTAATTACCGTCATCCTGTAAGTTTCCAGTTTCAACAATATTTCTATCTTGACTATGTCAATCATGAATAATGAAGTTATAGCAAAGAGCAATGCTTATGTTTGTTTTATACAGCACTGAAATTCTTCTTATCCTTTGACAAGCTTTCACATTCTCAAAACATGCTCAAAACTTTTGTATTCTAGGTCTGCATATGATTACTAATTTTTCAGAATTCTCCCAAACAGTAAAGCCTGAAAGAAGGGTTTATAGTTAAACATTTTAATAGTGATACAATTCTAGGAATTGTGGGCCAAAGTACAAAGGACTAAAATCATACAGGGTATATACATGATGCATATGGAGATAGAAACCTGCAAGCCCAGTACTTGGGAATGAAACACATGGAGATCCATTGTAGAATCTACTTGATCATGATGGGAAACTTAAGTTTCCAGGAAATTATATAGAACATACTCCAAAATGTTTGATGGTCATTGGTACATAGTGCCCTTGAATCAGCCCTTGAAGGAAAAAAGTGGGAGTGTCATAGTTAGATATAGGAGCAACTAACAGTTGAGGTTAAAGTGCTAGGCACATTTGTAGAGAATTAGATGAGTTAACCCCAGAGTGAGTTTGCAGTTGACTGTCTAGTTGATGGCAGAGGTCTAACTCATGGGCATGTGAATAAAACAAAGGGAGTTAGTTGATAAAGTTGGCATCTTTCTGTATACTTGATCAGATATGCTGATCTGGCAAGTACAGAATGCCACTCTTTCAGTAGTTCTGTGGCTGTATGGACATAGTGTGACTAGCTCCCTTGAGCCCTAATGTTGGGGTGGGCTCTCCTGCCAAGTTGGACGAGGAACTGTATTGACTTTTGTAAGCCAAAATTAAGCCCCTTGTTCCCTTCAGCCATTTATCCATAGATTTATCAGCAACAATGCAGAGTAACTATGACAATGAGCAATATATCTACATTTCCTTGTTCTGATAAGGAAAAATTAGCTCATCAGCTCCTGAGGAGGATCGAGACTTGAACATTATCTCCAGTTTATATTCAACAATTTAGTCTTCAGGAACAACCAATGACACACAACCACAAGTCAGTCAAATAGAAAATTATTCATGATGCAAAATGTAGTTTGTTGACTTTTACATAGATTAGTATTAAAGTTGCTGTTAAAGTATTAGTATAAAAGTTGCTAGTGAAACAAGACAGGTTTTACAGTCAATAAAAATTAGGTAGCAAAGAAACGGAAGGAGCAGAAAAATTATAGGATTTTTTTATAAAGTAATTAATACATTGTTGGATTAGTTCTAAATGGTCTTGCAATATCTCAGAAATAATTTTTTGATGTCTCCAATACCGGTTAGTTCTGATATGAATTATGAATATTTACCCTAGTAGATATATGATATTCTAATTCCATATATTTAAACAAGATGCTTTTGCATACATTTTCAAAATTTAGTATGCCCATATTCTACTTTTGTTTATAGCTTTGGCCTTATAAATAAATATAATTTACTCTCACCAATTGCATCACATACATTGCATCAATTGCATTGAATCTTAGGATTTAGATATGCAACAAAATATAAAGAAATGTTGCTTCAGCCAGTCATCTAAAAATAACATTTTTCAAGCAAACCTATCACAAAATTTAAGGTTAAATATTAAAAAGATTCAACCATTCATATGAGAATTAAATATTTGATATTGATATATTTATTTCAAGAACTAAACACATAGAAATTACATTGCATTTTTTCAAAAAAACTCATATCAATTTTGATAGAAGTCATTACTGATAAAATATGAAATTATATAACCTGTAGATGACAACATAATTGCTTATATTTATCTTATAATTTTTAAAAAATATTTTCTTTATTTAATCTAATTTAAAACTTAAGGAAGATGTGCAGTTTAAAGTCAACCTCATCTCTAGAATGAGATCAAGTCTGAGAAACAGGAGTTCCTCATTCAAAAAAGCATGAGAGAAAAAGAGAGAGAAAATAGAAAAATAAAAAGAGAGAAAGAAGAGAAAGAGGAAGGGACAAATGTAGGAAGGAGGAAGAAAAAGAAAGAAAAGGTAAGAACTTCTAAATGTTTTGAATTTATTCTATATATAAATAAGTCCTGAAACTAAATAAATGTAACCATTTCATGTTTGGATGTGTTATTGTGTGTTTATGTTTAGAGAAGGTTTTACTTTAATGTGATTTTTGCTCTATAATTGAAAATACACTAACTTTTCAATGTCTATTTAATAAGCTCATAAAAACATGAAAAATAAAAGTGGTGGCAGTATCACCAAAGTGAATTTCTTAATTTCTTTTACTTTGAAAATATAGAAAATGCATAATTTGCTTAGGAAACAACCCCAAAAGTAGTTATTGGGAAAAAATAGATTGAAATATTTATTACTAAATTGTGCTCTTTCCAATGAAATTCTGGTACTATATCTGCAATAAATTATAATGATTAATTCAACCTGGCCATCATAAAAATTATTTTCAACTTAATTTTTTAATTAATTTATTTTAAAACTAGTAGAGAAGGCAGAAAAAATCCTATTTAAAAGTAGCACTCAAACATATATTAAATAAATTTAGAACAGTGTTGTTATTAAAATAAATTCTAGAGTTACAAATGAAACTTTTGTGTCTTCATCATAAATTATCAAAGAAAAGTCATTTCTGTAAGCTGGTTGGCCATATTTTTCTCTGGTAAACATTCTTCAGTGAAAATCAGCATATCAGAGACTTCATCATGCCATTAGTCTTATCCCTGCCTTGTGAAGATTTCATTCTGTGGGGATTTGACTAATGAAGTTTCAGTGCCCAGACAATAATGGCTTCTCAGAGTAGAAACTGCCAACTCAACCATGTTGTGCTGAACTCTAGAGAACTGTGCCAAATTGTGTGCGTCTACTTCAGAAACAAGCTATTCATTAAAAAGAGAAAAAAAGTAGTGAAACAACAATTTAAATATGAACTATGAGGTCCTGGAACACTTTAAAGACTGGATTTCTTTTCCCACAGTATCAAAAGAGTCAATGTAACTGTTTCTTTCTGAGGATGAGAAAGATTATTGAATTTCACTCTGTGTGTGTGTGTGTGTGTGTGTGTGTGTGTGATGGGATTGAACCCAATTCTATGCATGCTAAGCACAGAATATACAAGTGAGTTACACTCTTACCAAGCTCCTTTGTTAATTTTATTAAGTTGATATTTTTAAAATCTTGTATAATATACAGTAGCGCAGAAGTTCAAGATCAGCCTTCATGAACTCTTACATTTTTTTCCAAAATTAATTAATCATGTACAAATTCAAGCTGGGTATCATACAAGGCTTTACAAATATTTCTTTTCTCATTTTGTTAAAAAATGTTTTAGTATTCAATTATCACTTTCTCCATGAAGTTGATAGCTCGTGGCCTACCATCTTGCAATACCAAATGTTAAAGTAAAATTTAAAAAAAAGCCCACGAAAGGAAGCCAGTAACAACCTAGCAGAGTGAGAGTGTTTGAAACAGCAGGAAAGAGATTCTGGATGTCAGCAGACACATGGAGTGGAAAGAGAGGTGAAAGAAAAAAGTTTTGCTTTGTGTGTTAGAAGTCAGAAAGTAGTCAGGACTCTACAACTACACCACCAAAAGTATCCATATATACTCTATTCTTATCTTCTGGTATTTTACATTCTTTTCAGTTTTTAGTTGAAACTTGTCCTCTGTAGATTATAAAACAAGATCTCCTCTTCAATACAGGAGGGTTTTTATATTAAAGATAGACTTTGACCTTGTTCACAGGAAATCAGCACCCCGGTTACATGAAGGCTGTTAGCTAGGCTAGCATATGTATTGGAAGATGCCTTCATGCCGACAGTTATGTGTCCAAAATGGTGTCTTAGAAGCAGATGGCTGACCATTTTATTATTCCCTGTTTCCTATCCATCAGCTCCTCTCATTACAAAATATTTGCAATCAATTCTAAACGTGTGTGTGTGTGCGTGTGTGTGTATGTGTGTGTCTGCTTGTCTGTCTCTCTGTGTCTGTGCACACGTGTTTCTGTGTATTGCTGAAGAAGGGAGAGCCAGAGCTTCATGCATACTAGGCGAGTGTTCTACCATGCAACTATCCTCCTCCCTTAAATACATTTTATATATTGCTTTGAAATTTCCTTGGTATCACCACATTAGCTAAGGCTCAACTGTTTTGGCACAGGTCTCACTTCTAGTTATAACATGCCACAGACTCAACCCACATTAAAATATTACTAGACTTCAGACATTAAAATAATTAAATGAATGGTGACAATAGTCTCCAGGAGTACAGGACTAAATCCCAGGGATGACCAATCTTAAACTTCCTTACTAAGAGAGCTCTAGACATATTGCTGAGGGGCTGTTATGTGAGTGGTCCTCTCTAGGTTCATGTTTTTGAATCTTTAGTCGTTTGGGAAGGTCAGGGCACCTTTAAGAAATTGAGTTTTGCTTGAAGAAGGCAGTCATGGATGGTGGACTTTGATGTTGATTAGCCTCACCCCATTTCATAGAGATGTCTGCTCCTGAAATTAGTAGTTTTACAGTTCTCAACCTCCTTATTACACATAACTCAGGCTGCCTCCAGTCTCTGCCCAGCTGAGCCTTTTCCACCTAGAAGGGCTGTATCTCCAATCTGGAACCATAAATTAAATAAATCTCCCTTTTCTCCAATAAGTTGCTTGACTTTGAGTGGTGTCTCACAGCAACAGAGATTAACCATTACAGTGACCTACCTACCTTACCTTCATCTTTCCTATGAGCGGTAGCCCATTTGCTACACCTTCTTCAACATTTATTTTTTAGAAAGTAATGGTTTTCATTCCTGGATTTATATTTCTACTGGTGATGATCATTTATAAATGAAAAGTGGTGTTTCTCGGTGATTCTTTCAAGCTGCATGGAGCTCTGAGATTTCTGGGAGGCCAGAATTTTGCTGCATACACAGCCCACAGACAGTACTCTAATCAGCCCTGTACTAACCAGCACTGTGTGGCTTTGTGCACCCCTGTCAAGTGACTGATCACTTCCTTCTCTAATTTCTCATTCCCCATTTACATTATTAACTCAGTTCTACACAACTGGTAGTTGAGTTTAGTTGGTGCCAGATAACTTTCCCTCATATTGCTATAATCTGTTTATGAATAAAATCTGTCATTATCCTGTACAGTGTCCAGCTTTATGTATTACTGACAATTACATCACATACAGTTCTACTCTTTTTCATTCTTTTGGATATCCACCATGTTTTTTTTAAAGGTAATATTCTTTTGGAACTGATGAAGAAATGATGAGCATAAGGCCCATTTCTTATTCATCTGTGCCTACTTAACTTCCAATATTGTCATCAAAGGGTAATATGATTTATTTCTATGTATAGACATCAACAAGTTAATGACATATACATATATATAAATATATATATGGCTCATATACAGCACACTGAGAGGTTTTATGCTATACAGACATGTTAAATTATTTGAAATTAACAAAAATGTCAGATACTATGTCTTTCACTTTGTATATTGCTTTCATAGCTAATTAAATTATTTTATAACTTAATAAATTAATAAGTGAACAGTAATTCCTTCTAATACAAGTTGTGTTCTTAGTTTGGAGAGTAGCATAGAAATTGAACAAAGAAATACAATCCCTTAAAACACTCAAATTAATTTAAAACTGTTTCAAACCAAAACCTTCTGTTATTCAAATTGTGAAATCCAGATTTATGGTCATTGCCATGGAAATGAATTAATCTTAATATCTCAAGAATTGCAATGGGATAATTTCTCTTTAATTTCAAAATGTAATTAAATATGTGTGAAATCTCAGACCATTATTAGCTTCTTAAATTAATTTTCTTTCTTGAAACTTTATTTTCCCTTACTCTTCCTTATAGCCTTGCAGCAATTTAAATTCTGTGCTGAAATTAGCTTATAACTTGCTTGAAACTTAATATTTCTCTTAAGTAGGTATTTACCATGGTTCTGAAGAGGTGTGTTAAAAATCAGCAACCAATAATATTTTATGAAAGCATAGTCTCTCAACTATAAAGGTTTCATTACTTTTTCTGCCTGTATAGAAAACAGCCTCAACATTCCTCATTGTTTTACATAAACAAAGACTGCTTCTACTCTTTCAATATTTGAGAATTAGCTAAATTAACAGTGGAGAATTATACAGACACTAGAAATGACAATGTTTTGGGGGTTTGAATAACTTTCCTTATTTTTTAGCATTTAAGCCTGTTACAGGTCTTTGACTTAGGCCATTCAGTTTTAATTCTTTCATTGCGCTCCATCTAGTCATATGGACATTAGCTCTCATGAAGTCACTTTGCTGAGTGTGGCCTCATTGTGAAAGTAGGAAATTTCTGTACTATTTTCTTCAATTCACAGTATACTTCTTTTACAATTTGAATTTAACTATGTGAACATGCTAAAATGGGAAACAGAACTCTCTTTTCCTTGGCAGTTAATATTTGTACCCTTAAGTATTCCATCCTCTAACATATTCCTTCTACATACTTTTTTGTGCTCCCTAAAGTAAGTATTTACATACTTTTCAGTAGTTCAATTATTGTAACGTTCTTTTTGCCATTTGACTCTGAATGCACACATATTCTGTTATTTGTTCTTTCTATGTAATATAAGCTTAATTTCTAAACAATTATAAATCATTAATCTTACCATGAAGTTTTCATTTCAATGCATATTTTATTTCAATGCAAGTAATCATAATATGCACTTTTCTGCCTTGGTAATGTATTTGCAATATATTCATAGCCTAAATATGAAAATATGAGCATATATTGAAGAAAATATGCATGCTTTCTCTGAAAGTTAATCAAGTTTATTTGAATTCTTTGTTTGCCTTTGCCTTTTGTGTCCTTTGCCAAGCAATATCTTTCTGTTTTGTCACTTAAGGTTTTTTTTAATTATGATAAATATTTAACCACTGTGAGATCAATTTACAGTAGAAAGTCTATTTTTACCCAACTCAATGACTTTAGTATGGGTATTTCTTTAGTATGGCAATATGATATTTTGTAGAGAGAGGGAGACTGGACATCATGGCATGTCACATGAGTGGAGGCCAGAAGATAACATTCAGAAGTCAGTTCTCTCCTGCATGTAGGCATCTGGGGGTCAAATAGAGGTTTCTAGGTTTGCAAATAAACACCTTCCTAGCCATTCTATCCCGTTGCCAGCATTTCTGTAACTTTTGTTCTGTTGTATTAAATATGTCAGTTTACGGCTTCTCACTATTAAGATTATCTTCAGGCATGCAATGTTGCACATGAATTTGAAATTATATTAAAGTTTTGCTTTCTTTTGCTTTCTTTTGGGCTATCATAATCAACTTTTAAAATAAAATACAGCCATCTAACACTGGTATATTAAAAATAATTTTGTCCGATTTTATTTATATATTCATGTGATTACTGCTTTGATATATAAGTTGATATTTCTCTGTTGTTTACACATGTTTCTTAGACACCACCTATGAGTAGGCAATGCTCACTATAAATATTTATACTATTTATAATAATACAAAATTAGTATTTGCAGTTTTTATGGCTTTAAACAAATGTTGATATCCTTTTCATCAAAGGTAAATGACCATCTGTCCATCTAACATGACTTGATTTCTTGATTCTATACAGTGATAGTTCCATTTTTTAAAGCCAATTATAGATTAATAATAATCAATAATTTGATGTAATGATCAGCTAGTTGATATATTCTCCAATTTTTCCCATATGGTCCCTAATAAAATTTCACATTACTTTGAACTTATTTTTGCTAGAATTCCATCTTGCCTTTGTTTTTATCAAATTATTTATTTAAAGCAAAATATATAATAAATACATTTTTTCTATCATATATCATGAATGTTTACTCTGCATTTCCAGTATTGAAGATCTCCAGTGAGCAATGTAAGGACTTTATACCCTTTTTTGATATTTTTTGTAGATTGTAGCAGGCACTGAGCACCTGTTCTTGCTAACAAACATACTGGAGACCATAGGTAGCTCAAAGCATGATGGAGACTGATGGCCCTGTTTTTACTTCAGTTCCTTCTTTACTTGGGACCACTCAGGCATGCTAATCACTCAAGGGCCTTTCCATGAAAATGGCTGATACCTAAACTATTTCCAGACTGAAGATACAGTGATAAGAGTAGATGAGATATCTAACTGCTCTTATTTACAATACTGGGTTACTCAGCCTCAAAAGGCCAAGTGAATTCCATTATAGACCTTCACATTCAGGAACAATCACAAAATCACACGTAAAAAGGAACAATCAAAGACCTATTATGATTACTTTGACCCTAATGTGTGTGGAGTATCTTGTATATCATTGCTCCTCCCCATCTTTAGACTCATATAATCTTTTTTTTAATTTTTATTATTATTTATAATTTATTCATTGTGGGTATATGCATGTGTACATATGTATGTGTGTGTGTGTATGTGTGTGTGTGTGTAGAACCACGGACGAATTCGGGAACCACCATGGACCTCCTCCACCTCCTCCTTGTTTACTCTGCCCAGGGATTCACAGGCTCCGCCCTACCAGACCAGAAGCGCAGGCCGCCCCCGCTTCTGCCTGGCGTCTATACGTGGGGTCTGGGATCCGAACTCAGGACCTTCCGCCTGCAAGGCAGAGGCTTAATCCCTGAGCCACCTCTCCAGCCCCTAGACTCATACAATCTTAACATCCCCTCTTCTGCAAATTTCCCTGAACTTTGGGATGGGGAGAGATTAGGCTAGCCTGGTTCCTGGTGATTAATGTAGGGTATCTGATGTTCTGAATTACGGTTATTCGTGTTTTTTTTTCCTGCGCAATAACTAACATGTTATTGACCCCCCCAAAGTCTAGCATGGATCACGGGCTCTATGATCCTTAGCGGCAAGGGATTAGCAGGCACAATAGTGTTCCTATACTAAAGGGGAAGACAAAAAAGAGCTCTAGGCAATGCTACTGAGTCCTTACATCTCATCAGAGAGGAGGACCCAGAGGGAAGTTTGACATGCATACTAAAGGATGCTCCAGGAATGGAGGGAGGGCACTGGGAGAAAGGGAGGGAGGGGGGAAAGGAAAAGGAAAAGGGAGGAGAGAGCAAGGGGATCTAAGGAGGGGTGGAGGGAGGGATGGGAATGAGGAACCTATCAAGTTTGTATGAGTGGAAAACATAAATTTTTAAAAAAAGGAACAATCATCAGGTGGGTACTGTTTTAAAAGGACTTTTGGGAAACACTTGAGGAAATAGAACTGAAATAACTATCAGTCTGACCAAAATTTGACTCTTAACAATTCACCTATACATTCATCATCTAACATCCTAATTCTTCTATTGCATAAGCCTAGAGCTGTACTCTGAAAGTGGACATACAGTCCCAAGCTACCTTTATATACCCTTCTTTCTATAGCACCTCTTTGATTAAATTTTCTATATTTACTGTTCTCCATGACTAGAGACTAAGCCTAGTCCACTGAGACTCTCAAACTAAAGCTTCTCACTACAACTGACAGCATGAGGTTTGCATGCCTTGATTTTCACTGTCTTTACTAATTTTAGTCAGAGAATAGATCACTTGTAGCTGAGGTGTCATATAGTCATGCTTTTACTGTCTTCCTTATGATTTGTCTTTTAGATGTGGGAATTTTCTCCTGTCACTTATCTCTAAAGACATTTTTGTCATTTAGAAATGATTTTGATCATTCAAAGAATGCTAGCTAAAATATCTAGATTTCATAAAGCAAATATCATTTGCCACACCAAAAACTTTTCTTTATGGCTAATTCCCTAATCTAAAAAAAGTGGTGCTGGAATTCATTTTAATATATATGCTAAGTTCTTTCTTTCAGTAAATTATGCTTTGAAAAGTACCCTTACCTCATAGTATTTTGATTAAACATTTCCATTCATCTGCTCTTATAGCTATCTTAATTAGCAAGGGCAAAATTATATTCAAGTTTTGCTACTTTGTGTGTGTGTGTGTGTGTGTGTTCTTTTCTTAACCACCTACAAAATTTTGTTGGTTTCTGCTACTCATTAACTAGGGATCTGTTTAGTGTATGTGCTGAATTTTTTGATTTTAGAAGTGACCACTTGTTGGTCAAAAAAGACCTTTCCCTGGTCTCAACAGTCTACCTCAATCCTGACCTAGAACCAAATTTCTTTCATCTCATAGTATTCTTCAGGATAATAAATTACTTACTTGAAGAGAATGTTGTTTTCCCCCCATAAAGCCCCAATAAAAGTGCTTACCATTGTCACTGCAAGATGTTCATGGGTTTGGCACATGAACAAATGATATTTCAAAATAGCTTACATCCACATCTTTAAAATTTTTCAGCTCACTATATTTATAATAACTATTTGATTTAGAAAAGATACAACTAGCAAAGTCATGTATATATTGTGCTTACCATATGACCTTCTGCACAGTAATATGAACAATTGAAATAACATATGAACTTATATTTCTGAAGCATACTGAAAGAAATAGGCTTAGGTGTTATTTTTGATGACATAGTAAAGATTCATACATTGATTTTTACAAATTAATCTGAAGGACAAACACCATATTACCACCTTATTTAAGGCTGAAGTTTCAACCTAATCAACAGTTTATTTACTCAAGAAATCTAACAGAGAGAGAAGGCTACCTGTCAAGTCAATACTCGCAAGAAGAGAAATCAGATGTAGAAAAAGACATTGGAGAAATGAAACTAAAAACCACAATAGAGAAGCAAGGAGATTATTTTGGTATGTTAAAGAACTCTCCATTCAAATGTCATTTTGAAATAAACTCAGAGAGGAAAAACTGCAGTTTAGAACTAGAAAGGTGAAATTTGTAAGGAAGCAATCCAGTTGGGTATAGTACACTGTGTAGAGTTGAATAATTCAACATCTTAGGAGTTATGGTAGGACTTTAAACATACACGATTAAAGGTCAAATGATATTCAAACAGGCCATTATGCTTCCAAGAGAATGAAGAAAATTAATATAAGGAAACAGAAATAGCTAGAACATGTAGATATTTACTAATGGTAAAACAGAAATAGCTAGAACATGTAGATATTTACTAATGGTGATAATATAGGAAGAACCATGGGGTTAAAAGTAGTTTATTATATAAATAAAGTCATTTGGCAAAATGTAAATTTAACTTCCTCTTAGTGCAGGAAGCAAACAAGCTCCACATAAACAGCAATTTGAATAATTACTTTGTCAGAAATTATTATTGTTTCTATTTATTACCTCCTTTGCATTGAATTTGTCCTTTATAAATTCAGTTCCTCTTTATTTCTATTTAATGCATAAGTATAATTCTAGAAACACAAACAAGTACAGCCTCATTTTCTGTGTGAAGAAAAGGCATCAATTATGCTTATGATTAATAAAAATCAATAGATTCAAAGGAACAAGAGCCCTGGTGAATATTGAACATTTAACTATTGTTGAACCATTAAATACTTTTTTAAAATGTCACACAAATTAATTACCCAGTGGAAATCAATACAACTTGATGTGCTACCTGAGTTTCTGGAATCTGCTGATTTCTATTATTCTGGGAAACATAAGTATTAAAAACTACGAGAACTCTTGCTCTCTGTTTCCTAGGTAATATTACAAAACTACTCATCTATTTATTCCTTAGCCCTTGTCTGTTTATTCTTATATCTTTTTCTTAATCCTTAATATTATTCTCTTTGAAAGAGACCATAGAAATTCTGGGATATAAAAGAAACCACAACTGATAAAATAAGAACTATGCTTAGTTCTGTAGTAAATTCTGAAAATGCAGAATTTATTCCAGACTGTTTGTAGTATTTCTCTTTTTTCTAATAAGAACTACACGTGCGGTATTAAATCATGTTCCCTTGCTCCTAATAATACATTTTCCAAGGTATACATAGTGATTTTTCCAAGGTATTATAAAGCATGTGTGTCATAATTTTCCTTCTTGTTTTAACCCTGCATTAGTTCACAGTTGCATTTAAAGTAAATTGCAGATGGTTTAAAAGACCCATTCCTACTGCTCCACCTCATCTGTTCTCACCTGTCTCAGTTAAGCATTGTGTCAATTTACCTCTTAAATGTTTCTCCAACACTTTCAGCTGTACTACATCTACATGCTGTACTCATTGAAATCTTTAGCTTGAGATTAAAAAATGCCTACATTGACACTTGCCCAAAGTTCAGCCACTGGAGAAAATGAAATAAGAACTAACATTCCTTATTGGTGCTCCTCTGTGATATGACACTATTAGGCCAAAGCTATAGTCCTATCTGTTGATATGACCTTAGATGACAAGTGTGCTCATTTATCACTGCGTTCACAGGGGAACCTTCTGTATCTATCTCATCTGAATTCCACCCATCTGAACTTCTTTTTTCCATTGCTTTACTCTTCCTACGAGCATATAATGTGTGGTTTTTATTGCCTTACTTTAATTTGTTCTTATTTTTTGTTTTGTAGCAAAAAACTCAGGAGATGTGATATGCTTAATTGACAACCATATCTTTAGGATTACAAATGAGTCTAAAAAATAGGTGCATATGATATTTATAGATTGCTGAGTGAAGGAAAAATAATAACTTGATCCAGCATCACAATATCTATCTAAGGAATGCATTAATTTTCCTAATCTTCAATAAAAGAACTATATTGTCAAAAAAGTAATCAAATTAAAATGCAAATCCACCTTCCTAGAGCTTTGGCATGAGCTAGCAGGGTTTCGGCACATAAGGTTAGCAGGAACATATTCCATGAAGGGACTACAGTTTTCATATAAATGAAGACTGTAAAGTGACCCTTTCTTCCCTGTTTTCAAATCCTAGCCACTACTAGATGTGCCTACATGCACATTCACTCTCTATTCATCTCTAAATGAATAATGAAAGAGGTCTACCTTATAGAAGCACTAGGAGTGTGACTGAAGCTGGTATATGCATAACAGGACCACGGAGCCTTGTACACATGTTGTATTATAATGTCTTGGTTAAACAAAATATGTTTCCTTAATGTTTATTTTTAATCAGTTTTCTTTATGTGATAAAATTGCATAGCAGACAACACAATGGTACAATCAGATTACTTCATACTCTAGGTGACACAAATGCTAATGGGGGTTGCATAGAAATTAACCTTATGTTGAATTCTGCAACTAGCTCATTGTGTGAGAGAAAGTATTTGTTTTCAAATGATTTCATCATTGTTAAACTTCAAAGTGGAAACTTAAGTTTACTTTCAAAATAATTTGATTTTAAAACACAACAGGGGTACACTTATTGAAATAATGTTTATGTTTTAGCAAGTATTTGGTTACATGCAAGAACAGATATCTCTTAGGGCACTTAATAGGACACAAGCACAATAAAGAGCATGGGATTAGAAAGAAGCTAGGAAGTAAATATTTCTCAGTAGTGGGGAATGAGTTGGGTAAGAAGAGGACAGAAGACAACAAACAATGAATTTCAAAAGTAACTAAAAGAAGGAATGCATTGATCATAGTTGTTCATGACATTCAAACCTCAGGAAATCACAATGAAGCACATTCAGGTAAAATATATTGAAGAGAGAGCATTTTTAACATGAAAATAGAACCCTTAAATGATTTTTTTCTTGGTTGCTGTTGTTTCTATTATTCTTTTCCTTTGTCTGATTCTATAATATAAAATGTTAGAATACGGAACTGATGTAGCAACAGAACAATCTGCCAAGATTCACATCTATAAAGCATTGATCTATTTAGATTAAATAGCACCTGCTCTCTAATATTGCCAGCTTTATCTCTGCAAATTTAATTTGCATTTTCACTTATATTGCAACATTTCTTGTGTTATGTGTATGCATGCTGTGTATGCATGATCACAAGTGTGTGTACTTGTTTGTGTATCTGTAGATGCCCAAAAGTAACATATTGTGTCACTTTTCACTGCCGTCCATTTTATTTTATTGAAAGAAGGTCTTTCAATTGAACCCAGAGCTTATCCATTTGGCTAACGACATAGCCAGTTGTTGCCAGCCGATCCTCATCACTGTCTCATGGGTGATGGGATTATTGGTTCAACCAACCTTCTAGGACTTTAATGTGTGTTATGGGAATCCTGCCTCCAGTTCTTATGCCTGTGCAGCAAAGGCTTCATTCCCTGAGCCCTCTCCTAAGCCCGCATCACTCAAAACTATTGTCTCTTATACAATTTTATGTTTCTTCCAAAGGTCTTCATTACTTCTCATGTTAGTCAATTTCAGGTAACAAACATTTTCTAGGCCACCATGAAGAGTCAGCAGAGCCCAGCATTTGAAGCTGGACAGAGGGGCCAGACAGACTGAATGGCAGCCCTAGAACTTCACAAGTAAAACAGCCACAAACTAGGGCAATATTCAGCCCTCTTGTTTTATTAATGTGCTCAGGCTAAAATTTTAAAAAATTGATATCTACCATGGGTTATTGTAATAAAATCATGTTAGATTGCATAATACAAGAAAATCACTTGATTAATTCAGCATAGGCAGTGAAAACTTCTTGCTAATGTTTAAATCACATGACTCCATCTTATCCAAAATCACATTCATGACTGAAATCTATAGAAGTACTTTCAATGCACCACAGAATCCAACACTGGCTTTTATCCCATAACCAAACTTCTATTCAGATTTCTTGCTTCTATCTTTATATTTATATGCATGTTATATATGCTTCTTAAACACTTTTATATCACCTATATCCTGCTTATTCGTTCATACTTAATTCTTTTCTGTTGTTAAAATTTGAGTTCCAATTACTCCCAAATTGATTTTGTATAAGATCTGTAGTGGTTGTAATGCTAACAGAAATTCAGAACTAAGTGCTTGAGTTCTATCTGTGGTCTGTGACTGATACTGTTTTTACCATTGCACTTCTTCAAGCTGCTGGTACACTGAGACTGAAGATCATGCACTTCTCCTTGCATTCCACCTTATTTTTAATGCACTTTTCCCCACGATCTTAAAACACTCATTCAAACGTCCTGTCTCTGAAATCTTGCTGCTTTATAAACTCTCTCTCTCTCTCTCTCTCACACACACACACACACACTACCTGCTTTTTGCTTTCTTTATGGTACTCCTTACTACCTACGAAACTGCATATTCCTCCTTTAAATTTTACAATTTCTATGTCACTTCATTAGAAAGTAATCATGAAATTTGACAGCCTGAAATACTACTCTTTGTTAGTACTCCCTTGTTTTTATTGTAATTCCAGCCATAAATTAGGTATTTAGATTTCCAAGAACTTGCTAAAATGAAATGAGATTCTAATAAATCCAAGGCCCTGATCCAGGGATTTTAGAATGTAAAGATTAGTTTCATATAACTTGCAATGTATTAACTAAAAGAGCAAAAAAAATTGTAAAATATTTCCATAAATCTTATCCTGAATTGGGATTGAGACTACATTAGTTGAACTTCAGGACATACAAAAAGAATCTACTATTTCTGGAAACACACATACATAATCACATTTCAACATTTTTATCAAAGTATTCTTTCAGAAATGAGACTATATTCATACAATAGAAAATGATTTTCATGTTTTAATTTCTTCTCTTAGTGTCATTTTATTTACTTTTCCATGTTTGACACGTTAACATGTCTTTTCCTAACAGGCCTATGAACTAATTAAGGAAATAATTTATTTAAAATGTATTTGGGGCTTCAAGATGACATAAATCAAAATTTTTGTTCGTCTAAAGATTACAGGAGTCAAAGTAGGTTCTATTTCAATTTTATGCATTATTCTACTGTGAAGAGATAAATTATGAATAATATGAAGTTTCTAGAGAGGACTGAAGTATGTTCTTCAAAATTAATTGTTACCTAGGAGCACCAGACATGAAAATCAGAAATGCTCAAAGATTATAGATAACATCATATTCACTACCATAAGCACCTATGGAGATTTTACCCTTGTTAAATAACTAGAGTTAGTATCATCCTCAGGAGATAACTGGACTGTTGTTCAAGGCATATGAGACCACCTGAAGAAAAGAAAAATAGATATGATAAGGTAAGATGGAAAAGCAAGAAGAGTAAAATAATATTAAAACTATTAGAGATGAAAATTGAACATCGTGAAATTTACCTGTATAACAGATAAGTTTATGCTTAGCACACAAAATTTCAAAACATGTTCCTGAAGCATATTAAATTTCAGGTTGTTAAGGAAATTTATCAACTTTTGATAGATAAATGTATACATTGTTATTTTCACTAGGTATAAAATATTTTTTAGAATAATGGTCCTTTAGAATCATGATTAGACTGCAGAGGTAGATAACAGAGTGACAGACAATTCCTATTGCCTTCTATTTTGACAATAATCAATTCAGAAATACAATGTTGCCATAATACTGTCATCATATACAGAAGTCCAGAAATCTACATTTGATTATCAAATTATACAAGGCCTCCTAGAACTGTCTGTTAAAGAAGTTCAATGAGATATTATTCCTCTAAGTAGTTCTTACTTTATTAAAAGTAGCACCCCATTTGTTCTGTTTCATTTATGTGAATCACTCATGATACACCCATATATGTCATATGTGTCTTCAGACAAATATGTATGGTTATATGTCTAATATAACAAAGAATGCAATCCTGTAGCAATATTTAAGTTGACTGTCCAATCCACATTATTCTTGGGTTAAAATTCATCAAGCTCTTTTATGAAAACAGTATACCCTGAGGTACAGAAATTAAGAGTTTCTACTAGGATTAAAAGGAACAGTTAATATTATTATGATTACTCTATCTGCATGCAACAATGTCAAACAGATAGCACTCAGATAATTTTATCCAAGTATTTTTTTTGCACTGTCCCACAAACCATTACACATTTTGTGAGCTAGAAAAAGAGTATCATCCTTCTATTGGTTGTATGGCAGAACTGTAGAAATCAATTCCAAAATATCCCAGCTGTACCGCCGCCAATGATTTGAAGATATGTATATATTTTTTCTTTTGTTCTTTTTGCAGACTTTGTGACCATTTTTGGGTCATTGCTTCAATCCTGTTTCTGTTACCTTGTTTGGCATAAATGTCATTTGTCTTGTTCTTGTTTCAAAGCTACTATCTCCCCAATTTTAGTTCTTGCTTTCAAAGAAATTTTTGCAAGACTGCCAGTTGGAATAAGTAATTAACACTTCAGTTCAGCTCTGAAAGGGAGAAAACAACTGTGGCATACAAACCCCTGCCAATGTAGAGCTCTCACCCAGAAAAATGCCTGAAATACTCATCAGGGTACTTCCAATTTCACCAAAGGAAAGCAGATAAAAAAGGCAAAACAACTACAATTAAAGCTCACCTGCGTATTCACTTAAAATGCGGGTGAAAATGAAGGTAAGGGGATTGAGTGAAATGAATCAGACACCAGCAGGAAGGAGTTTCACCTGCAGTGCATTGGTTGGCAAATAGGATCCTCCAAAAGGGTATGAGGAAGGCAATGAAATTCAGGTCAAAGATTAAAAGAACCCAAAGCATATTATCATAGTTTTATGATAAGAATGTACTAAAGTTTTAGAAATCAATCAAATCAGTGTCTTCCAAAGGGCATGCGAGAAAGAATAGTATAGATGGAAAGATAGATACTGAAAACTCAAACTTCATTTTTTTTAAATTTTTTTTTATTTATTCAATTGTGCATGTATGCTTGTGTGTGTGCGTGTGTGTGTATGTGTGTGTGTGTGTGTGTGTGTGTGTGTGTGTGTGTGTTTGTGTGTGTCTGTAGAACCACGGACGAATTCGGGAACCACCATGGACTGCCTCCACCTCCTCCTTGTTTACTCTGCCCGGGGATTCACAGGCTCTGCCCTACCAGGACCAGAAACACAGTCCACACCCGCTTCCACCTGGAATCTATACATGGGGTCTAGAATCCGAACTCAGGACCTTCCGCCTGCAAGGCAGAGGTTTAACCCCTGAGCCATCTCCAGCCCCTCAAACTTCATTTCTTAATCCAGGTGGTGTTTTGATACTAATTCACTGATTTTTAAATATTAAATATAAGATCTACTTCAAAATGAAGAATGACATAATATGTTACCAAACTTTGAAGATAGGGGCATGGAAATGATTTAATGTAGGATGGCACAAACATCAGTGTTACACTGAAGAACACTGAATTGGTATGTTAACATGCATCCTCTTTTGGAAATAAACAGTTCAGTTTCCCCAATGCTTTTTTGTTTTGTTTTGTTTTTTTTTTTCAGTCATTTTCTTGCTAACTAGGGCAAAACAGAAAAAAAAAAAAGCAAACACAATTCTTTCCTATGAATTCATTTTGAAGTGAAAAATCTCAGGGAAGCACATGTTCTGAATCTGTCATTCTGTAGCCATTTGTCTTATCTCTTGTTTTTTGTAGAGGGTTTTTCCCTCACAAAGAATTACTCCCCTGTTAGTCATGTTTTTCCAAAGATATAAGACACATTTGGAAATATAGAAATGAATTGTAATCTAGTCAATTTTCCACCTGATCTTGGGCGATAAGAAGACCTAGGAAGTGTAATCATCGGCTGAGGACCCAGAGGAAAGTTTGAGTGCCAGGAGATTTCTGCCCTATGAAGTCAGCATCTGCTTTTATCATTAGCTAATTAATGCCCAGTAAGTGGCAAGATTATTATTTTTCAGCAGGCAAAAAATGGAATTTGCTGGAAAGAATGGGATGGTTTGTAGGCCAGGAGGGAGGATCAAAGAAGTGACTCTGGGAGCACCCCCACCTGCAGAGAGAAGGACATAGAAGGACAATTTTCTATTCTTGCATGGTAGTGCTCAAAACTAAAAAAAAAAAAAAAAAGAATGGCAAGATTATAAATCCTAGGGAAGAACAGACTATTGCAACTTCACTATATACATATGCTGTCAAACTGCCTTCTAAATAGCTTTCTTTATAACCATAGATTAGGGCAACTCTCAAACAATAGGCTCTTTCTTACAGTGGATAATGTTGAGAATACAGAAATACAACTGAACAAAGTGCAGAGACTTTGGAAGTATATATGGAATATTCTGTCTAAATGGGGCATCTATATCATGTGTCCCCCTCCCATCTCAAGGCTTAAGAACATCATGTAAGATCTCAAACAAACAAACTAACTAAAAGCCTGCATGATCCACACAATAAGAGGAAGGATGCCAAGCAATGTCTTCTGGACACAACAGGGCATTGCATTCAAGGACTAAATGCAGCTCTATTAACCTGCACAGCCAGTTCTAGTGAGTGAAGCCTGGGAAATTCAGAGTCAAGTGACAAGAAGACAGAAGCAGTTCAGAATGTCTCCCGGAGTGAACTTTGACCCTCCACAGGGACACACAGTGAACACACTCTCTCTCTCTCTAGTTTTCCAGTTAATGAAACAAGATCCATACTTGGACAAAAAAATTGCTTGAGCACTGCTTTATAAAGTTTGTTGTATAAAGATCAACTTATATCCTCAAGAATATATTTCTTTAGATGCTTTTATAGGATAGGCAATTTTCATTTTCAAAGTTGCACAAGTATCATATAGATGTAAAGTGAATTTTATATTATATGATATTAATCACTTTATTAGATCTAATAAGGATTTTTTATCTTTTAGAAGTTTTAAGATATCTTTATAAATATGTCAATTATGAGTATGGGAATTTTTATGATTCTTTCTTTGAAACCACTATATGTTATTACCTTTAATTATATCTAGCAAATTTGAGAATGCAAATGATAGAAATATGGCCCATTTCTTTAGCAATATGCCCACTTGAGAAATTTTCCCTTATTATTTTTGATACAATTTATGTCTTACTTCCAATTCTACTTTGAGCTTCAGAGACATATATCTGACAGTCTTATCATAAATTGCATCTTCATAGACATCTCTAATTCAATACTTCATAGACGTCTCTAATTCAATATTTCATAGACATCTCTAATTCAATATTTCTGGTAAAGTTACAAAGAATCCAAAGTAGTTTTCCCATTTTTTACTCAATGTCATGACCAATAATTCCAAGATGAATTCTTTAAATCAATTTTAATTTCTTTCTTTATTAACACAATGTCACCTCATAGATACATTCTAATTCAAACAGGGATAAAGGAATGTTTAAGAATCACTATTTAAATTGACTCTTGATGACTTTCCACTCCCTCTTTGTTAACTGTCACTAATATTATTCACATGATTCATGCTCATACCTTTCCTTAGACAATTTATTGCTTAAGGATTTGCATCTTGATCCATTATGCATATTAACAATGCTACAGATGTTAATTTTAAAATATCAATCAAAACCTGACATTTTTCTTCTCAAAAGTTTTGAATAAATCATATTCATGCATCAAATGAAGATAAAATTTTTTACTCTGCACATATATCCATAGGACAGAGCACTGGATAACTTTTCTTTATTCTTCACATATATCCATAGGAAAGAACACTGGATAGTTTTTGCCTCTTCCTCTGAATTCTCTTTGCTGGCTTTTGCCTTTTACATTAGCAGCAAATTGTCTGTTACATACCAGTGTTTTGTTTCCTGTTAGTTTTATGACATTCTTCTCAGGACAATGTATGAAAATACCACAAGCTATACACTATATAAACAACAGACAGTTATTTCTTGAAAACCCTTTTGAAGACTGGTTGTTTCAAGATCAAGGCAAATTCATTTTCTTCCAAAGTCCTGTTTCTTAGACATCCATCTTCTCTGTAAACTCACAAGACATAATGGGCCCAGCTACTTCTCTGCATTCTCTTTTGTAGCAAAAATCTGTTTATTAAAGCTCTTCCCTAAGGTTCTAAACCATTGTTTGACATCCCAACATCATCACCTTGAGGTATAAATTTCAGCATATGTAATTTGTGGGGACAGAGATATTCAGACACTAGCAATTCAGGCAGTGAGTGAATGAGTAGCACTACTAGTAGATCCATATAGAAGTAGAGAATGAGCTTGGGTTATGTTTTTCACATAGGAGGACCTTGTCTTGTTTACCACTGTATCTTACTTTTCTTTGAATAAAACACAGGCTCTATCCTTGGTATTTCACCCTTGAGTCATGACTTCATTAAATAATGTATATATTATTATGTGTGATAAAAAAGATTCAAAGAGGATAGAAAAGATCTGTAGGTGTTACAGCAATAGTTGGTTTGTGTACTAAGTCTACAACACTAGTTGGTTTGTGTGTTGTCACCTTGGGTTTAGGGTTGATCAAGGATTGGTGACACTGTCCTTCCTAACATCTATCTACATTTCAGATTCATTTTTCCCCAATATTCCACTTCTAGTTAGTCACCAGTCATATACTAAATGAAAGCATAGCATCTGGCACATTGAGACCCATAGAATCTTCTCTAATTTTTCTCTCTGCCAAGTAGGCTATACGAATTCTGTCTTAATGATCCCATGGCTTTTTGACAATGGCCATATTTGTATTTTATTTCTAATTCAAAAAAATCAAATGTAAATCCAGCTTATATATACTATAATAAATGCAGATTTCAATTTAAGGAAAGACAGCATTTTTTCCTATACAAACAGTACTTGTCTTAAGTGTGGGGTTATGACAGGTAGCAAATGTATTTTGTTTGAACATTTATAAAGATTGGAAATATATACATGTTTTTATATTGCAGTTTGTAAATATTTCAGGGCACTGAATTCCTATCTTTGGTAGTGGTAAGAACAATTTTATACACAAACTCAGACAGATTATTTTAGAACAGATGCCTTAATTGAAACAAGCACAACGGAAAGGAAAGCTGTTACATTTCTGAATTGAAAAGTAGGGAACCACTGTAAAAATCACTTAAGACTAGAACATTATAGCATTTCTAAGTAATTTGGTAGTGTGGTCCCAGAAAACTTAGTTGTATAAATACCACAAAATATATGTGGATTTAAAATGGTCCAAGTGGCTGAAAGCCACAATCACGCTTCTGACTGACAGTGTTTGCTGAGGTTCTCTGGTCACTCCAGTGCCTAGGACAACCTCTTTCATTCTACTCATTTGCCTTGAATTGCATCTGAAATTCATTAAAATATGATTATGCTTAAGTTGTGAGCAAGCACTTCGAGCAGGAGCCTGCATGTCTCATTATCCCCATCAACAAACTTTTTTTCAATAAAGATAACAGACAAATACAGAATATTTAAAGAAAAAAATAATTTTAGATGAAATTCATACCAATTTTTAATAATCAAGGGAGTATTTGCCTTTGTATTTCTATGCTCCATCACTTAAATTCTTACATAAGATTTTGGTCTTTGATTACATGACTGATACTAATGAAAGGCTGCATAGACTGGAGAAATGGCTACTGGTCTAAGCTTCTGTTTTGCAAGCAGAAGATTTTTGAGTTCAGATCCCAGATCCCATGTAAAAAAACCAGATAGAAACAGTTGCAAGATGTAATTCCATCCCTGCAAGAAAGAGATTGGGAAACTCCAGAGTAAAACAAAGAGGAGGTAGTACAGTCCAGGGTGATTCCAGATACTCTGGGCTTCTGCAGATACCCACAGTGTCCTCTGATACATATACTCACACAGATACACATAATTTTTTAAAGCCCTGTATGTTTTGCAAATGCTGGCATGGATGGGGGGAGATGGGGACTCTCATACATTGCTGGTGGACTGTAAACTTATACAACACTTTTGAAGATCAATTTGGAGGTACATTAAAACGTTAAGAATCAAAATTCCATATGCCCCTAATATACCACTCCTGGCAATATTCCCCCCACAAAACAACACTGCATCCTCCATCAGAGAGATGTGTACAAACTTGTTCATGGCAGCCCTTTGTACAATTGCAAAGAAATGGAATTGATGTAGATGTACAAAAGTTATGAAAATCTATACAATGGAATCTATACAATGGAATATTATTCAGTTGTCAGGGAAGATTGACTAATGAAATTTGTCAGTAAATGGATAGAAATAATACTGAGTTAAATATCTCAGAAGTAGAAAGACAGATGCTATATGTTCTTCTTTATAAGTGGATTTTAGTATTAAACCATCAGTTTAATACCCACAAATACATAGAATCTCAAGCCTGGGGGTAGGGGTGCAAGAAGATCACAAAAGAGCAAAAGAAAATAGGTTAACAATTCAAAAAATAGGTATTTATCCAAGGAAAGTGTTAAAGAAGAGGGAAGAACAGGTATAGGACACAATAGAGAGTAGAGTTAGCCTACAGGTAACCAACCACCTGCTTACTAATCCCCCATTCCATGACAGTACTGTAAACCAATCTAAATAATAGTAGGCAGGAAGAAAACAGAAAATAGACCTGATCATATGTCTCGATACTAACTATAAACACCCAAGAGTAAACTTCTGTCTCAATACCACTCATTTTATCTTTAGACAGAAAAAGATCACAACACACAAACAAGACACAACTACTAAGTACCCTGCAATACTAACCTGGAATCTGGCCAACTAAATTTCTTCCCATCGGGGAACCTTGTGGAATAGGGAATGGTAAGATTGTTGAGGCTAAAAAAAAGGAGGTCCACAGATGGACAGGGCATTCCACTTGAGGTAGGTCTGTTGCATCCAAGAACTCACTGGAGTAAGACTTATTCTTACCAGACCTACACAATAGTTGACATATCAACATACCCCATAGACTACCAAGTATCACAGGAGAAATAATTACATGTACTAGGAGACTTAGGGACTAGGGCTAGTTCTGGGGCCCATAGAAGCAGACAGACAGGAAGGTGGGAGGGAATGGCATAGATTGATGAAGGAATGGGAGGATAGGAAAGGAAAGTGGGAGAGACGGGAGAAAGAAGGGGACAGGAACAATTATCCAATATGCTTGTAAAACAAGGAAAAATTTTTAAAAGGCCACATTTTCAAGCAAAGTGATATATTTGCTAAAAAATTTAATAAACTTTTCATTTATAATACAAATATTCATTTAAACTACTACGTATCCAAGAAAGAAAGGTCCCCCTTTTCCCACCGCCCAGGATGCACACAGCCCAGCTGGAACTCACAGTGACCTAGGTAAGCTACTCCCCCCCCCAGGACCCAGCTCCACCCACCAGCGAGCCACAGGCCAAATAATTCAGTTCAGTGAAAAACACACAGAAATTGAAAGAAGGTCTTAAAGAGTTAAAATGACAATGCCCAAGTCAAAGTGCAAATCCATGAGAAACAACACCCAAGAAAACAAATCTCCCACAGAAGTAATTTATCCCATAATAATAGACTCCAACCAGAACAAACCCATGGAAGAAAGCCAAGAAAACCCGACCCAGGACAATGAATTTCAAAACATGATCATTACCATGTTCAAAACTATGAAAGGAAATCCAGGAGGAATTAAATAACCACATCAATCACTTTGAAGAAGAACACAACAGACACTTGGAGGAGTTGAGGAAAACAGAACAAGAAAAAAAAATAGAGCAGTTAAAACAGACTCAAGCACAGTTTAAAACTGAACTAAAAGACAAGTTATCTTCAACCCAGAACTCAACAGAGTTTTATCAGCAGAACTAATGAAGCAGAAAATAGAAATTTCAGACCTTGAAAACAAAGTGGGAGTGTTAACCGGCTCAATAGAAGAGGTTACTAAAGCCAAAAAGATACTCGAGAGAAATATTCAAGAGTTATGGGATACCCTGAAGAAGCCTAACAGGCATATTCATGGAATACCAGAGCAAGAATCTCAAAATACCACCCCTGAGGAAATTTTTCAAACGATCATCAAGGAAAACTCCTCATCTAAAAAAAGAGAAGCCCATCCATATAAAAGAGGCATTCCACACCCCAAACAGATATGACCAAAATAGACACTCACCATGGCAAATAATAGTTAAAACACTCCACATTCAAGATAAAGAAATGGTGCTGAGAGCCTCAAGGGAAAAAAAAACAAGTCACTTTTAAAGGTAAACCTATTAAAATAACAAATGACTTCTCAAGGGAAACAGTAAAAGCAAGAAGAGCTTGGAGAGACATACTTCAAGTATTGAATGAGCAAAAATGTCAACCCAGGCTGAAATACCTCGCAAAATTATCCATCATGATCAAAGGAGAAAGAAAAATTTTCCAGCACAAAGACAACTTGAAGGGATACATGTCCACCAAACCAGTCCTTCAAAAAGTGCTAGAAATGGGGGCTCAGGGGTTAAGCCTCTGCCTTGCAGGCAGAAGTTCCTGAGTTTGGATCCTAGACCCCACCTACAGACGCTGGACGGAAGCGGGGGCAGTCTGTGTTTCCGGTCCTGGTAGGGCAGAGCTTGTGAATCCCAGGGCAGAGTAAACAAGGAGAACATGGAGGTGGTCCATGGTGGTTCCTGAATTTGCCCGTGGTTAATAAAAAGTCCTAGAAATGATACTCAAGCTTGAAGAAAAAAATAGGCATATCCAGGAGAACAGAAGGGAAGTATAATACTACCAACACCTAAAAGTGAAAAAATACACTTACAAAAGTCACTAAACATAATAAATGTCCGGAATTAAAAATAGTTTCTCCATTATAACATTAAATGTTAATGGAATTAACTCACCAATCAAGAGACACAGATTACAAATTTGGATTAAAAATCACACTCCATCAATCTGCTGCCTGCAGGAAACGCATCACACCACAAAAGATAAGCACATCCTAAAAATAAAAGGCAAAATTCTGCAAGCTAATGGAACCAGAAAACAGGCAGGGGTAGCCATTATGCTATAGGACAAAGTGGACTTCAAATAAAAAAAAATCATGAGACACAGATGGATACTACATTTTAGGTACAATTCACCAGCAAGACTTCACAATACTGAACATATATGCACACAATATGGGCCCTCTCCACATTCATTAAGCAAACCTTACAACATCTAAAGCAAGAATTCAATCCTAAAATGATAATTCTTGGGGATTTCAATGCCACCCTCCAAAAGGAAATCCAAGATTTCCTGAAAGTGAATGATAATGAAAACACAACTTACCAAAATCTCTGGGACACAATGAAAGCTGTCCTAAGAGGTAAGTTCATAGCTCTTAATGCCTACATCAAAAAAATGGAAACATCAGAAATAAATAACTTAACAGCTTAAAATTTTAGAGACATTAGAGCAATATGATTACAAAAGCAGGAGAAGGGAGGAGATTAGCAAAATAAGGGGAGAAATATCTGAAATCAAGATTAGGAAAATGATACAGAAAATCAACCAGTCAAAAAGCTGTTTTTTTAATGATCAAAACGCTTGAGACAGTAGGAATGTAAGGAACCTTCATCAATATAATAAAAGCTGTATACAACAAGCCCACAGCAAGGATTATACTCAATGGGGAAAAATTGGAAGCATTCCCATTTTGATCAGGAACTAGACAAGGCTGTCCACTCTCAACACTTCTCTTCAATATTGTACTTGAAGTCTTAGCTGAAGCCATAAGACAAGAAAGGGATTTCAATGCCACCCTCCAAAAGGAAATCCAAGATTTCCTGAAAGTGAACGATAATGAAAATACAACTTACCAAATACCAACTTAATTGTACTTGAAGTCTTAGCTGAAGCCATAAGACAAGAAAGGGACAAAAAAGGGATTCAAATCAGCAAGGAAGAAGTCAAGCTATCTCTATTTGCTGATGACATGATCTTATATGTGAGTGATCCCAAAAACTCCTCCATGAAGCTCCTGGAACTAATTGAGAAGTTCAGCAGGGTGGCAGGATACAAAATAAATGTACAAAAATCAGTGACCTTCCTATATGCCCAGAATGAAAGAAGTGAAAAAGCCTTGAGAGAAACAATCCCATTTACTATAGCCCCCCCAAAAATGAAATACCTTGGTATAAACCTAACCAAGGAGGTAAAAGACTTTTACAATGAAAACTTTAAAACCCTAAAGAAAGAAGTTGCATGCAGCTCATGCAGTCTCTGCAATCCAAGCTTGAACCACGTCTCTAGGAGGCCATGTCTTAGATATAGCATGGCTCTGTTGATGGAGCACTACTGAGATATGTACTGAAGAAAACACTTAAGCAATATAATTATTAAAAGAATAATTCCTCCTATAATAGCATCCTTCTATTCCTTTAATAGTAAGGTTGCTTACGTCTTCCTTAGAGGAATTCCAGAAGTATATTGCCATCAGTTAGATGATCCATCTGTGAACTATGCATTCTCCAAACCTGGGGTCCAATCTGTCAGGCCCCATATGTCATGGGTGTCTCTTTCCAGGGCAGAGGTGATCATTGGTGGGAGTGCACTCGAATGGTCCATCTCTGTGATTTTTCATAAGAGTGCTGTTTGGGATCAGAAAGACATGGCGCTCTTTGCTTCAATATGGATTCTCCCAGTTTGGATTGCAAATACCATCTCCAGGGGCAGTTTTGGCGTGTAGACTTTCTGGAATGATGATCTCTTCCTTGGCCTTCAGCCAGAGTAAGAGGGTATCACAGTTTCTTTTAAGGTTCTAGTGAACTGATAGCATTGTCATATACTTCTGGAATTTCTGAGTCAGTACATAGGTGGGAATTTTACCCACCTATGTTTTAAGACTCTAGAAGTTATTCTCTAATTTCTTTAAAATCAGTGCACACATTCTGGCTAACAAGTCTACTTATTATAAGTGACTAGACATATAATCTCTATTTAGAATTTGACTTAAAGTTAAAAAGCAGGCTTCTTCTCTAGATCAGAGAACAAGAAGCTATTCCAAAAAAAAAACCTAAGAGCAGGTAAAGGGCACTCATAATTCCCAGAAGAATTCTTTCTGCCAGAGGCAAAACTTGAATTATCTCTATTCCCCCCCCCAAAAAAAAAAACCTAGGTAAAGTGCACTCCTTATTCTCAGAAGGATTCTTCCTGCCTGAGGCAAAACTTGAATTATCTAGGAGAGAGTATTTAGCCCCTGTTCATGGGTGTTATTCTGACAATCCAAGAAATTCCTAGCACCTGCCCATGGGGTTACTGTGACCTTCCCAGGGAACAGGCTTTAGGCTTGAACTGGGAAGAAACACCAAGGCCTGACAATTCCCATTTTTTTCCTCATTTCTCTTAAATAAAGCCATGTCCTTATCCCAAAAGATGTTTCTTTGAATCCATCTTTTCCAAACTGAGACATATTCTATCAGATTGGTCAGATAAGGATGCAGCAGCCTGGGATAAAGCTTACTTGATCTCCATGAATGATCTTTTTGATATGTTTTTGAATCAGATTTGCTGAGACTTTGTTGAGAATCTTTGCATGTGTTCATCAAAGAGATTGGCTTATAGTTTTCTTTTTTAACTGTCAAACATACAAGTGTTGAATGGAATCATTTCCCATTTCTCAAAATATGTCAGCTTTTACCTCATTTTGGGTTCTTATTTTGGACTTAATGATTCCAGTTCCAATTGATTTGACACATTATATCCTTTCTGTATAAAAATATGATCTGACATATATTTTGAGAACTATAGTGGAGATTCTTCTTGTTTGTGTTTATCAAACTACATGTTCTTCTCTGAAATATATTAAAAATAAATGAAATGCTTATTTGTGGATAATAATGATTTTGGGAAGTAACAGTTAACACTTAACATTGCCTGTATTCAGTAAATGGGATTTCTTCTAGCTTGAAGAATAATGCATTAACATGTACCAAATCAAGTAATCAGTACAACCTTTTCCAAGTTTATAGTTGACAAATACCAAAAAAATGAAGTGCTGTATTCATATAATACTCTGACTAAAAATATTTAAAATCAACTTGTAACCAAAATATCTTTCTCTTTGAAATTACCAATACAAAACAGTATCATTCACATTTTATAATTTCTAAATATTTACCCAGGTGCCCAGATCTTTTGATTAGAATTTTCATGTATTTGCTCCATGCAGTTTGTTCACAGTATTATATCTGGTACAGAGACTTTGGTTCTCTTATAATCAGATTTTTTTTCTCTTTCAAAGAGTGACATGCTACATGATTCATAGAGAATCATGAAATATAAAAAATGGACTAAATCAGGACCCTAATATGATGAAATTGACATAAAGAACATGCATACATTATGTAACACTAAAATTTAAAATTTTAAAGTAAAATATTCTTTCCCAAATTATGCTATCCTCTTTATCTTCTGTGATCAATCATTTTGTGAAAGATGACATTTTTAGCCTGTTGGACATTAATATAATCATGTTATTCAAATATTCTTTAAACTTTTATTTAGCTATATTTTTACTATTCATATTTCAAAAAATTGTTATGAAACTCCATCACATGTATACATACTTCATATATATTTATTATAAATATATATGCTTTACATGCCAGTATAAAGTTAAAATAGGAATTCTTTGTGACTTCTTAAAATTTAACAATATGTGCTGGGTATCATTCCAATGAGTACATAGAATACTGTTTTATTACTTTATAAATTTAAGAATGTATGCTAGAATTTTTATGAAAGTTATTTAACTTTTTGTGTGTGGAAAGAAATATAAAATGATGACAAAAAGTTTAAAGCAAAAACATGAAAATACACTCATCTATTTGCTCACAATGTTACAAACAAGTATTTTCAATTAACTTTGATTACATTAGCAATGTACCTGAAAGAGCACAAAATATTACATTGGCAATGGTAACAGTGATTAAAGCAAGTATAGGGTTACTCTTCTACTCCGCATGTGGATGTGTAGATAATAGAAAAGAAGCAATTCAAATGGTACAGGGATTTTAGGCTCACTTGTCAAAAGTGCAGTCCATTATTATGGGTTAGGTTAGTGGATGTACAACAACCAGATGTGGAGAAAGAAGCTTGAATCTGTTTGCATCTAAAAAGTTCAGAAAGTAGAGAATTGGTTATGCTGTCATTCAGCTGGCTTACTCTTTGCTCATTTTTATTCAGTCTTGGAACCCAGTCAATGGTAAGGTATCGTCCATCTTCAGAAACAGTCTTGACTCCTCTATTAACTCTCTGTGTAACTGATTTCAAAGATATATTCCAAAGAATATCTCACTGATGGGCTAGAAATTTCTAAGTTCAATCAAGTTAGCCATTTCAGTCATCACAAATCCACCTTTTATAAAGTTGTCACACAAACATATAACTGTCAAATTATAACTTTTCATCCTTGGACTTCAAAAGCCCATAGGAACATCATAATGAAAAATGTGTTGTTCATCCTCAAGAGTTTAGTTAATCATAACAGTTTCAATAATGTTCAACAGCCCAAAATCCTCTTCTGAGACTGAAGTCAATTCTTAATTATGAGTAAAATATTCTGTAGTTCACTGTGACAGTGATGTAGACTCCTGTTATGGATTAAAATGTGAATTGTTCCCCACAAGCTCATGTATTTGGCTCTTTAGTTGTTTGGGAAGGTCATGCCACCTTTAAGAAGTGGACTCTTGCTGGAAGAAGGCAGTCACAGGGGATGCAGCCTTGAGGTTAATTAATTCCTTCCTACTTCCAGGAGAGGTTTGCTCTTGCAGCTTTTGAGGTTATAGCTCTCAGCCTCCTTGATGGATGTGATTTAAGCTTTCTCCAATTTCTTCTAGCCAGCCATGCCTTTTTCGACATAGAAGACTTTATCTTCCCTCTAATTGCTTGACTTTGTGGTATTGAGAATAACCAGTAAAACTCCATAGAGTTGAGTACTCTGCCCATTCAGATGTATTCATGTAGCATATGTGGCTTGTCTCTTTGGCAAACTCCATTAAATGACTGGAACTTTCCTCAGTGAACATCACTCATCATTTCAGTATCTTTGGCTTTCTATTGAAACTTATATCTTCCTAACTTTTATGAACAACTGGGTCAGAAACTCTATGCAAAGAATTTGACCCTGATATGCATATGCTGGTCTCAAAGACATTTTAGAAATTTCTGAACCTTTTTCATGCTAACTCTTATCTCTTAAATATCTAAAGATTAAATACTGAATGTACAATGACACCTAATTCTATTTCCAATAGGAAGTGAATCATGGTTCCTTTTATAACTACAGCCAGTTCCAGTCACATTTGTAACTGAATGTTAGAAAACACTCTCATAGGCAGCAATTTTCAGATGGGGAATCATCATGGCAGCAACACTAATTCAGACTTTCTCTTTTCAAATTAATTTACCTTTTTACCCATTAGATTTTTTAATGGATAGTGTCTTAATTTCAAGGTACCTGTCCTATTGTATCAGTTTGAAGCTAAAAATTTCCCCCATAGTGGCAATCATCTTTTTAACAATTGGAATTACTTTTTCCACATATTACAATAAATTTAATCACCTAAGTGCTTATTTTTTAACATTTCTCTCTTTGTCTACATATCTAAGAGCAGTGAGCAATAGTTATGTCACATCCTGAGAAATATGGTTTCTTTAAATTTCCTCCACCAAACAGCTTAGTCCATTATTCTTGAATTCTACTTTACATAAATCTATTCTTATTTTTTTTAAAGCTTTATGTTCATAGTTTTATTGTCTACCTGTCTGGTCTTCCTATCAAGCACCACAATGTCCCGTTAAGCTGGGCTTATAGCATTCTAGAACTTCTCTAACCCTTAGCTCTTGACACATTATGTTCTTACCAAAAAAAAAAAAAAAAAAAAAATCCTGAAGGCCTAAGAATGATACTGTAAAGGTTCTCAAGCAGTAACTTTTAATTTCTTCCTATAAGAAGTTTCCATTAGATACTTTGATGATTTCTGTAAAGAAATACCAAACTAGAAACTACTTAAGTAGGAGGAGCTATTTTTAACCTTATTTATTTATGTATATATTTATTTATTTATTTATTTAATGTGTGTGTGTGTATGTATGTGTGTGTGTGTATCAAAGGTCACTGTGTGCTCCTGTGGAGGACCAAGGGTGACTACTCAGACTGTTTTCAGTTTGATCCTTTTTGTTCAGTCTGGGGCACTAGACCATGGGATAAAACATGGGGTTTTGCCTATCAATTAATACTCTGAAAAAAATTCACAAATGTATCCAAAAATATGCCTTACTAATGCCCTACATGTGTTAATCTAATAAAGTTGACAGTAAAAATTAATAATCAAATATGATCACATATATCTTCTGGGAAATATAGAAATGTTTTTGGCCTTCTTTCATATGAAGATAAAGTTCTGCTCTATTGAATCCTTCAGCTTCTATCCTACTGAACATAGTATTAATATATCTGCAGTATAACATAAGCATAACTATAGAAAAATTAAACTTTTGTATGCTGATACATATATCATGAGTCTGATGAATGAGCTCTACTTCTTGTGAGAAAAAAAATGCATTAGAAAAAAGAAAGTGGTTCACATAAAAGAGCTTTGCAAGAAAACTTCCCAGGGAGAAAAAGAACTCCCCTACTGACCTGTTCAAACTGTGCTTAAGGTTTCAGGTTTCTCAGCAGTCTTTGAAAATGAAAATTGAAAGGAAATTGTTATGTAGGAAGAGTAGATGTGAATTTCTATTCATACATAAATGGACAGACTATTGGAAAGACAAAATAACCTAATCTAAATTTCACCTTTTCCCCTTTTCTTTTCTCTTATTCTGTGGTGGGAGGGAGAGAGAAAAGGAGCACACAGGAGTATATCCAAAGCCAACCTGGCAGGCAGAAGAAAATGTTGGAGGGTGCCCAAAGCAGAAGGATAGGAAACTGGGTCATTAGGCACAATGGCTAGTTCATCAATGACTTTTGAACTCTGCTCTCAGATTGCAAACATTTCCGAAGTACAGTATAAACATAAAAGCTATGGAACTGAAATGCTCTACCTTAGCATTCAACCAACTCATATTAGAGTGGCAAAATAAAAAGTAAATCACAGAAGGAGTCTCCTTTTATTGGTACTAAGAAGAACCGACTCTCTTTAGAAACACATAGGAACAAATAGAAGTCAAGTTTCATGGAAAACTGATAAACAGTCCTAAGAAGAGGTGGTATTTTAATTGGACCTTGAAGATGAGAGTTTTAGATGAAAAGAATTTAAATAGAATGAAAATTTCTGAGAGATTAATGCAACTAAATCCAAGGAATGAAGCCACACTTACAGTTCTGGTTTATGCAAGATGAGATTTTATGCAAAATGAGACTTTAGTGCAAAATCTTGTTCAGAAGTTGCACAGAGGCTGAAGACTGGTGATGCTAACCCTTTTGCATTAAACAATATCAGCAGAATGTATAGGACAAGGCAATCAGCAAAACAGCATATGGCTATAGGAAATGACAAGTTTCAAGTGTGGATACAGATTTAAGCAAATTCTTAGTCACATTTGGAGACCATAAACCTTGATAGAATCAAACAGGAAAATAAAAAAAATAGAGATGATTGCTCATTTATGTTATTTTGACACTCCAGAGCCCTGGCTTGCTCTTGTCATTGATTATAACCATTTAAATTTCACTTGTTCACCTATTTATCAGATTAATATTTTTGAATCTCATCAATGAGGTGATTGTGTTCATCATGGTGGGAAAGGCAGAAGAAAGTAGGGAAATTTAGATTGTAGCATCCATTAGGCAGAGTGGCTGGTGAAGGTGCTTCCAGACATTGTTGTCTGGACAGGACAGGGCTCCTGGACCCAGGGAATCACTGAAGCAACATAGATCTCCTCTAGATGTATGTTTAATTTTGTCTACCAACATTTCAACATGGAAGGGAAAAAATCACAAGAAGTACCACACACTTCCCTTAGAGATTACTGAGGATTAATTCCAAATGGGGAAAAGGAAGTTACTTTTTATAGTGACAGATACCCACTCAGCAAATGCTCATGTACATGCCAATACAGGTCACTCAAATGAAACTAAGTGGAACACACACACACACACACACACACACACACACACACATGAAATATGAAAGTATGAAAGTAAGAGGGAGACTGGAAAGAAGGCCTGCCATGTGAATAATTGTTAGCATGTGATTAGGTAGCAAGAAGTACAAATACTATAAGGTTACTTCATTCTTGTGTGTCAGTTGTCAAAGAATAAAAGATTTAATGTCTGAAAAATAGTTTGAAGCTTTTTCTCCTTTGACGAAGGCTGAATTTCATTTGTTTTTCAAAAAAGGCATCATTGTAACAAATTCAGCAATGATTTTATGAAATGGGTTCTTTCCTGATCTCACCAGAAGAGGAGGGCATATAGTCTAGCAGATAAAAAGTTATCATTTTGCAAATGGGTGATGGACCCCTCCCTCACTGAGGTTTCCTACTCTTATTACATCTACCCTTGAATGTGCTATTATAACAAGACTCCAGTTTAACAGCTTTTTGTCTCTGGCCAGGGGGTAACATACAATGCCCACCAGGATGGAGTGAAGGGCATTGCAGGAGCAGCAAAACTGCAAAAGAAAATCAACAAACCACAATCCAGAACTTCAGAGACTATATCAATCACATAGAACTAGGCCAGCCTAATCTCTCCCCATCCTGGAGCTCAGGGACATTTGCGGAAGAGGGGGCGGTAAGATTGTAAGAGCAAAAGGATGGGAGGAGCAACGATTTGCAAGATTCTCAACAATAGTTGGGGCCAAAGCAATCATAATGGGACTTTGCATGCCCTGCGCAATGTCCAGCGCACTGTTGCCCTCATAAAGTCTAGCATCTGTTAAGGGCACTGAGACCCCTGGAGGCAAGGGATTGACAGCCATAGTAGTGATCTTATGCTTAAGGGGAACAAGAGAAAGGGCTTATGGAAATGCCACTGGGTCCTTATATGTCATCAGAGAGGAGGACCCAGTGGAGAGTTAGGCGTACACAATAAAGGACTCTCTGGGAATTGGGGGGGAGGCACTGGGAGATGGGGAGGGGGAGGACGGGGTTCGGGGGGAGGAGGGGGGAGGGAGGGAACTGGTAAAAAAATTTTAAAATGTATAATTAAATTTTTAATAAAAAAAAGTTAAAAAAAAGCAAATAAATATATAAACACACACAAAAAAAAGAATTTTAAAGATAAATTGATACCTGAGTAAGATCTCAGAATCAAAAATTCTAGTTTTACCTTCCATGCATAAATTTACTCATCAGGCTGATAAGCAGACTGAATTCTGCCACACCTATGCTTGTCAATTGCAAAATGTTCTCATTATATTAAATATGAATTTCCTTCATTATTATAAAGCATTCAAGACTATAGAAATTTAGGGGAAAACTTACAAATTGACTTGACGAATCATGCCATAACTACTGATTTAGAAATAAGGTTTTCTTTTATAAAAGCACATTTAAAAAAGAAAATTTTAATGTCAAGGGCAGACTTTTTTTATTATTATTTATTCAATTGTGCGTGTGTATGTATGTATGTGCACATGTGTGTGTGTAGAACCACGGACGAATTCGGGAACCACCATGGACGCCTCCACCTCCTTCTGCCCCGGGATTCAAGGCTCCGCCCTACCAGGACCAGAAACGCAGGCCGCCCCCGCCTCTGCCTGGCGTCTATACATGGGATCTGGGATCACGAACTCAGGACCTTCCACCTGCAAGGCAGAGGCTTAACCCCTGAGCCACCTCTCCAGCCCAAGGGCAGACTCTTGTGTGAAGGGGTCGAAATAACTCTGTAGCTGTGAGAGTCAACTGTCAAGGCATTCATACTGACTGGTTCCTGATCTAAGACTTTATCAGCTTTAACCCTTTACTTTATTAAAGTTGTTACAGTTTTCTTCCTTTTTTTTAGATTGTCCTTCCTTTTCAGACATGGAGTGTATGAAATGCTTCGTGACATAGTTTTGTTAGCACACAGGAAGCCTTAGCACTCAATTTCAAAGCTAAGGTAAGTTTTGTGAAACCTGCTCACACACTGTCACACTTGGCTTAATTTCTCATCTGGCAGGGATACAACCTCCTTGTTTCTCAACAAACTGAAACAAAACAACAATCCACAAAAAATATAAAACTCCAATGTAATAATTGATGTTAGAATCATGTAAATAAATAGCACAGCTTACACATGGTTTCTTTGAAGCAATGAACCCATAATCTAGGAGAAGAATTGATCAGATGCCATCCCCTATCTCTTGTTATTCACTCTGCTTCCCCTGTCCCATTCAGTGCTCTGATTGAGCACTCTTCTGCTTCCTGACATTCATACTGTCCCTGTCTAAAATGCTCATGTTTCCATCTTGAAAATTTTTGTTTCAAGTCTTTGCTGTTTCACATGTCTTTGGCCAGAACATTCCTAGAGTGTGGCTGTTGCCGTCAACCTGCATGGTTGCTGATAAATGACCATGAAATGTTTTAAGGGAACAAGGGGTTTATTATATCTTATGATTATCTGATTGCAGTTCTTAGTCCAACTTGACAGGAGAGCTCACACCAACACCACGGCCAAAGTAACTGGTCACACCATCTCTATATAACAGCTGAGAGATGGACAATCCTTACTTATCAGACCAGCATGTCTGGCCAAATTAACAGAAGGATGCCAACTTTCTCAATCAGTTCTCCGTGGTTTAATCCAGAACCTAATCCCACCCACCATAGACTGGGCCTTCCCCATCAAGTAGACAATCTCCTGCAGGTGTTTTCTGGGCCTAACTCAACCACTAATTCTCTACAAATGTGCCCAAAGCTCAAACCCTCAACCGTCAAGTTGACACCTGTGCCTAACTATGATACTCCACCCCTTATCAACTTGACACAAAAACATAGCACTTTTAAACTGTAACTTTCAATAGTTGTCCCCATAGATGTTAAAAGTTATCTTAAAAATATAAATACATTTCATGGACAAATTTAAAATGTTCTTTTGCTAAAATTTCAGTTCCAACATTTTAAACATTCGAAGTCTCTTAAATTGTCTTAAATCAGAATAAGTTAAATACTTTAAAACAGATAAAACATTAAACCAGAAGGATCTTAATGTTGGGCCTCTTTACTAGGCCTGAGGCCTGCTGGAACTTCCTGAGCCTGGCTAGAGTTTCAGGATCTGACTTTAGGTTTTGAATCTCATCTTCACAGGAAAGTTTCGTTTCCCTGGGATGATGTCACACCTATTCAACCACCTTCCTATTGGTTACCCCATAATCACATCATCCTTCACCCTTCCCTCCACTGCACAATCTATATAATTCACCCCCCCGTTTAATAAAGTTGAGTTCCTGCTTTGACAGACCTCCCAGCTCCATTGTGTTTATTGGGCTGCGACACTCATCACCCGCTCAGCCCTACAGGTCGCCTGGCTGGTCAGGCTGCTTTACCTGCAGTGGCCCCTGAGTCCTGCATCTTAAAACAATAAGAAAACATACATCCATACATACATAGCATACATCCATGGTTCTGGTATCTACAGTACTCTAGGTTCATCTCTGCAACTATAAGCTTCACCTTCTCTTCCAAGATTCTACACCTGTCACTTGGTGCCAAGGTTTGCTGCTCTTCGTGAACCCTGTAATCGTACACCAAAAGCAGAACCACCTAGGGGATGCTGCCAAATTCCGAAGTGAGTCTGAAATGTAGCTTGGTCCATTCAAGCCACAGCTGTACCAAGTTTTGTGGGCTGATGCTGAAAAAGTCTCTTTTAGGCAGCCAAACATCCAAAGGGCAAGAAACGGCTTTAACTTGGGCTTTTGGCCCCTGAAGGAATCTGAGTTTTCAAACCATATGGTGGTATTCACTTCCTCCACCATCCCAGTGCAAATCACTAGGTTTTCCTTCACTGATGTTCATTTCTCCAACAACAGTAGCTATTTGGCTGCCTGTCCTTTCCTTATGCAAATCCTCAAGGCTGCCAACATAGCTCTCCTCTATCAAGCAAACCAGTCCATTGTCTTCAAATTCAGCTTTACCAAAGTCTTTGTTTCCCTCATCACATACTGGCCCCAAACAATCCATAACTCTCTCGGCACCAGCATTATCCTATTGGTCCACTAAACTCTGAAGAATGGTGTTTGTAATCCACAAAGTGAAAATCTTCAAACATTTCCAACTTTGTCCAGCGAAACCATTTAAAAGCCACAAAATCCACATAGTCAGATTTATCAGCAACATCCCACTTCCTGGGTACCAAATTCTGTTGTAGTCAACCTGAATGGTTGCTGATAAATGACCATCAAATGGCTTAAGGGAACAAGGGGTTCATTATCTCTTATGATTATCTGGTTACAGTTCTTAGTCCAGCCTGACAGAAGAGCTCACACCAACACCAAGGCCAAGGGAACTGGCCACACCATCTCTACATAACAGCTGAGAGATGGACAATCCTTACTTGCCAGACCAACATGTGGCTATCCTTCTACCCACTAGCATTCTCCACAGCATAGCCTTGAGACCAAAGTAGAAAGAAACTCTAATAATCTAGTTTGTGATACATGACAAAGTTGAATCTGTAGACATGAAACTATGTGGCTGATGACTTAATAAAGACTACATTTTTGGGTTCTCACTATGAATGTTGTTTACTAATAAAACAAAGTGATTTCTCACATATTTCACCAAGTGGGGACTAAAAGGTATTTTCACAGAGTAACTGTAAACTGACTCTGCTTGATAAGAAAATATTGCTTATGACTGTGATCACTCTGTTAGTAACCACTCTTCTAAATGTTGATTGAAGACATGATAGAGATCTACATTGAATGACAATATATCCTTACCAAAATCATGAACAAAGCTCAAAGATTGAACTTCTTTATTAATTTTATTTTATGATAATGTCAAATATAAAGCAATGCCTGCAAGTCATTTTCACCCTATATTACCTATTCCCATTAAATTTTTTATTCCAAATGAGTCCCTTTCTGGATTCCATGAAAGGGACCAAACTTCTAAGGTACAACTAATGTATAATAAGGGAAAAAGTGATCATTTATTAGTAGGGGAAGCTTAATTCCATAGTTTATGAGATGAAATTTGCATAAATTCTGAGTAATCTTACAGACTATCTATACAACATCAAAGAAGCTGATCTGTCTAATAATACTATATAAAAGGCCTATGGGTACCAAATGCAATAAGATATAATATTATAGTTGCATTAACATATGTTTCCAGAAAAGTCAAATAAACCTCAAATTAAAGAAAGTGTGCTAATATAAGTCGGGCAGTCTAACCTATATGAGAACAAAACTGAACTTTTCTAGGACAAAATAAAAATATATTGAATATCTCATTCTTTTCATCCAAATCCAAACTTGTAAGCTTTTTAAGCTCTAAAATCAATGTGGGGGTTGGAAAATGGTAGGGTAAAGGGTAAGGACATAAATTCACACTGTCAGTATAAAATATAATAGCAGATAAAGAAAGAAAGAAACTCTATTGTCATAAAAGATAATTTTGTTCTGACAAGTACTAAGAAAATGTATAAGGCAACTGTGTACTTTATAAAAGTAGAAAGTGCATCAGCAAGAATCACAACAATAAAGAAAGGAGAAAAGTTTCACATTGGATCATTGTCTTTCAGAATTTCATCAGGACAATATGAGAAATAATTAGTTCAAAGGGTAGCTTTTCCTGAACATTATCCTTACTATTTCACATTAAAACACTCCTGTTTACGATATTAAGAAACATGAAAATTGGCTGGAGAGATGACTTAGTTATTAAACCTTTGCCTTGCAAGCAGAAGGTCCTGGGTTCAGATCCCAGGTTCCATGTAAAAATACCAAGCAGAAATGGCAGCAGCCTTTACTTCTAGCCTCGTGGGTGGAGTCCTCTTGTTATCCCAGAGATAACAAGGATGTAGAAGCAATCCAAGATTATTCCTAAAGTCATCCTTGACCTTACACAGGAACACAGTAACCTCTGTTACACACACACACACACACACAAATGTCAATAAAAAATAAATAAATATAAAAAAGAAACATGAAAATATCTAATTTTTAAATCAGGTTTCCTTTAATAATGACACATTTTAAACAATAATGTACATTATCATATAGAACTGAAGACTTGATGCTATCATCATATATGAACTTAATTCCATGAACTTCTACTTGTTTACAGAAAGCAATTATCTTTACTTCATGAAACTGAGAGACTGATACACTCATCCATAAGGAATGTGTTCCTCTTGGTATGTATTGTATTACATTTGTCCCAATGTAAGGTAAATTTCTGAATTAAGAGCTAAAAATAATATCTGGTACAAACTATTTTGAACCTCTTTCTATTTTTAAGTCAATTTAATTAAACTAAATGTTGTGAGGAAATTGACATTACCTGAAATCTTTTAATGTGTGTGCATAAAGGTATTTGTTAGATTATTTTCACAGTTTCATCATTAGGAGATTCTATTTCCTGCTGTAGATGGACCTCCTCAAATTATTTAAAGTTTGTCTAGAACAAAGATAAGATGAAAACAAGCCAAAGAAGAAAGAAAAAAAAAAGGAATAGAAAAAAAAAGATGAAAAGAAAAGGGAAATTAAAAGGAAATAAAAAGGAAAAGTAAGAAAAAAGGAATAAAATAGTAAAGTAGCATTTGAAAAGGAGAGTCTTCTCTTTGAGCCATGTGGGTAATGATTTGCAACCTGGACTCTAACTCTTACTGACAGCATTTTGACTAGAACATGTGACTCTGACTCTCTTAGCTTCAGATCTTGCTTCTGGGTCTTTGGCTTGTGGAAGGCAGGTTGTGAAAATTATTGTTCTCCAACTTACTATGTTCACACTGGTTCTTTACAGTACATACTAACCATAGTCACTTTTATTATAGTATATGCAATAGATATTTTAGACATGTATGTTTTTGTTTATTTAAACAATCCTGGTTAACACACAGAACATAGAAAATTAGTTTAAAGGTTTTAAAATTCAGTCACTATATTGTATATTGTGAACTCCATCAAAACCTTTAATGACTTTATATTTTTACAAAATATAAGTCTTTTATGCTGAGAATGTAGAACATAATTGAATGTATTGATATGTTTTATTTTTCATTTTTTTCCTTTTTTTGCCAGTAAACTATTTTGACACTTTATTCTCCAATGCTTGAATGAACTCTCAGGTTAATAAATATGTGTCTTTTATGTTGAGAATGTAGAACATAATTGAATGTATTGATATGTTTTATTTTTTCATCTTTTTTTTTACTGCTTTGTGCCAGTAAACTATTTTGACACTTTATTCTCTCATGCTTGAATGAACTCTCAGGTTAATAAATATGATGCTCTAAACTTTCTCTTTTATTGTGGTTTTTATTTCAAACTATTGTTTGTCTTTGAATGTCAAAAGTTTATAAATGTGAACCTCAGTTTCAGAGAAATACTCTGAAGGAGCATAATACTTCATTTTTCATCTTGTATACACTTTATTATTCATATGAGCAGAAAAAAGACAGTTGGGAAGATAGACTTAAATGATACTGGAAGAAGTAGTACGTAGGAAAAATTTATTTACTTAACATATCTTTCTCTCATATCATTTTCTTGTACATGATTAAAATAGGCAAAGTTAAAACAATTTTATTGCAAATAAAGTTTTAATGCTCATTTTTAATAATCAATGACTTCTGCATATTTTTAGTAAAGTATGCTAATTTCTTCTTAAAATCATATGCTTTTAGTCTCTCTGATGTTAGCAACTAAGAAAAATATTTTAACTAAGGTTTTAATAAGTAAGAAAATAGGCACTTACTTTCTTTTCTTTATTTATTTGACCATATGTATTAAAGTAAAAGTATAAATTAAAAGAAAATGACCATGAGACCTTGAGAAAGAAGGCTGGACTTTTGGAAGCTCAACCATAGTCTAGATATGGCATGCACAGAAGCAGAGAGAGATAAACCGAGCAGGCTCTGAAAACAAAAGTGTGTCACAGGAACCAGAGCTGAGACAAGCTCTTCTCATCTGCCTTGCCACTACCAAATGGATCCAAACAGCATCCTAGGAAATGTACTCTGGACATTGATGCAACATCTTGGTGGGAATGGCAAAGTAAATCACAGATAGACAAGCATTCTACAACCTTTCAGGGGTTGTCACCTAAAAACCATGCATATAAAAAGAATGATCCCCAAATAATCAGATATGAAATGAATATAATTACCTGTAGCGTTCTTTGACTGTGGACTTTTTGAAGACAGTGAATTTCAGGGATATAGAACATTCTTTTCTAAATGGACACAGTGACACATTTTTAGCTGCTGAAACTAGCAGACCACCTATGGACAGAATATTTTGAAAAAAATAAGACATTCATGACTGAGGTAGCAAAAACTACTATGTCATTTTATGACTTTTCAAAAATTATTAGACCTCTGTACTTGGGTTGTTACATTATATATCACTGGAAAAGACTTCATGACTGCTCTTTCAAGAATTTTCTCAGAATAAAAAGCTCATGATTAAGAGGCTCATGAAACTCAGGAAGTAAACAACTCAAAATTCTCAGGAAATTCTTGAAACTAACAAGATGTGTAGTACTCCTCAAGATAAAGGAACTGTGAGTGAAGGAAAACTCTCCAGCTAGCCAGGATGCCTGCTGGAGCTTCTACAATTTGAACAGAAACTTTGTGAGATGCATCTTTACTGACTAAAATTCTGAGCAAGATGGATGTATATTAAGTAGCTGCCACTGAATAATGTACGTTCCTGTTAGTAACCACTCATTTTAACTGCTAACTGCACAAAGGTCTTCCAAACTAAAAGTCAGAACTAAATCATAATGAAGTTCAATTGGATATAACATGTGTCTACTGAATACTTCATCCAAAAAATACAGAATATATCTTTAAAGCAACCCATGTAAACTTTTGCAAGGTGATCTCATTTTGCTATAGACCATGAAGGAATCACAAAATATTCCAGAGTATTGTGAAGATTAAATGAAACAGTTGTAAGAAGAAAGTAAAAAAATATGAGTTCTTACAATAAAGAGAATTCAGTGATAGCTTCAATAAAAAATGGCAAAAAAATTCAGTAAGAATTTAAATGTAGATGAAGTGGATGGCTAAATCAATAAAAATTGAAACAGAAATAAATAAGAAAATATGGAAAAATGCATAGAATTTCCACAATGGGACATTTGCAAAATTGAACAAGATCATCAAATGTGTACCTGGACAATGTAAAACAAATTTACAGAGATCTTCATTCATTAAAATAGTGTTGTTACAATACATTCCAAATTAATCCATGATGTCAATGAAAGTCGACTGAAAACATAAAAAAACTGGAAAACATGAAATGTAAAAATTGTAAGTTCATAGGCCTTATCAAAATTAAATCAATAAGATATAGACAATTTGAAAAGGAAGAAGACTGAATCAATAACAAGAAGTTCATCCTCAAAAACAAGGTGTAACACCAGACAGGTTCAGTGATGAATTCTACAAAATTCTTAAACTAAATCAAATTATGATATTAATTGAACTACTATAAAAATGCAGGGAACAAACAACATCAAATTCATTCCAAAAATATAGTACTTTCCAGATCTCAAATGTTTATAAGGTCAAAACAAGAAAATAAAGCTACTGTCAATTTCTATATAGCTCCAAAAATTCTGACAAAAATATTTGAAAACTTAATTTTTTTCTTGATTTTTTTTATTTTACTTATTTGCAAACCGTGTTTATTATCTTTGCCCTGTTCTTCCAACTCACTCCCCTCCTTTCTCACCTTCCCCTTCCACACACCCTTCTCCCATTCTCCAACCCTCCTTTTTCTTTTTCTATCTAGATCTGTCTCAGCCCACACCCCAACAACTGTCCCTCTGTGTGTATTACAGGATGCCTTTTGGGGTGCCTATGTTGCTAAGGGAGTCAGATTTCTCTTGAACTTCATATGGTTCTACAGTGGGTATTGTGGGGATGGTCCTCTTTCCTTGTCCAGAACCTGCCCATGAGAAACTCTGAAGGCAGTTGTTTCTTCTAAGATCCTAATTAGTCTTTGGAGAAATGCTGATAAGTCAGCCATTGTGTAGACCTAGTGACAGAACTCATCACAGTGACCTTCTGGGTGCAGCAACCCTATCTTGGCTAGAGTGTGTTGGTCAGGAGTAATTCATCCCACCTTTAGGCTCTTACAATCTTATGCACCCCCTCTTCCTTGAAGTTCCGTAAGCCTTGACATGGGATAAGATTTTGATGAGCTGATTAGAAATGATTATTCCAGGTTCCCTGATATTTTGTACTCTGCCCTGATATTTTGTTTTCTGTCTCCTTGTCTTTCATTGTAATAAGGTGTAACTTGGTTGTGCTCCGAGAGCTTTTTTTAACTAAGGATTAATAAAGGAGTGTTTAGATGGTGTTTTATTATCAATATTTTATATTTAACACTAGGCTATTTATTCCTGTTCCTTTACTTTCCTTCTACTCTATTTAGATATATTTATGATATCAGGCATGATTTCCCTGACATTAAATTGACCAGAACACATTCAGAAAGTAATTTGATTATTACCTCTGTTGCTCCCATAGATTTTTTTTTTTCACTAGAGTTGTAGTGGTTTACAACATTCACTGTTGGGTTAAGTCCTTGATCTCTTTTTCGCCATGAGCCACTTGCCTCTTTTTTTTTTTTTTCTCCCTTATCATTATTAAGACCTACTATCTTATTTCTTTCCCTTATACAGGCAGCTTGGTGAGAGAGTTGGCATCCTTTTGTACACTTGGCCAGAAATGTTAGTCTGGCAAGTAAGGATCATCCCTCTCTCAGCCACTACGTACAGATGGTGTAGCCAATTCCCTTGGCCCTGGTATTGGTACAGGCTCTCCCGCCAAACTAGACTAAGAACTGTAACCAGTAATTATAAGAAAAAATAAAACCCTTGTTCCTGTAAGCCATCTGATGGTCATTTATCAGCAACCATGCAGGTGAACTGCAACACTATTATTCTACATTGAAAAGATTCCATGAAATCCACCAAAAATTGTTCACATAGTTTAACATCTTCAGCAAAGTATCATGATGAATAGTCAGCATTCAAGCATTAGTGATTTTTCTATATACCAATAACAAATTTGCCAAGAATGAAATTAAAAAAAAGCTTTTAATATACTTAGGAATAAACACAAACATGGAGGTTAAATATATTTCAAATAAAAACTTTAAGAGATTTCAGAATGAAATTGGTCATAGTAAACAATGGAAAGTCAGCATTGCTAAAAGCAACCAACTGATTTAATGCAACCCTAATCAAACTCAAATGACATTCTTCACAGACCTAAAAACAGCAATCATAAACTTCATGCACAAGCACAAAAGATTCCAAATAGCAATTTAATCTGAAGCAAAAACAGTAATTCTGGAGGTATCACAATATGTAATCTTAAATGAAACTTTAGAGCTATAGAAAAAGAAACCACATAGTAAGGTTACTAAATCATGCATGGAGACCAAGATAATTGATTAGAAGACCCCAGAATGAATCCATATTGGAATATCCATCTACTTTTCTACAAAGGTATTAAAAAATCCATTTGCTATGGCAGCTTCTTTTATGAATGGTGCTAAGAAAATGTATGTATCCACACACGATTATTATTTATATCAATAAAATTGTGCTGCTAAGAATGGGTGATATCAGAATTAATTATGAAAGCTTTTTTCCAACTATAAACTTATTAAAAACTACTTTGTCCAAATTTTTGTTAATAAAATGTTTCCTGTACATAATAAAATGTACATTTATTGAACAGAATCATGGATAAATAGTTTATTGTATGTTGTATGTCTTAGGCTACTGAAATTTTTTTAAAAGGTTGTAATGTTTGTGGCTCTTGCCAATAACCATTATGCAATTTTGGAAAATCTGTGTTATTCATTAACATCCACTTGTGTTAATACAGCTGGTGCTTGAGAGGTACAAGTGTCCATTTAAAAATGAGCTCCAAATATCTCAGGTCCTTTGGATTCAACAGGTCTTTGATTTTGTTGCTACTTTTGATTGGGCCACAAAGGATCTGAACTGCAGAGACAATTTTTGTGTAGACATATCCACAGGTGTCTTATATGTGATGGAACTCCAAGATTTGGCAATTTTTTTTTAGCAATGTGGCTACTGCCGCTCAGATCTCTCAGTTAGTATACTGTTCCTGGAAATGTACGCCACTTCCATTAAGTTTCCAAGTAGAACACATATAGCTGAAATATTTAAATTAGTAAGCTTGTCTATCCAAAATACCAACCAGAGATATTGGCCTTAAAGTATTTTTCTCAATATATACCTAGGCTGGAATTAAGGAATCAAATCACTGCATTGCTTAGTTTGCAGTATTGTATGAAAATTACATACTGGTATGTGAGACTTACACCAAAATTTCTTTGAGCATTGTCTTGCATCTATGACATCCAAAATGAAAAAGCATCAGAATGTTAGAAATTGGGGGCATAGTATACTGCTCAGTGGTATTCCCATTACTCGGAGTCTACGTCAGGTATTATTGGTTCTTGACTTGTTTTTCAATAAATTGAATAAAGGCTCACTTAGATTTCCAGAAAGTGGCAAAGTAAGTTTATTCATAGAAAGGAACTATAAAAGCTTAGGTATACTGTCAAGAGTAACAACAGGTCACAGGAATAAAAGGGTATACAAGGGAATGGTTACTGTTTAGAGCTTTCTTTATTGGGATCAAGAGGAGAGGTTTGGACATAACATAGATGGTTATTATCTTGATTGACAGTTCGAGTTATATAGTTGCTTTTCTACTGTAAATGTCCCCTCCTATAATATATTTAAGTTCCATATTACGTCTACACAATTAGGCATGTACATCAGATGACAAATAAAATATTTTCCAAGGAAATTCATTTGGAGGACATTGTCCTTGAAAACATTGGATATATGACTGGGCATAACTGTCCAAATTTGATGACTGTTAGAAGGAAAATAAATTTCTTCATTGTTTGAAATCAAATATAAATGTAGCTAGTTGTATAGTGAAGAAAGGAGTTTGTGTATCTCAAGTCAAGTTGCAAATGATTTTCTGTGTTTGTATGCCTTAGTGACAGAGAAATTACCTAGAATATATGAGGGCTTAGGTTCAGTGTCAAGAAACAAACACATACACACACACACACACACACACACACACACACACACACATGCACCACAGATAATTTTAGAAATTTATAGAAAGAAATATGATATAATTCTAAAACAACAATAACAACAACAACTGGAAGGCAACTACCATTGTGGTTGCTTGTGATATCTGAGGCAAATAAAATATTTTCCAAATTATCCTGGGTAACTTATATCAACATAAAGAAAATCAGAAAAACTATTATAATAACAATAATATAAAATTCAGATTAAGTAGACAAGGCTAAAAGATGCATCAAGTAATTTGAATAAACTGATTTTTGATAGGTCTTGAAATATATGAAATGGTTATTACTCTAAAATTTCTATCCTGATATTTAATCACTTACTCAGTGTAACAGTTACTCTTAACTATTGCTGTGAGAGGGCACCCAAAGTCAAGCAACTTAAGGGAGAAAAGGGAGATTTATTCAGTTTACGGTTCCAGAGGGGAGAAACAGTCTCTTAAAGCCAGGCGGCATGGCTGGCTAGACAAAGCTGGAAGAGGCTAAGTCACTGCATACATTTTGGAAGCTGAGAGCTGCAGACTGCTTGCTACAAAGGCTGACTTCTCCTGGAGGTAGGGTAGGACTACTCACCTCAAGGCCCACCCCTTGTGACTGCCTTCCTCCAGCAAGGCTCCACCTCTCAAGGTGCCATGACCTTGCCAAACATATGAGACTATGGGGGACACCTTTCAAACAATGACACTCTACCCCTGGCCCCCACAGGCTCATTGCCATCTCATTGTGCAAACCATACTCAATCCAACTTTAAAAGTCTTTATCGACTACATCAGTAGTCCCAACACAGTCGAAAAGTCCAAAGTCCAAAGCCTCCTGTAAAATCAAAATACAAGTTACATACTTCTAATATACAATAGCACAGAATAAACATTTCCATTCCAAAAAGAAGGAATGGGGGCATATCCAGGAAAGACTGGTCCATTACAAGACTGAAAAGCAGCAGGACAAACTCCAAATCTTGTAGCTTCAAGTTCAACAGGTGAGCCTTAAAATCATCTCAGTTCTGAAGAGGTTTGGTTCTACCCGTCCAGTGCAGCTGCCCATAGAACATATCACCTCTTGGGTATACGGCTGTCCTTGGCAGGTGTCCCACATTGTCTCTGGACATCTCTAACATCTTTACTTCTCAATGGCAAGCCAGGCTTTAACTCCACAACACAAACTGCCTTTCTTGGGCCCCTAAACTGCAGACTTTCTGCCACATGCTGCCTGACTTCCATCATTTATTGAAATCTTGCAGGAGAACTCCACCATCTCTTCCCTCTAAAACCAGAACCACGTGGGCAACTTTGCCAAGACTGGCCCTCTGGAATCACAGCTGATTCCACATCTCTATGCTGACTATGGGGAAAAGCTCTTTCACACCAGTTGTTTTATAGAAGTGAATCCTTACTTTGGAACTCCACCCTTTAGCTCATTTTTTCTAAAAGGACTTGCATTCTTATGGGTAGGAGCCTTCTCTGAGGATTTGCCCTCAAGCTAGGGCCTCTCCTATTATCCAAATTGAGAGCAAGCTTTGATTTACAAATAGAGCTAATCTCTTTAACAGCCACTTTGTTACTTTGTTCCCTGCTTCTTCCTAGTTCAACTCTTAAGTTTGGCCTTGCATCTTTCATCATTAGATCTCATAGTTTTTGCTTCTTCCAGCCTGATTATTTGCTCTTTTTCTTAATTTTGAAGACAATTAAAAAATAATCATATTACATTGTCAAGACTACACTGCTTTGAAATTTCTTCTACCGAGCACTCCAGTTTAACTTCAGGCAAGCTTTCAGGATGAGGGCAAAACTTCACTAAACTCTCTGCCAACACATGGCTCCATGTGTCACTTGTCCAGTTGCAAACACAGTCTTTGTTTCCCTCTGGACCATCACAAGCTGAGCTTCTACTGCCTGCATCTCTCACAGCATTGCTCTCTTCAGAGCTCTGATGAGAAAGGCCCACTTGGCCCAACTGCCAAGATGCAAGGACTTTCCCAGCACAAAGTCCCAAAGTTCTCCATATTTCTCCCAACAAACAATTCCAAAGGCACATTACCCAAATCATAGCATTGGTCATACTGCTGGGTAACAACTTCTCTCAGCATCACAAACAGCTTCACATTGTGTTACCAGCAGTTCTTAATCTCAAAGCAATATCCCACTTCTGGTACCCATTTTGTAACATTTACTCTTAACTAGTGCTGTGAGAGGGCACCCAAAGTCAAGCAACTTAAGGGAGAAAGGGAGATTTATTCCACTTATAGTTCAAGAGGGAACTGTACAGTCTCTCAAAGCAGAGGTGGCATGGCTGGCTAGCCAAAGCTGAAGGAGGCTAAGTCCCCACAGACCTCTTGGAAGCTGAGAAGGGCAGACTGTGTGCTTCAAAGGCAGACTTCTCCTGGAGGTAGGGTGGGACTAATCCACCTCAAGACCCACCTCTTTGTGACTGCCTTCTTTCAGCAAGGCTCCACCTCTCAAGATGCCATGACCTTGCCAAACATATGAGACTGTGGGGGACATATTTCAAACCATGACAGTCAGGTAAGATACATTTCATTAATATATTCAAAATGTTTTCTAAATGATAATAGTTGTTTAAAGTATCAGAAGCAGAAAACAGTGAAGAGATAGGAAAATTAGTTTCAAGAGCTCAATGTTATCTAATTTAACTTTTTTTCTGATCTTGAGAGATGGTTCAGGGTTTAAGATTCTGCCTCACAAGCAAAAAGTCCTGAATTCGGATCCCAGGACCCAAGTAAAAATACCAGGTAGAAACAGGGGGCGGTTGGGGAAGGTCTAAACTTCTGGTCCTGATAGGCCTTGCCCAGGAAATATCAAAGTAGCAAAAAGGAGGTAGAAACAATTCCAAAGTCACCCTTGTTCCTTTACAGGCATAGTGCCCTCTGATACGAATATACACACACACATACACACACACACACAATGTGCAAGAAGGAGAAAGAAAAGAAGAAAGAAAGAAAGAAGAAGAAAGAAAGAAAGAAAGAAAGAAAGAAAGAAAGAAAGAAGGAAGAAAGGAAAAAAGAAAGAAGAAGGAAGGAAGGAAGGAAGGAAGGAGAGAGAGAGATGGAAGGAAGGAGGGAGAGAGAGAAGAAGGAAGAGAAAGAAGGAGAGAGGAGAGAGAAAGAAAGAAAGAAAGAAGAAAGAAAGAAAGAAAGAAAGAAAGAAAGAAAGGAAGGAAGGAAGGAAGGAAGGAAGGAAGGAAGGAAGGAAGGAAGAAAGAAAGAAAGAAAGAAAGAAAGAAAGAAAGAAAGAAAGAAAGAAAGACTGTTACATGTTCAGATGTGGAGATGGCTTATTGGTTAAACCCATCTGCAAGCAAAAGGACTTTTATTCACCTCTAGATCCCATGTAAAAAATGTGGAGCAGATATAGCATGGCTTGTCATTTTGACCATGGAAGACAGAGACTGAGAAATCCCAGTGCAAAGCTTTGCCTTCCAGGGACAAAAATACTGGCTGCTGCTATTTCCCCTCTCCCCTGGCACTTTTACATGGTATCTAGGAATTCAAAATGGGATCTTTTTTTCCTGCAAGGTAAAGGTTTTACCATCTTCTCAGTCTAATAATCATCTTTATTATCTTCATTTATGTAAAAAATGATATGTGATATGAATCTTATGCAAAGAATGCTTTTTCAACTAGTTTGAGATTTAGAAGAATAATATCTGAAACCTCAACCATCAACAGTTTCACTGGTAATGTCATTTTACTTCCTACCCTACCTTACTTATTTAGAAGCAAAAAGGTAAAAAATGAAATGATTTTTTTTCCCCCTGAGACTATGTTTAAAAATTCCAAGTTTGCCTTGATTTCACACTACAGCTGACAATGATCTTGAATTCACAGTGCTGGGGATCAAATCCAGGGATTTGAGCTTCCTAAGCAAGTAGTCTGCTGTTTATAAGCCCATTTCTGAACTGCATGCCTAGCCCCAAAGCAATGTCTTGAAGTTACTATATGGCCACTGGAGACTATTCTGTTTTATTGTAAATGCCATTACTTATGTGGGTGAAGTAATGAGGGAGAGAGTTTAAATGTTTCTCTGAATTTGCCAGCAGTTTCACTTTAATTTCTACTTTCCTATTAATCACCATCTGTCCTTTTTTGTCCCCCAATACAAGAAGAAACACTATGGTCATAATGGAATGAAAAACGGAATGGAAACTTTACATATTTACATACTAACTTGCACCTTGCACCGTGGAGTCGGTTTAATTCATGGCCTTGTACACAAAAGTAGTAATCACTGCACCATCATTTTCTTCCCTGGCTCACTCTTTCTAAGCACCTAGTTGCTAACAGCATGAAAGGAACACATATGGTCTATTAGGTTTCCACTTATGTGCCTGCCCCCTTCCAGTATTGCTTCCTGAGATGATTATAGGCTACTTTGACAGGGGATTTAGGAATCCCAAAACTTTTCAGTAATACATTTACAGACAATTTGAGCTACTCCCAACAGATGGCTAATTACATCTATTGTGTGGTGATTTAGCTCTCAGAGGCAATCTTATTACCCAGTTCTTGTTCAAAGATAGGACAGCTCACCATTTCCATGACGTTACACTAAATTTGGAGGTGCATTAGGGATAATCTCCAACTCCCTTATTATAAAGATGTAAGAATTAGTACATTTGTAGAGTAAGTGGGTAAATCACTTAAGATTTTAAGAAACTACAATTGTAGGATTAAATGTATAAGACAGCGGGGTTGTGCACTGAATGTGGAGATTCCTTGTATTGCAGAGAGAAAGGATAAAGGAATAAAGTAACTAATTGTCATGGCTTAAAATGTGTCTCCTACATGCTTATTTGTTTGGAAAAATCATGGCAACTTTAGGAGGTAGAGCCTGGCTGGAAGAAGATAGTCACAGGGTGATGGTCTTGAGGTTGGTTAGGCCTACCCTGCTTGAGATTTTGAGTCTGCTTTTGAGTTTACATGAGACAACTCTCTGGTTCTATGAAGGACATAAAATAGTCTCCAGTTTCTGTTGCTAGTCATATTGCTTCTGCACTGAAGAATGTATCTTCCCTCTGAGACCCAAAGCTGAATAAATCTCCCTTTTTTCTTTAAGGTACTTGACTTTGGATGTTGTCCACAGCAACTCGAGAGTAACTAGTACAGAAATTGGTACCAGGAATGGGTTGTTGTTGTGTAAGTCTAAAAGAATCCAGAACCTAAGAGTGATGCTATTGTTTGTGAAACTGAGAGAAGTTGGTACCAATGCTGTGATGTGGTTAGTGTGCCTGTTTGTGTTTGGAACTGTTTTTTGTGAGAAATATGTAAAATTTTGAATTTTGTGCTGGGAAAGCCTCTGTGTCTTGGAGACAGAGCCAAATGTTTCTTTCTTGATTGAGCTTGAAGAGTAAATATGTTGGAGAAGCAGGCAGTAGAATCCCAGCTTGTGGTGCTCCAAAAGGGAGTAGAGACTGTGTTTGAAGCTGGACAAATGGCAAATAGAGACATGGGTTTACAGAGAGTTTAGTGATGTTTTGTCCTTGTCCTTAAAGTTTGACTGAAGTTAAACTCTAGTGCTTGGCAGAGGAAATTTCAAGGTAATATAGTCTTAAAAATGTGGCATGGCCACCTTTTAGTGCTCTTGTTCAGAGTTACCAACAAGAACAAGAAATCAGGCAGAAAGAAGCATAAACTGTGAGGTATGATGAGGAAACACACAATGACACACAAGGAGTTGAACCAGAAAGAAGCAGAAAACAAAATATCAGCTGCTATTAAATCAACTACCTCCACTAGCAAATTACAGCCCTTCATTTGGGTTATAGGAGAGGCCCTATCCTGAGGGCTACATCCTCAGAGAAGGATCTCACCCATACAATCCAAATCCTTTTGAAAGGGAAGAGCTAAAGGGTGGACTAAAGAAAAGCTCTTCATTTCATCCAAAGCAAAGGGGCAAAAGAAATTTTACCTATAGTTAGCACAGAAAAGCTGAACCAGCTGTGATTCAAGGTGCCAGTCTCCAAGGTTATAACAGAACTTGGCAAAGTTGTCCATTGGTTCTGGTTTTAGAGGCATCAAAGATGCTAGAGGGAGGAGGTCATGGATCCCTCCTCTAACATTTCAGAGAACAATGGAATCCAGGAGCATGTGGCAAAAAGCCTATAGTTTAGAGGCTCAAGAAAGTTTGTCCTGTGGAGTTAAAGCCTGGTTTGTCATTGAGAAGTAAAGATGTTAGAGATGCAAGAGCCAGTGTGAGACAACTGCCAAGGAAAACTGTATACTACGGGAGCAGCCAGCTCAAAAGTATGATGTGCTGTATAGACAGCTAGGCTAGAGAGGTGGAACCTAAGCCCTCTAGAACTGAGAATTGAGGGGCTGGAAAGGTGGCTCAGGGGTTAAGCCTCTGCCTTGCAGGCAGAAGGTCCCGAGTTCCGATCCTAGACCCCACGTATAGATGCCAGGCAGAAGCGGGAGCGGCCTGTGTTTCCGGCCCTGGTAGGGCGGAGCCTGTGAATCCTGGGACAGAGTAAACAAGGAGGTGGAGGCGTCCATGGTGGTTCCCGAATTCGTACACACACACAAACACACACACACACACACGCGCACACACACACGCACATGCATGCACGCACAATTGAATAAATAATAATAATAATAATAAAAAGAACTGAGAATTGAGATGATTTCAACAAGAAACTCACATGGAGAGGCAGGATTTGGAGTTTGACCTGCTGATTTTTGGTCTTGTTTATGGCCAATCTTTCCTGAATATGACATGATTCCTCCATTTTGGAATGGAAATGTTTATTCTGTGCCATTACATGATGGAAGTATGTAACTTGTCTTTTGATTTTATAGGAGACTTTGACCATTGCTATAGTCTGTGTTGAGACTTTCAAAGTTGGAGTGATTATGGTTTGCATAATATGAGGACAATGAGCCTGTGAGGACCACCAGTCAAGTGTCATGGTTTCTAATGGATCCTCCATAGGCTCATATATTTGCAAAGGACATGGTACATTAAGAAGTAGAGTCTTGTTAGAAGGCCCATCACAAGGGATGGGCCTTGAGGTTGGTTAGTCCCAAACTGCTTAAGTATGTGAGTCTGTTCTTGAGCTTGCATTCAGCAGCTCTTTGTCTCCATAAAGGATGTGATATAGTCTCCATCTTCTGCCACAAGCCATGCCACTTCCATCCTAAGATTGTATGATACCTCTGTAGTCATAAGCTAAATAAATCTCCCTTTCTTCCTTTAAGCTGCTTGACTTTGGTGTTGTCTCTCACAATATCACAATAGTAACTAGTATACTAATATTTTACTTAACAAGATAAAATGTGATGTATAAAATAACAAAGAGAAGGACCTTTAGAACTGAGAATTATTACTCTCATCATAGATAAATCTGGGTCTACATGAAAAGAAGTGACATTTGGTATGAATCTAGAAGAATAAGTATAAAATTGATAAGATATATTAGAAGAATATATTACTTTTAATAGGAGGTAAGAAATCATGAAAATCAAGGTACTATACACAAGAATTTCATAATAGAACCACAAATCATGTTGAATTTAGTATCGTGAGAGATATGGCATTGAAAACAGATGTTTAAGGTCATACACTTCCATACCAAAGAGTCTGAGGTTACTGCAGAGAATTTAGATTGATTTCTATGTAGTGTTATAAAAATATTATTTAAGTAAGTTAGTGATATTCTCAGTATTAATTCTTTTGAAAGATAACTATACTGTCAGATAAACACAAAAAAGGAAAAAAAATCCTGAGGGATTATTTTCTTCAGAATAATAACCACTGATAAATTGTCCATATTCCAGCAAGGGCCAAGGCACAAGTTAATGCAAGAAACCCTTATTAAACTCAGTGGGTCACAGACCCAATCCCTGCCCCTTACATACACGTACACAAAATTAGGCACAGAGGAAATATGTTAGGAAGAAAGTGTTCAATAGGAGAAGAAACAGGTGTTCAGATTAGTTACTTTGGAATAAAAACAATTTAATTCACTGCATTCATGTATGAAGCTGCTAAAGAATAAAAATAGCTTAGAAAATGAAAAAAATGCTTTCCAATAGACACAACTAGAGATGAATTTAGGAGGATTGGATCTGAAGTTACATGTTGCTAATGGAAATGTTTCTCAATTTTAAGTTGTTACATAATACCTCCTAAAATTCTGCAGTGTATTTCAAATATATCTACCATGTCTTAACATCTGCTTGACTATTTCTTTTATCAAATTGTATTAAGGTCAGCTTCTTATTATCTAAAATGAGATTCCTTTTCTTCCTGTGATATTTTTGTAATTTTTGTTTATTATAAATATATATTAGAATAAGTGATTAGATTCATATTGAATAGCTGACAAAAACACTTTTAGTAGTAATAATAACTAACTAACAGCATGAACAGGAACTATCATTCAATATGGTCATAGGTCATCGTAGATATGTGAAATGAATGAGTAACTTAACTTTTACCTCATTTCAATTGTATTATACAAAAACTATTATTGCATTCTATGACTGAGAAAATAGGAATGTAAGTATTAGTGATAGCATACTTTGAATTTTCATACAGTTTGTTTTTATTTTGATTTGACTGAAAATCAGGTAAGAATGCATATATACAAATCTTAACAAGTTTTTTTTTTCTTTTTCTTTTTCTTTCTTTCTTTCTTTTTTTGTTTTTTAAGAAGAAAGGCTGGAGAGATGGTTCAGGGGTTAAGACTCTGTCTCTGAAGCATAATGTCCTGAGTTCCGATCCCAGGTCCCCATGTAAAAAAGAACACTATCTTCAATAAATGGTGCTGGCAAAACTGGATATCTACATGCAGAAGATTAAAACTGGACCCGTACTTGTCACCATGTATAAGAATTAATTCCAAATGGATCAAGGACCTCAATACAAGGCTGGAGACTATAAAAACCATAGTTGAAAGGGTAGGGAACTCCCTCGAGCTGATTGGGCTAGGCCAACAGTTCCTAAACAGACATCCAATGGCACAGTCACCGCTACCAACTCTCAACAGATGGGATCTTGTGAAATTAAAGAGCTTATGTTCAGATAAAGAGATTGTAACACAAGCTCAAAGGCAACCCACAGAATGGGAGAAAATCTTCACTAACCACACATCTGATAGAACTCTGCTGTCCAGAGTGCACAAAGAACTTAGAAAACTAAACACCAAGGAAACCAATGGCCCAATTAAAAAATGTGCCCTGGAACTTAAAAGAAACTTTACTAGAGATGAAATTAAAATGTCTAACAAATATCTGAAAAAATGCTCCACTTCCTTAGCCATCAGGGAAATGCAAATCAAAACTTCCCTGAGATATCATCTCACCCCAGTCAGGATGGCAAAAATCCACAATACAAACAACACCAAATGCTGGAGAGGATGTGGAGAGAAGGGAACTCTTCTACATTGCTGGTGGGAATGCAGGCTCATACAGCCAGCCACTCTGGCAAGCTGTCTGGAGATTCTTAAAGAAATTAAAAATTGAAATGCCACATGACCCTGCTATTCCACTTTTGGGAATAACCCCCATACAGCAAAAATTCAGCTTGATAGCAAAAGCACAACCATGTTCATAGCAGCACTGTTTAAAATAGCAAAGTCATGGAATCAACCCAAATGTCCAACAGTTGACGAGTGGATAAGGAAACAGTGGTACATCTATACAATGGAGTACTACTCAGCCATCAAAAATGATGAATTACTGGAATTTGCCAGGAAATGGATGCTATTAGAAACAATTATATTGAATGAAGTATCCCAGATCCAGAAAATTAAATGCTGTATGTACTCCCCAATAGGTGGCTCCTAGTAACAAACCCACCTAGAGACACTCAAGGATAAATCTCTGTAATACCTACAGTAATTGGAAGGAATATGAACAGGAGGGATGTGTAGGAGGGCCATGCCAGAAACAAGGAGAGAGGGGACCATGTTACAGCAGAGAAAGTAGGCCACCAACAATCACTGCAAATGAGTAATGAGACATCTGGTTAAGTTCACAGACTTTCGTTCCTGATCATTTACAACTGATGAGGTATGATCTCACCAGAAGGGGAGGGCATATAGTCTGCAGATAAAAAGTAACCATTTTGCAAATGGGTGATTGACCCCTCCCTCACTGCGGTTTCCTACCTTTTTTTTATTAATACATTTTTATTATTATTTCAGCTCACACAAACTTATTAGGTACACCAGTTCCCTCCCTCCCTCCTCCTCCCCACCCCCCTCTCTCTCTATCCCCCAGTGCCTCCCACCCCAATTCCCAGAGAGTCCTTTCTTGTGTATGTCTGATTTTCCTCTGGGCCCTCCTCTCCGATGACGTACAAGGACCCAGTGGCCTTTCTCTGAACCTTTCCCGTGTTCCCTTTAGGTATAGGAACACTGCTGTGGCTGCCAATCCTTTGCCTCCAAGGATCTTGGTGCCTTTAGCAGATGCTAGACTTTGTGAGGTCAACAGTGTGTTGGACAATGCGCAGGGCATGCAAAGTCCAATTATGATTGCTTCAGCCCTAACTAGTATGGAGTATCTTACATATCATTGCTCCTCCCATCCTTTTGCTTTTATACTCTTACCACCCCCTCTTCCGCAAATTTCCCTGAGCTTCAAGATGGGGAGAGACTAAGCTGGCCTAGTTCTAGGTGGTTGATATAGAGTCTCTGAAGTTCTGGATTGTGGTTTGTTGATTTTTCTTTTGCAGTTTTGCTGCTCCTGCAATGCCCTTCACTCCATCCTGGTGGGCATTGTATGTTACCCCCTGGCCAGAGACAAAAAGCTGTTAAACTAGTCTTGTGATAAAAGCACATTCAAAGGTAGATGTAATAAAAGTGGGAAACCACAGTGAGGGAGGGGTCTACCACCCATTTGCAAAATGGTTACTTTTTATCTATATGCCCTCCTCTTCTGGTGAGATCACACCCCCTCAGTAGTAAATGATCAGGAACAAAAGTCTGTGAACTTAATCAGATGTCTCATTACTTATTTGGGTCCTTGATGGAGGCCTATTTTCCCTGCTGTAACATGGTCCCTTCTCTCCTTGTTTCTGGTGTAGCCCTCCTACCCCATCCCTCCTGTTCATAATCCTTGGAATTACTGTCTCTAGGTGGGCTGGATGGGTTTGGTACTAGCCACCTATTAGGGAGTACATACAGCACTTAATTTTCTGGGTCTGGGATACTTCACTCAATATAATTGTTTCTAATGACATCCATTTCCCGGCAAATTCCAGTAATTCATCATTTTTGATGGTTGAGTAGTACTCCATTGTATAGATGTACCACTGTTTCCTTATCCACTCGTCAACTGTTGGATATTTGGGCTAATTCCATGACTTTGCTATTGTAAACAGTGCTGCTATGAACATGGTCGTGCTTGTGCTATCGAGGTGAACCTCTGCTGAATGGGGGGTTATTCCCAAAAGTGGGATAGCAGGGTCATATGGCATTTCAATCTTTAATTTCTTTAAGAATCTCCAGACGGCTCGCCAGAGTGGCTGTATGAGCCTGCATTCCCACCAGCAATGTAGGAGAGTTCCCCTCTCTCCACATCCTCTCCAGCATTTGGTGTTGTTTGTATTGTGGATTTTTGCCATCCTGACTGGGGTGAGATGATATCTCAGGGAAGTTTTGATTTGCATTTCCCTGGCTAAGGAAGTGGAGCATTTTTTCAGATATTTGTTAGACATTTTAATTTCATCTCTAGTAAAGTTTCTTTTAAGTTCCAGGGCACATTTTTTAATTGGGCCATTGGTTTCCTTGGTGTTTAGTTTTCTAAGTTCTTTGTGCACTCTGGACAGCAGAGTTCTATCAGATGTGTGGTTAGTGAAGATTTTCTCCCATTCTGTGGGTTGCCTTTGAGCTTGTGTTACAATCTCTTTATCTGAACAGAAGCTCTTTAATTTCACAAGATCCCATCTGTTGAGAGTTGGTAGCGGTGACTGTGCCATTGGATGTCTGTTTAGGAACTGTTGGCCTAGCCCAATCAGCTCGAGGGAGTTCCCTATCCTTTCAACTATGGTTTTTATAGCTTTATTACAGCTACCTTTGAATATACTCTTATAACAAGACTAGTTTAACAGCTTTTTATCTCTGGCTAGGGGGCGACATCCAATACCAATCAGGATGGAGTGAAGGGCATTGCAGGGGCAGCAAAACTGGAATAAAAATCAACAAACCATAGTCCAGAACATCAGAGACTCTATATCAACTACCTGGAACTAGCCCAGCCTAATCTCTCCCCATCCAGAAGCTCAGGGAAATTTGCAGAAGAGGGGGGCGGTAAGATTGTGAGAGCACAAGGATGGGAGGAGCAATGATATGCAAGATACTCCACACAAGTTAAGGCCAAAGCAATCATAATTGGACTTTCCATGCCCTGCGCAAAGTCCAACACACTATTGACCCCACAAAGTCTAGCATTTGCTAAAGGCACTAAGATCCTTGGAGGCAAGGGATTGACAGCCACAGTAGTATTCCTATGCTTAAGGGGAACACAGGAAAGGGTTCTGGGAAATGCCACTGGGTCCTTGCACCTCATTGGAGAGGAGGACCCAGAGGAGAGTCTGACATGCACATTAAAGGATGCTCAGGGGATGGGAGGGGGAGACACTGGGGGATAGGGAGGAAGGGGGGGAGGGGAGGGGGGCATAGGGTGGTGGGAGGTTGGAGGGAGGGAGGGGACTGGTGTACCTGTTAAAATTGTATGAGTAGAAATAAAAGAAGAAGAAGAAGAAGAAAGGGCTGGAGAGATGGCTCAGGGGTAAGACTCTGTCTCTGAAGCATAATGTCCTGAGTTCCGATCCCAGGTCCCATGTAAAAACTTCAGGTAGCCTCCATGGGGACACACAGTGCCTTCTGATACACACACACATGCACACGCACACACACACACACACACACACACACACACACACACATTTAAAAAAAGAAGGGAACAGCTTTATTTGTTAATTTACAGAGTGTGAAGAGCCAAAAATGAAGCTGAAAGAAAAAGTACAGATGCCAAGAAAGAAAGAGTGGTACTTTGCCTTGTGCAGAAACTCTATATAGGAAGAGGAATGATCCATTGAGATAGGTCACTGATTTGGAACAATATGGTTTTAGAATAGAGTGCAGGATAGAGCAAAATAAGAAGGGAGCAATGAGATAGGGTAATCTAGTGTTCGTGGGATTTTTCCAGTCCCCATAAGCCATGTGTAAAAATCTCTGGTCCCCTGGATGGTACAATTAAGGTTAAGGGGGTTGTGAAATATTTAAAGAATGAGCTTTAATTGGTGATCTTCATGTCATTGGAGGCAAAGTCTTGAAAAGATTGAGAGCCACCCTATTCTTGCTCCTCTCTTTTGATCCACAGCAAGAGGTAATTAGTTTGGCTGCCAAACTCTCTTGTCCTAATGTGTTTTATCACCAGGTGAGGACATCATTACAGATGGAAAGTGTCCCCTATAAGTTAATCAATTATTTCAGGTAAATGAACAACACTAATAATGGAATTTTGTGGAGAAATCTTGCAATTAGTGATTCAGAAAATAAAATAAAACAATAGAGAGAATACAAACCCATAAACATCAAACTACTCCTGTTTTGATTTCATTGAAATTCATTGCATTTGTAATTCATTGTTTCTATTATAGATAGCAAAAAACACTAATTTTGCATTTATCTAATTATTTCTTAAAAGAGAGAATTCTTACATTTTGGTTTTATAGAAACTTAAATCATATTGGATGATATCAGTTACAGATCCAAAACAATATTATTGGTTAAAATTATGACACTAGAAAATCTAGGTGTCTCTTAAAGATGTTGCCTTCATTCTGAAAAGAGAATTGACGCTCTTCTCACATAAATAGTGTATGTATCTCATTATATCACCAGATTAGGGTGGGATTCTAAGGATCAGATCGAAAAGCTGATTAGCTCTCTCTAAAGCATCTTGCTCTGGACCATGGTCACCATTAGCTGCATCGTTGGAATCCATTATGCTTTGCTAGAAATGTTCATAATGTTTCTGTGTAAAAACCTGGGGACTTTAGAATCTACATAAAGATCACATTTCAAAATCAGAGATAGTTATGCTTCACAATTCCTTAATTCCTTGTATGGAGTCATTTTCATATGACTTAACAGCTTCACATTTGTCTCCTGTTTTATAGCTCCTTGTGTCAAATGGAAACTTTCCATTTCAAAGGGAAAGGGGCGGGGGTTACACAAATAAGACTTGGAAGCAAACTGAACACACAAGATTCAGTAAATAAATAAAGCTCAGTGGGAGCATAGATCCTTCACCATGGTTATGTGAAGCAAGAATTACTGGAGAGAGGAACCTTTCTGGCAGGCTTGGCTATCTGTAAGTTATGCAGGGAGCTCCCGTGTTACAAGTTCATGAGTTGTCATCAAGGCTGGGGCAAACTTCTGGTGATACAGACAGTCTTTGAGTTATCCATGCTTCTCTACAAAACCTCAGTAAACTTCCTTGATTACTAAGACAAACCCTGATGGAAACTTATGAATAGATATTTGTTCACATTTGTGAAAAAGTTAACGTAAGGGATTCATTTCTTTAACATCTAGACCAATACAAGAACTTCGTGCATTCTACACAATGGCATTATAGAAGCAAAGTCTTTGTGTGAGATTATAGAAACTTTTAAAAGCAGACCCAAATGTTTTTTTTAAATTAACTAACAGTTTGTGTCAGTGATTAAAATGCGATAAATTTTGTTAAAAATTTAAATTTAATTGGCCTAAATTTGACTGGTTCTGCACTCATGACTTCTTAAAAGACGTGGTGGCATCATTTTGCCATAGTAACTTGTGTATGTAAGGAACTATACTCTACTACCTTAAAGTTCCAGAAAATTGTTGCTAAACTTCACCAGCATCTGAATGTAACTCCTAACAGTAATTTGTTTATGAAAAGAAAGTCTAGGAGATCTGATACCTAGCCTTTTCTCACCTGCCCACCCAAAATAGAGCCTACTTTATATTGTATATGTTCAGCTCCTGTGTGGATACAGAACTCAGCTAAAATGTTACTTCAAAAAAGTCTTTAAAATAGTAGGGATTCAGTCATTCTTTAGTTTTTTTTAATAAATTACATTTTGTCATGCACTTTTTTTTGCTTATTATTATTTATTCAATTGTGCATGTATGGTGTGTGCACATGTGTGCATGTATGTGTGTGTGTGTGTAGAACCACAGACGAATTTGGGAACCACCATAGACTGCTTCCATCTCCTCCTTGTTTACTCTGCCCCAGGATTCACAGGCTCCGCCCTACCAGGACCAGAAACGCAGGCCACCCCTGCTTCCACCCGGTGTCTATACGTGGGGTCTAAGATCCGAACTCAGGACCTTCCACCTGCAAGGCAGAGGCTTAACCCCTGAGTTACCTCTCCAGCCCCGCCATTCACTTTTTTATGTTTGAGTTAATAAACTTTATCTGCTACATTTTTAGAGTAGTGACATCTGCATGATTGATGGCATTTGCAAACATTCTAGTCTTGAGAGGGAGCAGAACACAGAAGTAAGTGTGTAGAAGATGCCTACTACATAAATGACAGCATCTTTTTTCCTTATATGGCAATATGTTTGTGAAAGGTCACTGTTCTCCATGTAAGAGTAATATGAAAATACTGTCTGTCAGCTGGACAAGGATTAATAGCAAAAAGATCTACTAGCTCCATATTAGGAATTCAATGCTCTAAATAAACTCTTCATTTCTAATTTTTGCTATCATTCTTTATTTCATTCATATATTGAAGATTGAATAATTTTTCTCCTTTCTTTTATTTTTAATGTTGTATACATGAATATTGGGAATTCATAATATTTTCAAATTTCACCCCCTAGTGCCATTTCCCATCCCTCCTCTTTTTCCCTTTGAAATCCTTCATCTCCCTGTCAGACTTCCTATTTTCAAATCTTTTCACTTGTACTGTGCAATGTATTTCACCTAGTTTATCTCTGATGAACTATTCCTGATGTGTTTTATGCTCCAATGAATATAATAGATCAGAGGGCATCTATGTAGAAAAGCATCTTCCTTTTCATCTTCAACTTTAGTTCTCATCAGTATCTCAGAGAGGTGTAGATCTTTCTACTTTCATGATGAGATGTTAAGACAGATCTTATTCAATTCCTGGGGCTGGAGAGGTGGCTCAGGGGTTAAGCCTCCGCCTTGCAGGCGGAAGGTCCTGAGTTCGGATCCCAGATTCCACGTATAGACGCCAGGCGGAAGCGGGGGCGGCCTGCGTTTCTGGTCCTGGTAAGGCGGAGCCTGTGAATCCCGGGCAGAAGAGGTGGAGGCGTCCATGGTGGTTCGCGAATTCGTCCGTGATTCTACACATACACAAACACACACACACACACACGCGCACGTGCACACACATACACATGCATATGCACACAGTTAAATAAATAATAATAATAAAAAAGACAGATCTTATTCAATTCCTAAGTAAGTAAACATATCTGTCATGAAATCTTGTATATCATAACTCTGTTGTATTCAGGAGATAATGTCTGTCCCACTACTATCTCTAAATAACTTTGATATATATTCTAACATGTATTCTTAATTTAAAAATGCAATAAGCATCATGTATTGTCAAAATTTAAAAGATTTCAACTATTATTTTAAATTTCTATTTATATGTAAAGAAATAAATGTATATAACTAATATATGTAAATAAATATGCATATATACAATAAGTATGCATATATCATTTCTTAAAAAGGTACTCCAGACAGGGTTACTCATGAGGTTCTCAGGTAGATTTCAAATAAGTGCTTGAAAGATTTGGGAGTCTTTACTTATGATTTTGGTATTTTTGTACCATTTTTATGTCCTTTTTCATTTACCGTCCATAATTTTTTAAGGGGTTGAGTTGTATCTGTCTTTATATATATTATGGTCTTTTCATCTTAGAATCATATACAAGTTCAATTCTCTCTCTCTCTTTCTCTCTCTTTGTCACACACACACACAAAAAAAACTATGGACATTTGCAAAAGCTTTGATATTATTGGATAAAGTAAACTGGCACATGAATCATTCATTTGTTGCTGTGGTAGAGTAAAACAGGATCTTTGATTTTGATTGAAACCACTTTCTGAAAGCATACTATAGACTATTAGAGCAAGTTGGTTGTGTGATAAGTTACAAAAACTGTATAAAACTTTGCTTTCTTAATTTCAAATATTTAGGAAACATTCGCAGGAAATTAAAACTTTGTTAAAAAAATCACACAAACTTGAGGCTGGAAAGGTGGCTCAGGGGTTAAGCCTTTACCTTGCAGGCAGATGATCCTGAGTCCCGATGCTAGAACCCATGTATAGACTCCTGGCAGAAGCGGGGGCAGGCCTGCCTTTCTGGTCCTGGTAGGGCAGAGCCTGTGAATCTCGGGGCAGAGTAAACAAAGAGGAGGTGGAGGTGGTCCATGGTGGTTCCTGAATTCACCCATGGTTCTAACACACACACACACACACACACATGCACACACACACAACTGAATAAAAAAAAGATCATACAAACTTATACTGATAAGACTCACAATTAATTCTAAAAGATCACCAAGTTGGTGTGTAAATCTCTTAATTTCATTGTACAAAATTTCTGAAATAAAGAAAAAATACATAATAGTATATATTTTCAAACATTAATTTATGCTGATATATTCAAATAAATGATAAGCCATCATACCTGGGTCACTCTTTGTTTAAAAAATGCATAAAGAAGTAGATGCTTTCAGAATACATGTTAAAAGATAATACTTTACTAATAGGAAAGAGATTTGCTTGTTAAATGTACATTAAAAAGCATGGAATCAGCATTCTTCTGCTGTCACACCTCAGTTGTGATATTTATAGCTGAATATTCAGCTGGTAAATTTTCATAAAAGTTTTAAATTTGCATTGAAAATATGAAGGTTCCTGAAAAATGAACCCTACCCATTAGTAATTTACAATTCATTTTACTCATTCGTTTGTAAGTATACACATAGGATTTTTAAATACATACGGTAGTTCTCATTTTACTTAGAAATTTCAAGGTTTGTCCATTCAATCTACAGACATGAGTGATACTAGGACTCTTTTGTAGGAAGCTGTAGGTGGACTCCTATGATTATGACCCCTATGAGTATTACCTATCAACAGACAAAATGCAAACTATGGTCATTATTTCAGGATTATTTGAACATTGCTATATTTGTCTTCTTCCAATTTTGTTTTATTTTCTTAATATTAACAAATATTCACATGACTAAATTTGATCAGAAATTTGTATACACTAAAAACCATTATACTGGGGAGAGATAGGTTGGAATATCAATTTTTCATCAACATCAAAATTAATAAACTTTCAAGTTGTACAACATGCCATCAAATAATATTTTGGCATTCTATTCAACAATTGGGTTATATATAGACATAACTTAGATATAGATATAAATGATGTAGATATAAAGACAGATATAGATGTAGATCCACAGGAGGAAAGACTAATTGACTGAGATTATCTTGACAGTGTTAGTAACACTGGAAGGTTGTCTAGCTCAAATGAACTTTCTGTACCATAAACAACTCATTTGTAAAGCTATCATTCATATGATTACACTATGTCCCATAACTCTGATATTATGCATGTCTCTGAAAAACAGAATAAAGCTATAGGACCTTTTAAAACTTGCCAAAAGAAGTAACTACACAAGAGAACTTGGATTTTGGTAAACATTTTGAAGGCAAAAACTTGATACATCTGTATCACAAAGGAAAGTTGAGTACTCTTTTTTAATATTCTAGTGCTTCTCTGATTTAAATAAGAAAATGCTATCATAACTCAAATCAAATACAAAATTTCCTGAGCCTTAATTCAGTCCCATGCACTAGAGAGCCTAAAAAGAATAACTGAAATTCTAAAGGTGAACGGAGCTAATTCCTTGGCACATGGTAAGGACTGTGTTTGGAAGCAGTATGGAATTAGCCACTCAGTGTATCAGAAGTCACAGAACAGCATCTGTATAATAGTGGTATGAACATGACGGGAGTAAACAACTGTTCTTTCATTGGATTTAAGGCCCACCTTTAGCAAAGACCACATTCCTAGTACTGGTAAATCCAACTACACCCAGACAGAATCTTCCATATGTGACAGGATTGCTGCATCCATGTATTCTGAAGTGATATGCTATTTCCATTAACAAATGCATTTGACCTGCCAGCATTTCACCATGAAAGAGGAATGATATTAACAATCATCACATCTCTCTCAAAGAATGAGTATTAATGCTGGTTCAATGTGGGAAGATGAAACAAGGGCACAAAAGAGGAATGTGAGGAATAAGGTTAGTCCTGTGAAAAAGAAGGAGGTTGGGATTGGGTAATAAATGGTTAAATGGCAAAAATTATTGTATTTATGCATGAAATTCTAAAATAATAGAAATACATTTGAAATCAGAGACCAGGAAATAGCCTTTGTTTCTTTGTAGCAAGACACCATCTCACAAGCATATATCCCACTTTGTGAAACCATCATAATTACCTTCCAGTGTCCTGGTCCCTGGAGAATGCTTTTCCTCTCTCCATCACTTTAGGATACTGCTTTCCAGTATTGTCACACTAAGACCAAAATTAAAACAAGATTGTGCTTTATAATTTAAAATTACTTATCTACAAAGAAACGTACTATAGTTTCAATCAGTAATCTGTGTCTTACTGTAGAGACTTATTTTTATGTGTTGAAAATAGAAACACAGCATACTAATTTCACTTGTTCATGTCCCATTGTATGCATTTGGACTCTGGTCAACAATGTAAGAATGCTCTAATCAGAAACAATTGAAAAAAGAATTTGGATATGCATTTGTAAAATTGTTGCTTCCATTTAAAGATCTTTTAAAAATAATTGCTGAGAAAATATTGGTGTCTGTGTGCTCAATCAGGGCTGAGAAATTAGCTATAGAATTAGACTAGGAAACAATGTCACCATAATTTCTATGACAGAGTACATATGAATGCATGCAGTCAGTAAAATGTGCAGTGGTGTATGCATATTGTGGTTTGGATCTTTAAAATTCTCCTGGCACCCCATGTGTTAAAAGCTTAATCATGGACTTGGCTTTTGATGAAAAGGGATGAACTATTGGATCTAGTATGTTACCTTAGTTTACGAAGAGCATGCCCTAGCAAATTGTTCAACAACTGTGGCCCTTTATTTTCTTCTTAATCCCTTTTCAATAACCATGTTTTTGACAATGATTAAGCCTCAGACCAAAATCAAAAGCAGAAGAGACAGTAACTATGGACTAAAATTACTCTGTCAGGAAAGTAATCATTACTTTTTTTTACATTGATATCTTGATGATGCAACTAATTCAGTATCAGAAAGATAGATAATACATAAACTTCAATACTATTTTCAGAATTATTATTAAGTCTAGCACTCATGTGGTTTTTATCTGTCATTTAAGGAGTGAACTCTCCAAAGAAATAGACTGTGTCATTCATCCATTTTTATGTTCAGTGGATGAAGTTTCTCATGCAATAATCAGTTAATGAATTATTTTTTATGTTTCCATTGTTATTAACAAAACAGGAATATGTTCTTTTAATGTATATTTAGGTCAAAGAGGGTTTTGTTACTTACAAATGGAAGCTGATGATTCTATGGAATTGAAATGTATTAATAAAAAAAGCTAGAGAAGTGTCTCCATTTTTTTTCCTCTGGATTCCTTAAGGAATCAGGGGTGCTATGGTCACTGTGATTGTTTCAACAAGTGAGGATACTGATATTCAGTATATATCTTCTACATGTCCTGTTTAGTAATGATAATCTAATTTTATAATTTTATTTTTATTGTAAAACATAGGTAACTTGCAATGTCTTAGTGTGTTTTTTCTCTCTAACTCTAATGATAGATGCATGTCTCTTATTCCTCAAATTCCAGAAAAAATATGTGTGTGAGGGACATTGAAATAGCAATAACAATGATATACTTCTCAAAGTTTGCAATACTAATATCATTTTCCAACATCCTTGATTCCAGTTAATATTATCATATTTAAGTATTGTGGAGAAAATATCAAGAACATGTCATAATCAAAAATCAGGGAATATAGTGAGAGTATATAGCACAATGTCTTCCTCCTTCATGGAACTTTGGGGTAATATAAGTTTATAACCAGCCAAATGCAAAGAATGTCTTAAAACTTTCAAGGAGAGCAGTAATTTGGACAGACATCTGTCATCACTTCTCAAGAGCTGACAAGTTGGGTGGTTGATTTAATTCATAGCATTGAAGAGATATTTTTAAAGTAATGCAATGACAGGATTTGAGTGTTCATTTAAAAATGCATTCATTATTGATTAAATGAAAGCTAAATCCTTAATCATTTTAATTAAGCAATGTCATGATTTGGAGTTTGTTTTCTTCATGTTGTCAAAATTTAAAACCTAATTTTCTGTAATAATTCATAATTACTTCATCCTTTCATTCCATCTGGAGGATAATCAACACACAAACATATGAACCAGCTGCTGCCCCTGTCACAGGGCATCTGCCAGGAGTGACCCAGGCTCTTTTCCAAGAGCACAATCCCCAGAAAACCCTTTCACTGAAAGGAAATTGTGCAAGTGCAAACACAGCTTCCTTTCACATAGCAATTTAATTCTTAGGGATCTAGGGACCTTTGTCTTTTTTCCCTCATCTTTAATGCCCATTATTATACAACTGAACAACTCTTGATTAAGTTATTAACTTATATGACAATGGCACATAGATAATTTAGAGGATATACTTACAAAAACTTGCATGAGAGTTTTATTTATTCATTTATTTTGTCTTCAAAACACTTATCTAAAAATGTTGAATCCTACTACACATATATGCAAGGAAAGCATGAAACTATTTTTGTCATGCAATATTCAGAAGAAAAGGCATCTTGATCACGGGCACCCACTGTGAAATCTTGAGAAAATAAGTAAACTATAATGTAGAATTTAAGTAAAGTTTATGATGCTTCGCTCTTACAATTAGTGATACTCATCAGTAGATTATATAATATCCAATCCTGTAACTGCTGTCTTTGTTATAAAAATTTAAAGCAGAGATATTTTCAGTTAAAATTATACAAAGCTAACCAGGTTACAATGGTCATTTCCAAAGCTCATGACCTGGATTCTGGTCAACATGGCAGGGTACAAAATAAGAGTTATTCATGAATATGCAGAATGTAGGAAAATGTTGAAAAATGAATGGCTGACAGAGGTAGATAAGAAAGGGGATTGCAGAGTTGTTAGGATGCATTATGGCGTATGTGCATGAAATTGTCAAAGAAGGCAATATGTTAACATTAATGCTCACCCTTGTCATGATTATATTACTATATCAAATACTTTGCACACACTATGTCAGACACTCTTTGTTACGATGGTATAAGCTGGTTTTTAGCATTTTCATTTTATAATGTAAGAGATTAAGTTACATTAAATTAGGCAACTCATTATTTCTGCAGCCTTTTAATCTCATATTTTCCCATTAAATACCTCAAAATTACTTTTAGGTTTTTTATTAATGCTGGCATCATTATTCATTTTAATCCTTTAATGCTATAGATTCAGTGCCAAAATAGAATCCCAGACAGAAATGCTTGGAAATAATCTACAACCAAACAACTATTCCTAGTTTTAAAGAAACACTTCAGATAAGATTGGCTTTGAAAGCTGTTATCTTCAGAAAGTGGGCATTTGAGCCAATGACATTTGTTCTTCACTATGTTTACTTTTTAATTAAGTTTTCTTTTTTAAGGTACTTAGAATTTTGTTTTAGAGCTGAGCTTCAAATACATGGCTCTTATCTGCTTCTAGTAAGATTCTCAGTAATGAAAATTGTGTTTTAAAGGCTCAGAAAACGGTTATTTTCTTCCCCAAATTTTATATTCCTTAAATATATGATCATATGTATTTATTTTTATCTGTTACTTTCAATTCTATTCCAATGGGCCCTTCAGTAAAGTCAGGCATTTCAAGCAAATGTTTACTAAGTTTCAAAATCTGCCATATGCTCTGTCAACTAAAATTCTATAATCAGAATAAATTAAGCTAGGCTTTCTTTAGCCTGGCCCTTGGTGATTTTTTTTTTTACTATAAGGCAGATAAATTCTATTTATAAAACTTATATTTAGTCGAATGGCATTTAGCATTATAAAATAAATTCTGAAATTTATAAGCTGAACAGTCTTGCTCATTTCAAAGTAGTAAATTAGTCTGGGTTGATTTTATATTTTTCGACTTATTAATAATTAATATTAGGCTAGGCTCAAAAGCAAAAGGACATGAGTTCCAATCCAGGATTCCATTTAAAAACAATCAGGTGGAAATGACAGCAGCCTGTACTTCTGGATGTGAAAGGTAGAATCTGGAAAATCCCAGAGTAAAGCAAAAAAGAAGAAGAAGCAATCTAGGATTATTCCTGAAGTCACCCTTAGGCCTCCACAGACACATTTTATGTCCTCTGATAAACACACACACATACACACATGCGCGTGTGCGCAAGCTCATATGCGTATGTGAAAAAAGTTTCCTCTGAATTAGTGTACAATTTTTTGCATTTTAGAGTCATTATACAATCTATTATGAAAAACATGTGTCTTGGCAGAATGTTTTTTATTTGATTCCAAAGTATTTATAAATTTTCTGTTTGTATCTAATATGTACAAATGGTCTCAATATTTCAAAGCTCAAGCATGTGTACAAGTTTAAATTCATGTTGTTACAATTATCAACTTTTCCTCTTATCTTTACATGTTCCTTATGCTTTATGGAATCACATTTGAAAAGCACATTTAATGAATGCCATCCCTGTATTGAGTGAAGCAGAGTACCTCAAATTTATGTCAATATCTTAATCTCCATACTTCAGATTATGACTTTTTTCAGGAATAGGGTCAAGGCAGATATATGATAGTCATTATGAAGTAATGCTGTATTTTGGTTGCTCTTTAATCAATATAACCAGTAATCTTATCCATGAGAGAAGAGTGAGATACTCAGAAAATCACAGTTATGTAAGAAGAAAAAGAGTTTAAGAGATACATCTACAAACCAATTAATGCCAAGATCACTAGCAAACAGAAGAGTTGGAAGGGATAGCAAAGAACTCCTTCCTAATGATTTCTGTAGGAACAAAGCTCTGCCATACATTAGATGATTAATTTCTATGAGCTAGAATTATGGGAAAATAAATTATTCTGATTTGAACTATCAGTCTGTGGTATTTTGTTATTAAAACCTTAGGGAAAAATACAGCTGTATGTTGCATCAATGAAATTTCCACCATCATTTACTTACCAAGATCCTGACTACACAATGAATCTATGTATCTCCAAACTGTTTAGGTTAGGTTATGATGTTAACAACTTTTCCCATAGGTGTTTTTGACTTGCCTTAATTGCTTTAATAGTTAACATTAATGATGGTAAACTTGGCAGGATTTAGATCGCCTTTGCATATAGGCTGATTAAGAGATAGTGTCAAGAAGAGATTATTTCAGTTAGGTTAATCAAAATACGAAGACATACATGGGATGCCACCATTTCATGGATGGGTAGACTTTCTGGGCTCCTAAAAAAAGTTAGGTGAACATCAATACTCTTCACTCTCCTCTTCCTGAATGTGATGCATTGTGACCAACTACTTCAAGATCCTGTCACCAAAACTTCTCTCTACAAGCTGGACCATTCCCTTGAAGCAAGACTCAATAGAAACTTTTCTCTATTATGTTACTTTTGTCAGTGTATTTCTCACCACAATGAGGAGAGTATCTCAGGCAATTTCAGACATTTTTTTAAAGACTTAGAAGACTGTGCCACTCTAAGGTATATGTGATCAAAAATCTTTGCTAGTCTCTGGTTCTGTACTTTATTATGCAACTATATTTGATTTATATACCTAGGGTTTCACTATAAAGTAGTGTGTTCAGGGCAAAGAAATGTTTAAATTTTAAATTGGCTGTAATAGTGACTTTTTTCTTTTGTTACCACCTTTATACTATGCCTGAAGAAACATACCTGTGTTATCCCCATAAAATTAAAAAATAGGTCTCAGTCACCTGCGTTTTCTTTAACTGCAACCAGCTGTTACATGTGTATGTATGTTCAATAGAGATTAGAAAACATCTGCTCATCTGAAAAAGACTGCACTCATGAAGGTTAAATTCCTTTGGGAACAGATTAATGAATGAACACACATATTGATATAACATGAATATTTTGGTTTTCTAAATACAAATGTAAGTCATAATCATGTTTGTTATTATTATTATTACTGTGGCAATATATATAACCCCTATTATATTCATTATTATTATTATATGTTATTCCATTCACTGTTATTACTACTGTGGCAATATATAACTACTACTATGATTCACAGGTGTGCTAAAGAACTTTGCCCTAATATTCTGTGCCTTCCAAACACATTGCATCCATTAATTCTCCATATTTTCAAGCAATCTCAATTGTCACTGGGTTATAGTTTATGGGCATATTCTGCCCAGAGATGTCTAACATAGTAGTGCAATGATGAAATTATTTGTTAGTAAGAGTCTGAGGCAAAAATTTACATAAAGCATCCTTTTTTCAAAATGAAAAAACAGGGTCAGAACATATGGTTCAGTGGTTAAAACACTTACTTCTTAAGCAAAAGGATTTTGCTTCCCCAGATTTCACTTAAAAATTCTGGATGGATATGATCTAGGCCTGTAATTTTGTCCCTGGAATACTGAGCAAAGAATTAATGTGGAAGAGCAATTCAGGACTGCTCCCAATGCCACCTTTTGGACTCCCCAGTACAAATAGTCAAGTACCTCTTGTATGCATGTGCGTACATGCACGCACATACACACACACACACATACTCATGCATGCATGCACACATAAACACATACACAGGAAAAAGAACAAGAATTCATCATTTTCTGAAAAACAAGGTAGAGTCCTTAATGCCAAATAATGTCATCAGGAACTACATTTATATTTCATGGTTCACACACAGCTCTGTAAGTTTGTAAGATAAGAAAAACAAACCTATTTGTGAACTGCTTGGGCTAGAGAGATGAGTCAGTGTTTAAGACTCTGCCTCACAAGCAGAAGGTCCCAAGTAAAAATGCCAGGGAGGTTCAGAGACCACATAAAGGGAAGCTCCAGGGGATGGAAGAGAGGAAGACAAACAAGAGGGGGAGAAAGGGAAGGGGTGAAAAAAAAAAGGGAGAACGGGGACAGTCCAATGGACAACGATTGGGGAGAGGAAGGGGAAGGGGGGTAGGGAGAGAACAGGGGTACCTATTGAATTTCCATGATTAATTTTTTTTTTACTTTGATCCATAATTTGTCTCCCACATTTATGTTTTCCTAATCATTCAAGCTTCATCCTCTCCTTCCTCCTCCATTTCCCTCCCCAGTCATCCCCCATTGCACTTTCCTCATTTTCCCCTTCCTTTTACCTCCTCCTTCCCTCCTCCTCTTCCAGTGCCTCCCCCTTCCTCCCTCCCATCCCCTGAAGCATCCCTTTATGTGAACTCCAAACCTTCCTCTGAGTCCTGCAACCTAGTGAGGGTTCAGGACTCAGCGGCTAGCCCAGGACCCATTCTTGGGCTTTCTGTTAGCATGGGACTCTATTATGACTGTTAAATCCCTTGACTCTAAGGATCCTACTGCCTGGAGCCTTCTCCCCTGTGATGCTAGACTTTGGGGGATCATTGACATGTCAGCCTTTGTGCAGATGAGGCAAAGTCCGACCTGGCTGCTGCAGCCCTAACTTATGTGGAGTACCTTGTGTTGGGCCTGCCCAGGATTTGCCCCAGGGCATGGCCGAGCACATGGGACTAAAGATGATGCTGAGGGCAAGGGTCTTGGGTGTAACCTGATCACTTCATAGAGAGCCCTAATTGGCTTTCAGATATCTACCTGCCCTCTGTGCTGATTGACATTGAACTTGACCATTAGCACCTGTAGGATGTCTTGACCTTGACACAATTGTATGCCCGTTTAGTGCCTCGGTGGCCTTTGTCTATAAAAGTTCCTTTTCTCCTCCCAATAAACTGAGATCTACTGACAATCTCCCCGTCCTGTGCGGAGTCTCTGGGGATAGAGGTAGAGGTGCGGATGGGTGGAACCTGTTTTCATCACAGCCAGCAGCTGTGTGTTTGAGTGAGTGAATGGATGCGTAAGTGGGCACTGGTTCCCACACCTTGCATATTGTTGCTCCTCCCCAGGCAGAAACAGCAGTGGCTGGCATTTTTGGTTCTGGTGGGCTGAGCCTGGGAAATCCTAAAGAAAGGCAAGAAGGAGGTAAAAGCGATGGAGAATGATTCCCAGTGTCACCCTTGGTCTTGCACAGGGGCACACAGTGCCTTCTAAAACACATACACACACACACACAAATAAATGAAAAAAATATTCGTGAAATGGCAAATTTTGTGCATAAATATATTAATGTAAATTACAAATAATAGGATCATGGCGCATCATATTGTTGAGTCAGGAAACCCTCAAAGGATTCAGAACATTCAATATGATAATTATATACATGAATTGTATAATTACATATGAATAAAAGAAGAACAAAAGTCATTTTAATTCATTAACAAAATTTGTATTAACTTTTAGACTTTTCCCCAACACATATACATTCATTGATTTTCAATAAGTATTTAAAGGACATGAACTATGTATTATATTCATTGTTTTATACATATATGACACATGTATAAACTTTTAACATAGATCATTCTTTTGATTTTAACACAGCTGACTTTAAGGTTTAATTCAGAATCTGTGGCAAAGCAATGCTACTCTCAGTAATGTCAATGAGTCAAACCTTCTATAGGTAAACTCTAATAAATTAACAAAAAAGAATTCTACTCTACTTGTTTCAAACTTTGTGCTTCATTTCAAGAATTCATGAGGATTATGAGTATTCTTGCTAATGAAACAGCTTGCTGGGGGAAAAGAGAAATAAAAGTGGAGAAAGCACAGTGTTTTCAGTTATTTTGGGTTTCTCTAAGCTTCATGAATCGACCTAACCAAATTTGTTGTTATGAACACAATGAGAAACTTTGATTGCGAGGCTACTTCACGTAATGTAAAATTCGACCTCTGCACTTTGTAAAGCTGGTAGCAGGTGATGGAACAGTGATTTACTAAAAACAAAAAAAGCTGGAAATGTGTTATTTTTGTTGTACTGATGTTCAAACAATGCCAAGTGTGTTAAAAAACATAGTGAGATTTGTTGGCAGTTGCAACAAATATGACTCTCTGCATGAAAGAAGTTAATTTTTTTCAAGAATTCCCTTATGCTTCACCTTAGAAAATAATTTTACTGAAAAGATTTGAAGCTTTATCATGTAATATAATAAGAATAGGTAATGTCTTATAGGTACCCTGAAGCAGATTAGCATGTTTATCACCTTATGTAATTAATATTTCATAGGAAAGATCTTAAAAATAAACCCACTGGACCAAAATCTTTACAAATGTAATTTCATTAATTCTATTTTTCAGGCTGTACTTCATACTTCTAGACTTGTTCATCGCACATTGCTGCTTCTTTGTGCCCTTTAACTCACACTTTACTACTGCTTTATTCCATCTCCACCCATGCTAACCATGCTCTTTACTGTCTTAGTCCATTTGTCTTTTTAATTTTAAAAGTTTCTACCTTATGTAAAACCTATATCTTTCATACATATGTGTGTATGTGTGTGTGTGTGTGTATATATATATATGTATATAAAACTGTGACCTCTTCATTTTTCATGAATTAAATAGAAAAATATTTTTCTTTTGTAAAGCTGAATAGCATTTTGTTGGGTACTCATATGACATCATTTTTAATCTATTCATTGATGAGCACTTAAGTTGTTTTCCATGCTTGGCTGTCATGCATTAATATTGCTATGCACAGTGAAGTAAAGGCTTTATAGCTTGGTGAATTTTGTATTCTCTGAAGTAGATCTAAACATGATGCTGCTGAGTTGCAGTTTGTTTAATAATGACAGTGTCACAGAAAGAGGTTTACTCTGTAGCTGACTGAAGCCGCTTGGATTTCCTATTTTTTAATTCATTATGAATGATAAAGACTAAAATAAGAACAATATATAAAGGAAAGGAATTTTTGAGTAAATACATTAAATAGGAAAGAACATGAACAAGAAAGGATATTACATAGGAACATACCAATATACGTGGTGTGTTAGGCAGGCTTACACTATTATCTTTTCTTAATAATCACAGCATCTTATAAGGCTATAGGGGTTGTCAGGCCTAAAGCCTGCTCTCTGGAGAATGATACATTAGTATCTAGAATGGATAGTTAGGTGGATTCCTCCCTTTGGAAGTTGAGTTTTGCCTCTTGCCTGCATAAAAAATGGCAGGCAAATTCCTTCCACTGGGACTGGTGTTTATCTCCTGTCGCTTGTTAGATCACTTTTGTTCCTCTCAGAACTGGCTAGGTTAAAATTTCCCCTTGTAGTTCCTTCCCTATGCATTTGAGATATGTTAATGCATGGACTAGGTAAATCTGCTTTGAGACATTTATTACCCATTCCCTTTAAGCAACTAAGTGTTTATAACCACCTGGAGACATCCTGTCTCATCCCACAAAGCAAGTAGATGAGACTCCTGCCTTTTCTTTGCCAGTCCAGAATGTATACATTTTACATAATTCTGTAAATAATTTGGCCCTGTTCTTTGTTTTCCTATAAATACTCAGTTCATGCTACAATAAAATTGGCTTAGATGATGGAGGACATCCTAGGCTCCCTCTGACATGATGCCTGATCAATTCTTACTGCTCCCACTTCTGTTTCCCTGCATGTAAGTCTGGGTTTATGCTTGTTCATGGGCCTGGACATAAAGCAGGTGACATTTTATTTTTACTTTTGAGAAATTGGTATTCCCTCCAATCATGCAATCAGGAATCATTTAATTTTATTATAATCAATCAACAGAATGCAACTGCAGTATGCATGATTGATCTGGATCTCTTAGGAATCTTCCTTTTCCTTATCTCTTTCTTCTATCATTGTTTCTGATATAAATGGAAGTTGGCATAGCTATGCCTGCCTTGAAAAATGACATGAAAGTCATTCCTAAAACACAGGAAAACATTTATTTTGAAAAAAATATTGAAGCGTCTACTTAAAAGACAAAGACACAGGTTTTATTGAATTTCTGGTATGCATTGCAGTTCCGGTGCATTGCTGCAACCAATAATAAAACATGTTTTCAGAAAATGTGCAACTAATATTTTAAAAGTTTAAAAATTTAAAGTAGGTATTAAAATCTTAACTTTACAAGGTTCTTTGTAGATATATGGTTCTTTAATGTAGAGCCATTTTTTGATTCTCTTTGTCATATTTTGTCACTTAGATTTATGCTACATTAATGATAAAATCCAAGGGTTTCAAAAAGGAGTCAATTGTCTTTAACATATTTTAGATAACAAAGTCACCAATCTCTTTATCTCAACTGCAAATTTGATTGGTTTAGTGATTTCAGTATGTCACCAAATAGAATTTCAATGAGAAGACTAGATTTTCTAACATATCTGGAACACAGGAAAGGATTCAGGGAAATGCCACTGGGTCCTTGTACGTCATCATAGAGGAGAGCCCAGAGGAGAGACTGGCAGGCACATTAAATGATTCTCTGGGGACTGGGGGGGGCACTGGGGGATGGGGAATGAGGGGTGAGGGGAGGGGAAGCAGGGGGGTCGGGGGGAGGAGGAGGGAGAGAGGGAACCGGTGTACCTACTAAGTTTGTATGAGCAGAAATAATAATAAAAATGTTTTATAAAAACAAACAAAAAAAGAAAGAATATTTAAAAAATTGCTCATATTCCAGTTTTAAAATGGCAGTCATTAAAAGTTGAATTTATTAAAAAAAAAGAGCTAGACACAAAACATTGAGAGGTCAAATATAGGATGGGAACATGTCCTGGGCTGTGTTTTGAGAGCCACACTGGGATCTTTGAGATGTTCTGTGTGATCAGAGGAGATAACTGGGCTTTTCAAGTCCAAATAAACATGAGAATATTAAATTGATCAATGTCATTCTAGAGGAGACAGGGAATAGCCTCAATAATCAGAATATTTTAGATAATGGTTTAACAATGATCTTGCTTATGTATCACTGTAAATGTAAAATTGAATCTTTCTTGAATGTAGAAAATTCATAATTTGTATAATTAGTTGTTTAGCATGAAGAACATAAGTGAGCAAGTTAGTAAATTATCTGCCTTACCTTCTCACTTTTTCAGCAAACTACTGCATACATACACTTTTAAGAATTGCACGTGTAAACTTGCTGTATTTTGACTAATTATAGTCTTAGGAAATAAATCAGCAAGTATTGACATTCCTTTGCCATATTACAGATACATTCCACTAGAAAACAAAGATTCTTTGCCTAACTTGTACTAGCTCACAAACACTGTATGTTGCAATTCCTTAATTTATGATCAATTGTTTTCATGTATGGTTAATCGTTTTGAACAATGTATTGATATGAATTCTTTCTTTTCTTAATGGTTAGAAGTCAATGTCTATAAAGTCAAAATGATTATGCCATTTGTATCTCAGTGTCTGGTTTATTTCTCCCATTTCTTATGTATATGTGTGCAGGTGAATGTATGTGTGTACACATGTTTGTATGTGGGTGGACTCAAGTGTGTGTGTGTACAGATGGTTTTGGACATGAGTGCACACACATATGGAAGTGCAAGACTGATATCAGGAATCATCCTCAGTCATGCTTGCACCTTGTTGTTCTGAGACCGAGTTTCTATATAACCTCAGAGGAGGTCATTAAGGCTAATTTGTATGTATACCTTGCTCTGTGAATTCCCATGCTGCATATTTACAGACTGAAATTATATGCAGGGGATCACTGCAACTCAGCATTTCTCATAAGAATCTGAATTCGGATCCTTTTGTTTGTGTAGCAAACACATTGTAACTATTGAGCTATCTCATTAGATAAGACATGTAACTGGAGACTTTAGCTAACACTGAGTCAGGACTTGTATTCTACAATATGTTGCCCAATGGTAACAAAGGCATATGTCTCTTCAGTAAAGTATCCAGGTAATATAGGGCCCATGACATGGGCTTTCATTACAATGCAAATATTTCCTACTGTTCCATCTCAACACTTAGCTTTATATAGATTTTTGAGAGAGGTTTCACTTTTTCTTAAGAAATTCTGTATGGACTCTAGATTACTATGGTTGGGATCAGATCTCTTAAAACAGAATCCCTGAATGTGAAAGAGGTTTCCTACACAAATAATCAGTAGCTTTCCATTCTGCTTTTATGTGTTGTTTTGAAAGCAGCAGGAATATGTCTTCTCTTAGACCATTGTTATTCTGATTGGAAACTATTATTCTCAGATTTGATGAAAGACACACAGCCTTTCCAATTTCCCTAATGATGTGAAAAGTGGAGAAAAAAAAGTGATCTGCATTTTTAAAGAACATTTGGAGAAAATATCTAGATATTTATTTGAATACTGCCAATATATCAAGAATGCATTCTTAGCATTTATGGTGGTTACTATGAAACAGTTCTATGTTTTGTTGAGTATTTCCTTCAGTGGAAACACAGGTGCCTGAAACAATGTTGAGGATGTCTGTTCATTACTGAGGACAGCACCTTCAACATGACCACAAGCTGAAAATCAAAGAAGTAATCTTCTCATGATTTTCTAGAAGTTATATTTGGTTAAGGATATTCAGGCCTCATGCAGTGATAAAGATCACCTTGAGTTATAATCCAGTGTCCAGAAATTTGTAGAATTCTGCTTACATTTAACCTAAAAGCTCTTGTTTCCTCTGCCTCCTCTTGTCTTCAGGTAAGTATTCTCAAGCTAAGCTTACCAGTAAGCAGTACAGTAAATGTCTTTGGAAATGTTATGTCTCTGATCTACACAGATAAAATAGAAAATACATTTATTCTTTGGTTATATCTTCGAAGTGAAGTTTACTTTATCATGTAATGATTGATCATGTCTTAGTCTCACTTTCTTGCTTGTTCCCATTACCAGAGTAATACAATCAAAAAAAGAACAGATACTCATATTCCTTCATCTCACATGAATCCTGGAGGAGTTACTATGTGATCCTTGCACTGATGTATTTGGATGGAAAGATAAGTTTTCTTTTCAGATATAGTTGCCAATTATCATTTGGTGTCTTACAGAAAAAATATTACAGACACAATACTCTCTTCTTTGTTAGCTAGTTTGTTAGTGCACAGTAGGAATATTATCTTACTAAGCTAAAACAATAAAGACATGACTAAGGTAACTGATTCCAAAATGATTATTTTAGGGCAGGTTAAATAGTTCTCTCAGTAAAAGCACCTTCATACAAACCTAGTGACCTTAATCTATCCCCAGTGAAACCTATGTGTAAAAAAAATAAAGAAAATGTCCTCTCACCACCATATGTAAACCCTTTCTCTCAAAAAATATTTTAGTTTATTAATTTTAATACATATTACCTGAAATTAACATATAAAAGAAATAAAAGTAATTTGCTTTTAATAAGATTTGAAGTTATAGAGAGTTAGCTCAACTTATGATGTTAGACAACACCTTCTGCAATTTACATATACTTTCTTTGAGGGAGGTGATATTGAGAATCAATCAAATCACGTCTTTATGTAGCTAAATGCTCTACCACTGAATTACACCTTAGGCCTACAGATGGTTTTTCATTTATTCCATCAAAATCTTAAAGAATCTTTTATATTTAGCTTTAAAGATTAATTCAAAGGATAAATTAAGTTGCCCAAAGTTATGCAGTAGATCACTCCCATTTTGACCTCATTAAAAGTAGCAACAATCAAACAAAAGCACGCAACAAAAAACTTTTCCAAGAAACACAAGTTTTAGTGATCAATTTACCTGTTTTCCTTTAAGTTTTTTCTTTTCAGTGAACATTAGATAAAACCATTTATATTTTTTTATTTTGAAAAGTTGATTTTGAAGCTAGCTCATGTCTATCATCTAAACTAATAAAAGTTTAAGAAATACCTTAGATATTAATTATAGGTAAATTAACATATTTTATTATAATATTAAACATTATATACTATTATAAGTTATAAGTATAATGATACAATATTATTATACATTAAATTAATTACTAAAATAAAATTAATTAATATTAATAATAGAACAGTTAACATTTGCACATTTGTGGTATGATAGTATTGTCTTTGTAAAAATTCTGTTAACAAGTAAATGAGAAGAACATCAACCAAGTGAAGAAATCATTGTTTCCATCCATCCATCCGTGTATTACATTGTATCGTGAAAGTGTTTATCCCCTATTTCTCTTGCTTTCTTTGAAAACAGCGACTTCATGTTCCTCTGCTCAGGAAAGACTTGTGTGGGAGAATGTATCTGACTAATGCATTTAAGAAAAGAAATGAGTGTGGCTGACTCAGTGTCTCCTAGGTTTCCTCTTACTCCCAGCTGCTTTGCAAGACATGTACTTCCCCCGCTCTGTTGAGCAAGCGTAGAGTCCAGCTTCTGTCCTGCAGTGGAGAAGGGGGGATGATACAGAAGTCCTGGGGCACTGAAGACCACTGCTATCTTCGTAACCTAGTACCACGATTCTATATGTTAAATGAATGGAACATACATCTTTCCTTTCTTGTTTCATGTGTTAAAAAATTAAAAAGGAATGAGATTTTTTCTTTCCAGAAAAGATCAGTAACTGATTGCTATTGATAAAGAAAAAACTAGAAATTTTAGATTAAGAGTTTACTTAAGCAAAAAGTGATTCAGGTACTGTGATAGTTAATTCTGGGTGTCGACTTGAGCACACCTGGCATTAACTAAAATCAGTTGTCAGACTACCTGTAGAAATTATCCAGATCAATACATTTATAATACAAAAGACCAGCCCTAAATCTGATTGGAACCTCCCAGTTGACCAGATAAATGGAACCATAAAACAGAAGCCTTTAAAGAGAGACTCTCCAAAGCTGTGCTATAAAACTCCTTTCCCTCCTGCCTTTCCATTTCACTTCAACTCTCCAGGAATCCTCCAGCCTTTAGCCATCATGTCACTGTTTGCAGTGATGTATCCTGCCTCCAGCTTCAGCTACCAGCCATGTCACTCACCTCCACAATGGGAAACTGTTTCTCACCTCTGGAACATTAAGCTGAATAAATCTCCCTTTCTCCCTTAAATTGCTTGAATTTAAATGTTATCTCACAGCAACAGTTAAGAGTAATTATGACAGGTAATATTCAGGCCAAGAAGTGGGCAAATAACTGCTATAAATGCAGCAAAGTTGAAAATGTATAAGAACTTCACTTGATTGGTGACATATAGGCATCTACTTTAACTGGTCTTGTTGTGATAAGTTGTCATAAGTTTAAATCAGGCTCGGCTTTCTGTGGTTGACGAAACTTGACTGGTTTTTCCAAACATTTATACTATCAGGGTTTAGCTTGTTTACATAGGAATGTGGTTTGTAGTTTGCTTGTAGAGGAACTCAAAATTGGAAGGCTCTCTCATGTCAATGGACACCTGCTGGTTTGAACAAAAGTATTGACCTGTAACCTTAAGACTATGTAAGGATTTTATTTAGAAACTAAATAAGCTTAAACTTTCTGGTATAATGTTAGTGAACGTTTTAGTGAGACAAGGTCATGTTTCACATTTCAAAATTAGAGTTCTACAGTGGTTTGCCCACAGGAGGTGAGCTATATTTAGAGTTTCATTGCCTTACTCAATGGGCAGGTGATTATTAAGTGTGTGTTGTGTGGGCTTTAACAAGCAGAAAAACCATTGTCTGCAGTAGGCATTGATCTGACCTAAGGCATTAGATGGTCCCTTATGAGTGCATAATCCCATTTAAGCCAAACAGATTTTTCTCCAGGAGGTAAGTTACATTGAATGAAAAGAGATTTTGAGACGTGCTTTATGCTTACTTAAACTAAGAGAAAATGATTTTGGTATGTCATGAAGGGTCGACTAACTTTCCCTGCTTTTCCATGTTTCTCAGCTATTGCAACATATTTGAATTTATAGCTGTGAAGCAATTAAGATGCAAATAAAAATGCCAGGGAATGAGTAATGTGTGGGTCATTCAACACTAGAGTAAAAACAGTGAACTTTTTTGCTTTTATTAGTTTTTAACTAAGGATTAAGAGAAAATTATCTATAGGTAAACATTTTCAGCAACATGTACATTATATTGGGTCTTTGATGAATACATTATACTTGGTCTCAAGCAAACCTAAGTTATTTGCAAAACTTTGTTAAATTTTAGATTTCAAAGGTACAGACTGTAATCCATCTAAATAATCTCAGGGGACCTTCACATGTATATATCACATATAATATATATATGTATCATATATATGGTAGAAATTATATATATCATATATATGATAGAACTATTAAACCATTAATTTATAAACAGTAAGCCATCAGTTTTGAATGAGGAAAAATAACAGGCATGCCAATAAAATTCCTGCAAATGCAAGGACTTAAAAAAGCAATTGTTAAAAGCTGTGCTGGCACATTCTGTCTTTTGGACTCTTTCTCAGGAAACCCAGAAATGACTGGATAGACTTGAAAATAAAGTTAGATTTTGAAATTCAGGGGTGGTAAAGAGTGAGAACGTAGCCAATGCTAGCTAATTAAGCTAGAGCAGAGAGTTTCAGCTTGAAAAATACAATTTTGAATGGAAGGACAATAACTTATAAAAAAAGGGGAAAAATGAAATTTTAGAGGTCAGGACCAGACAGATGTGAACAGATGATACACACCTGGGTGTAATTAGTTTAAAGAAGGCAGAAGAAAAGACACCTGTTCTGGCTTCTGCAAGATGGAAGCAGTGGCTGAGTTCCAAAAAACAAAACACGAAATATGAAGAGCTGAAAACAACCAAAATATTATTGACTCAGAACTTCACCCCCAAAATAGTCTAAAAATCTCTTCAAGATTTTATTGAATTTTTTTAATAATGATCACTTCAAAAATCAAAGATGAAAATAAGAATTTTAAATTGATATACATTTGATGTGAGAGACCAGAAGATCACTTTATATGTTCATGATAGTTAATTTGCAGGTGAAACTTGCATTGTTTGTATTTTGAAAAAAGAGATATGAAGATGCTGTACTTGTGATTTGGCTGAGGGATAGAGTACTTAACTAGCTCTTATGAGCCTAAGGGTTAATTCTCAGTGCTGAAAATAATAAATGAGGTTCTTTGAAAAATGGTCAGGTCCATGGTCACAAAGGAAAATATCTCTTCAATGGAAATATGCATACTAGAAAGGTGGAAGTATTGTTTCCTCAAGGTTTCATTGGTTTTCATAGATTCCAGAACTTGTTTTTTTGCTTTTCTCTCCATCTTACCAGGGGTTCAAATAAAAAAAAAATGCAGAGAATTTTCTAGGAAATAGAAAGGTCTACCACCAGAACAAGAAAAGCAATCTTTGTGTTTAACAAAATTGCCAATTCTGTAAGTAGCAAAGAGGAAAGGAAGTGACATCAGACAGAATAAACTTAATATTACAGATGAACGTTTCTTAATGCATGTAGGGTAAAAGGAAGAAAAATAAAAGATGCACAGCTTAGTATTGAAGAGAAAAAGAGAGTAGAGATGAATACCAGGAAAGTCTAGACACATTCAAAAGATAGTTAGAGCTTCAAGGTGGTGTATAGAAATATTGGTCAAAAGGAGAAATTTTTTTGGTATTATGCCCAATAGCACAGGAAGGAAAAAAACTTACAAGATCTGGGAACAAAGCCACAATCCATGAAAATTTCCATACATTGCAAAAAGGAACATATGTCTCAAATACCGTTTTGTGAGGCAGGAGACAGTGTAAGTAAGTGGGTGACAGGTCCTGGCCTGGCCACTGAAGAGATAGTTGCTACACAGGCTTGGGGTGGCTTTACTCAACATCTTAGGAAAGGACTTCAGCCCACAGTGTCAGAAATTTACATGCCCTGAATTTAATTTCACTCCTTTCCTTTAATGCAAACTGTAGACAATAATAGCTTACATTTTACATTCATACTTGGTATTGGGGATTCAAATTATGGATTATCATGTTTTCTTTTAAGTTCTTTAAGAACAGGAAGCTTAAATTAAAATGAAACAGGTTGTTTTTCATATTCAAAGAGTATTTTAACAATTATTACAATAGTCAGCATTTACTCTCATCAGATGTTTTATCTACTGCTATATATTTTTTTCTCTCCTAATTTGGTATGAAACACTGAAGTGTAACCCTGTATAATTCACTTCAGGACATAGGATATATTGAGCTCAGAGCCTACCAATGGCTTTAGGCTACTCTACTTAATAACTTAAGTTCTTATATGGCTTCATATACAGAAATTACCTGGGAATCCAATAAAACTATATAATTAGTATATCTGGACTGGATATTATGCATTTCTAACAAGTTCCTAACTGACATTAATGTTTATGCTCTGCATTCATAAGGTTTTCAACATTTTCCAAGTAATCAGAGATATCATGTAACTTCCTGCGTGAGAATTCAGGAGGGGTTGAAACAGCATTGACATTACAGAAGTGACCTTGTGGAATTGAGAACTCGACTATCTTAACAAGTCAACCCTCTTCCCTGCTTGACAGAAACACTCATGGTCAGGGTTGATCACAGAACTAATAATTTTAACTATTAAGAAAAAATTCTGAGATGAATTAGTAGTTCTAATGGGGGTGGGGATGAGAAACATATTCCTATCATATCATCTAATGATGATAGTTGATCACAGAACTAATAATTTTAACTAGTAGTTCTAATGGGGGTGGGGATGAGAAACATATTCCTATCGTATCATCTAAAGAGCTCCACCATATATATTCTGCTAATATCAGATAGATCTTTCTTAGAGGAGACAAGGATTTCGAACTAATTGGACATATTATTGAAACTACATTTACTAAACAAGTTTATCAGGGCACAGATATCATTTGCTCTCTGTCAATTCCATTGTATTGTCTTATTTTCTCCAGATGTCCAAATTCAACTGGAATATGGAGATATTTAATAGTGACCAAAGAAACACACTGATCATCAGATAAAAAACATATAAGCATTTAAAAAAGTTCTACTGACTTCTTTTCTTCCCCATCAAATAACTACTTTCTCTCCTTACTCTTCCCTTTATGAGTTGTAATTCTACAACTGATGAGAAAGAATAAAATCTAGCTGTTCTATTTTTTTTCTTTTTTTAAATTGTTTTTGTCTTTTTTTTATTTCAAGCATAGTGAAGACAGAAGGAACATGGTAATCAAATAATGGATCTAACAACTGAACCTCACTATATCCTTTTGTTCTGACTCTCAGTAAATGACAAGCTTCAATTTTAAATATATACAAAGAAATTGAAGATACAGAAACTGTAGCCTGTTTCCCTTGGAAGAAAAACATACAGTTCCCTTGCAATCCTTGGACTTACATATCAGCACCATGACCTCCAAAATACCAGTGACCAAAAGTTGCCTGGCCTGGGAAAGCAGGAAAGAAATTCTTGACTAAGATACTTAAACTGCCAGACAGATGGATGAGAGTATACCTTAGCAGTAGGTATCAGCATGTGCCTCAAATGTCAGACAAGTCCTTCTCTAAGTCAGTGGATACTTTTCCAACAATCATACCAACCCCTCGTTGCATAAAATAGCACTAGCACAGATTCAAAGGGCATTCATGAATCTGAACTGCTTTGAACAAGAGCAAGGGCACAGTAAGACCCCTGATAATCCAGTTGCCATTTTGGGGAAGGCAGATAACAATCTGAAAGACTCATTTGTATTAAAGGAGCTATTTAAGCAACACCGAGGGGAGCTGAGCTAAGAATATACTGAGGTAAGAGACAAAGAATGTGATATATTTGACTACTACCTTTAGATATATTACAAGTGCCATAATAGAAACTATAAATTCCATATTGACCAACTACTAGATAAACTAAGAATTAACATACAGGAGGGATAAATGAAGGAGAATAAACCCAGGCCACACATTTTTTCAGATGAAATCTATTTGAGAAATGAGGAAAAAAAGAAAATGTGAGATAGAAAACGAGAAGATAAGATTTCCTAAAAGATAAGGAGAAATTTTAATTATTTAATATTTTTAGAGAAATTATGTACTATAATTTCAAAACAGCTAACATAAATAACTGTGAATAGTTTGCTATAAAGAAACGATAAAAGTTTAAGGTTGTATTCAATTGGAACTAAAGATAAAACAATGCATATACCTAATACATGCAGTTTTGTTTTGCCTCAGTTAAAATCTTAATTTAGATTTTGCAAAAGTATTTTATCAGCCCTCATAAGCAAGCACAAAATTTAGCTCTTTGTATATTATGGTGAATTTCAGAATGTGATTAGTATATGAAACTTTATGCACTAATTCAGGAAGGAAAGCATTATCAGAAATGTGAAGGAAAATGAGACCCAGACTGGTCCCAGAATTCTTATCCATGAATCTACATATGTCTACATAAATTTTTTCAGGAATCAAAAGTTTATTTAGGCTCACAGTTCATAAGAACATTGTCTGTCACTGGGGAAAGGTATGTGGTGGCATGAGCTTGAGGCAGCCAGCCAGGAAGAGATGTGCATGTTGCCATTCAGGTCCCTATTTCTTTGTTTTTTTTTTTTGTTTTTTTTTTTTTTGTTTTTTTCAAAAACTTCTTTTTTTTATTTATTTCTTCCACTCATACAAAGTTGATAAGTTAAGAGCCTGTGATCCATGCTAGACTTTGGGGGTTCAATGATACATTGGTCATTATGCAGGTCATGCAAATTCCTATTATAATTACTTCGGCCCTAACTCATATGGGGTATTTTGCATATCGTTGCTCCTCCCCATCTTTAGGCTTTTACATTCTTACTGGCCCCTCTTCTGCAAATTTCCCTGAGCTTTAGGATGGGAAGAGATTAGGTTGGCCTGGTTTCAGGTGGTTAATGTAGAGTCTCTGATTTTCTGAATTATGGTTTGTTGATTTTTTTTTTTTTTAAATTTACAGTTTTGCTGCTCCTGCACTGCTCTTGGCTCCATCCTGATGGGTATTGGATGTCACTCTCTGGCCAGAGATAAAAGGCTGTTAAAATAGAGTCTTATTATAAGAGTAGATTCAAAGGTAGATGAAATAGGAGTAGGAGATCTCTGTGTGGGGGGGGTCAGTCTCCCATGATGGTTACCTTCTCTCTGCCAGACTCTATGCCCTCTTTTTCTAGTGAATTCATGCCCCATCAGATGCAGGTGATCAGGAAGGAAAGTCTGAGAGCCCAACCAGATGTCTCATTGCTTACTAGCAGTCCTTGATGGTGGCCTATTTTCTCTTTATTTTTTTTCAGTCGGGGACCTGGCTCCAGTGCCACTCCCCTTTGGAAGAGGGGGCAGAGGGCTCCTTTTCAGTTGAAGATCTCTTAAAATGTCTTCATTTATAGACATGTCCAAATATGTGTGTACTTGTTGATTCTAAAGCTAATGAAGTTAACAATGTAAATTAACTACTTCGGTGACTATGTGGTAAATAATTTTAAATTATTATTATCAGCTTTGTTGCTCATGGTGGGTTTGGTCTCTTTATTTGTTCCTATCTATCACCTTACACTATTAATCCTCTCGCTTCTGACGTCAAACTCTGGAATTCCGGGCAGAAACCACCAACCTGGTTTAGGTCTACTAATGCTGAAGGCTAAGTATCTACAACCTAAGTTGAAAACTTTGGTTATTGTAATGTCTATGTCACAACAAACGTTGTATAGATTTCCAAAGCTCAGAAATTTATTTACTTCTGAGACATTCTTTCTTGGAAAATAGATTGAGTAGAGGTCTCAAAAAAAAAGAGAAAAGAAAAGAAAAGAAGGACTAATTCAAGATCGCTTACTAAAAGGTAAGCAACAGAAATTTCTTTCTTTTTCAAAGTCTTTTATTGCTTCATATATAAATACAAGGAATTTATGATAGTCGCATCTTCCTTTCCCTTCCCAGTACAACTCCTTCTTCCCTGACAGGTTCCCTCAGCAATAATAATTTCAAACCTGAAAATTAATAAAAGAAAAATCTGGGATAGGAATTGAAGCTGCAGGCATAGTTCTCTGGATCGGAGATCATGGAAATGAAAAAAAAAGTAGAAGAATTGACAGAGTAATTAAAATTGACAAACACATTTTTACATAATAAAAAATGAAAAAAGGAAATTTATTTAATATGGTTTTATATTAACACTAAAGGTAATATATAATATATTTATATCTGTATGTTTCAATATAATAACCAGCAATTGAGCAAAATACATTGTTGTAGGAGTTCAAATAAATAACAAATTAAAATATCCCATGATTTGATAATGAATGGCACCTATAATATTCCAGGTAGTCAGAGAAGCAGAAGGTATAACAAGAATAAACTTGGAAGGATTATGTGATTAGAAACATTAGTGAGAGGAGGTGAGAATGAAGTTGGAGAGGCTGAGGAACAGTCAAGACAAAAGCTCAGGTATGACTCTGGATGAGGAGAGGGAAAGGAGCTGTGTTTGTGAGTCTGAGCCTGCTGAGAAATGAGAAGCAACATCAGCAAAGATTTCAAGATCTCTTGAGTGAAAGATGGCTATCACGAAAGACCCAGGCATCCTAATAGATAGTTGTCACTGTGATTTTTCCCATGGTCACACATTGCTCCTGGAAAAAGATGCTTTTCTGAGAAATGGAAAGTGATACAGCTTCCATTCTTCTGCCTACAAGGCAGAGGCTTAACACTTGAGCCACCTCTTCAGCCCCTTATTTTTGAGTTTTCATGTGTTCTAATTACATAATTTAGCTTTCAGTGTACCCAGGGATTTGAAAATTAAATTTCATTTAGTAGCATTTAAAATAATTTTTCTATGTTCCTAAACATTCTTTTTTGATTAGTTTTCTGTTTTTAATTTATTTATTTCTTCCACTCATACAAAGTTGATAAGTACCCCATTCCCCTCCCTCCCTCCACCCCTCCTGGATTCTCCCTGGATTCCCTTACTCCCTCCCCCCTTTTCCTTTTCCTTTCCCCCCTTCCTTCCCTTCCTTCTCTCCCTTTCTTCCAGTACTCCCTTCCTCCCATTCCCTGGAGCATCCTTTAGTGTGAATGTCAAACTTCCCTCTGGGTCCTCTTTTCTGATGAGGTGTAAGGACTCAGTGGTATTGCCTAGAGCACTTTTTGTGTTCCCCTTTTGTATAGGAACACTATTGTGGCTATTAATCCCTTGCCTCTAAGAATCCTAATGCCTGTGATCCATGCTAGACTTTGAGGGTTCAATGATATGTTGGTAATTGCACAGGTCATGCAAAGTCCTATTATGATTACTTCAGCCCTAACTTTTATGGAGTATCACTGCTCCTCCACATCTTTAGGCTCTGACAATCTCACCGCCCCTTCTTCCATAAATTTCCCTAGGCTTTAGGATGGGAAGAGATTAGGCTGGCCTGGTTAAAGGTGGTTGATGTAGAGTCTCTGATTTTCCGAATTATGCTTTGATGATTTTTTTTTTTTTTTTTTTTTAGTTTTTCAGCTCCTGCACAGCCCTTGGCTCCATCCTGATGGTATTGGGTATCACCCACTGGCCAGAGATAAAATGCTGTTAAAATAGAGTCTTATCATAAGAGTAGATTCAAAGTTAGATGGAATAAGATTAGGAGACCACTGTGAAGCAGGGGGTGTGTGTCAGTCTCCCATTTGTAGGATGGTTACCTTCTATCTGCCGGACACTATGCCTTCCTTTCTGGTGAGATCATAACCCATCAGACACAAGTGACTAGTAAGGAGAGTCTGCGAGCCCACCAGATGTCTCATTACTTACTTGCAGTCCTTAATGGTGGCCTATTGTCTGCTGTAGCATGATCCCCTCTCTCCTTGTTTCTGGCAGGTCCCTCCTTCCTCTTCCCTCTCTGCTTATAATGTATGCAATTACTGTAAGTATTACAGAGATTTATCTTTGAGTGTGTCACTAAGTGGGTTTGGTACTAGCATCCACCTATTAGGGAGTATATATGGTGCTTAATTTTCTGTGTCTAGGATACGTCGCTTAATATAATTTTTTTCAAATTCCATCTATTGCCTGGCAAATTTCATTAATTCCTTATTTTGAAGGCTGAGTAGTATCCCATTGCATCAATGTACCACATTTTCCTTATCCACTCATCAACTGTTGGGCATTTGGGTTGATTCCATGACTTTGCATTGTAAACAATGCTGATATGAACATGTTTGTGCTTGTGTTATCAAGGTGAATTTTTGCTATAAGGGGGATTATTTCCAATAGTGAAATAGCAGGGTCACACGGCATTTCAATCCTTAACTTTTTTAAGAATCATCAGATGGCTCACTAGAGTGGTTGCATAACCTGCATTCCCACACACAATGTAGGAGAGTTCCCTTCTCTCCACATCCCATTCAGAATTTGGTGCTGTTTGTATTGTGGATTTTTGCCATCCTGACCGGGGTGAGATGACATCTTAGGGAGGTTATGATTTGCATTTCCCTGATGGCTAAGGATGTGGAACATTTTTTAAGATATTTGTTAGACGTTTCAATTTCTTTTCTGGTAAAGTTTCTTTTAAGTTCCAAGACCCATTTTTTTAATTGGGCCAATTGTTTCCTTGGTGTTTAGTTTTCTAAGTTCTTTGTACACTCTGGATAATAGAGCTCTATCATATATGAGGTTAGTGAAGATTTTCTCCCATTCTGTGGGTTGCTTTTGTGCTCGAGTTACAATCTCTTTATCTGAACAGAAGCTCTTTAGTTTCACAAGATCCCATCTGTTGAGTGTTGGTCATACTGACTATGCTATTGGATTTCTGATTAGGAACTGTTGGCCTAGTCCAATCAGCTCAAGGGAATTCCCTACCCTTTCAACTAAGGTTTTTATAGTCTCTGGCCTTATATTGAGGTCTTTGATGCATATGGAATTAAGTCTTGTATATGGTGACAAGTATGGGTAGAGTTTTAATCTTCTGCATGTGGACAACCAGTTTTGCCAGCACTATCTATTGAAAATGCTGTTGTTTTTCCATTGGATTTTTTTGGGCCCCTTTTTCAATGATCAAATGGCTGTAGATGTGTGGGCTTATATCCGGGTCTTCAACCCTTATCCATTGATCTGTGTGTCTATTTTGGAGCCAGTACCAGGCTGTTTTTATAACTATGGATTTGTAGTATAGACTAAGGTTTGGTATAGTTATACCTCCAGCAGTGTTTTTGTTACTCAGGATTTCTCTTGCTATCATGGGTCTTTTGTGCCTCCATGTAAACATTGAGATTATTTGATTAACCTCTTTAAAGAATTGCTTTTGGATTTTGATTGGTATAGGATTGAATCTGTATATTGCCTTTGGTAGGATAGTCATTTTTATATTGAATCAGCCAATTCAGCAACATAGGAAGACACCTTCTGGTGTCTTCTGCAATTTCTTTCTTTAGGGTTTTAAAGTTTTCATTGTAAAGGTCTCTTACTTTCTTGGTTAGGTTTATACCATGATATTTCATTTTTTTAGGGGTTATAGTAAATGTTTTTTTTCACTTCTTTCATTCTGGGTACATTGGAAGGCCACGATTTTTGTACATTTGAACAAAATGTACAAAACTGCTGAACTCCTGTATTAATTCCAGGGGCTTCCTGGTGGAGTTTCTAGGATCACTCAGGTATATGATCATGTCATCTGCAAATAGAGATAACTTGACTTCTTTCTTGTTGGTTTGAATCCCTTTTTGCTCCCTTTCTTGTTCTTTGGCTTCAGTTAAGACTTCAAGTACAATATTGAATAGAAGTGGTGAGAGTGGACAGCCTTGTCTAGTTCCTGATCGAAGTGGGAATGCTTCATGTTTTTCCCCATTGAGTATAATCCTTGCTGTAGGCTTGTCATATACAGCTTTTATTATATTGATAAAGGTTCCTCCCATTCCAATTGTCTCTAGCGTTTTGATCATAAAAGGCTGTTGGATCTTGTCAAAAGCTTTTTCTGCATCTATCGAGAGTATCATGTGGTTTTGATCCCCGTGAATGATCATTTTGATATGTTTTTGAATCCGATTTGCTAAGACTTTGTTGAGAATCTTTGCATCTGTGTTCATCACAGAGATTGGCCTATAGTCTTTTTTTAAATTATTTATTCAATTGTGTGTGTGTGTGTGTGTGTGTGTGTGTGTGTGTGTGTGTGTGTAGAACCACAGGCGAATTCGGGAACCACCAAGGATCACCTCCACCTCCTCCTTCTTTGCTCTGCCCCAGGATTCACAGGCTCCACCCTACCAGAGCCAGAAATGCAGGCCGCCCCCACTTCCACCCAGCATCTATACATAGGGTCTAGGATCCAAACTCAGGATCTTCTGCCTGCAAGGCAGAGGCTTAACCCCTGAGTCAACTCTCCAGCCTCTACATTTTTCTTTTTTAAGTGTGTCTTTATTAGGTTTTGGGATTAAGACGATATTAGCTTCATAGAAGAAATTTGGTAGTGTTCCTTCCTTTGTTATTTGATGAAACAGTTTAAGGAGTATTGGTGTTATTAGCTCCTAAAATGTCTGGTAGAACTCTATGCTGAATCCATCTGGGCCAGGACAGTTCTTGGTAGGAAGATTTGAGATTACTTCATCAATCTCCTCATATGTTATAGAACTATTTAAATAATTCACAACTTTCTGATTCAATTTAAGTAAGTTGTGTTTACTTAGGAATTCATCCATTTCTTTTGTGTTGTCAAATTTCACAGAGAATAAGTTTTTGAAATATGACGTTATAATTAACTGGATTGCTTGGGTATCAGTAGTGATAACTCCATTTTCACTTGTAATTTTCTTAATGTGTTCTCTCTTTCTCTTTGTTAATTTACCTAGGAGTATATTATTCTTATTGATTTTTTTCAAGGAACCAGCTTTCTGACTGGTTGATTCTCTGTATCATTTTCCTGATCTCAATTTCAGATATTTCTCCCCTTATTTTGCTAACCTCCTCTCTTCTACTGCTTTTGGGATCAAATTGCACTAGTGTCTCTACAGGTTTAAGCTGCATTGTTAAGTTATTTATCTGTGATGTTTCCATTTTTTTTTTATGTAGGCATTAAGAGCTATGAACTTACCTCCTAGGACAGCTTTCATTGTGTCCCAAAGATTTTGATAAGTTGTATTTTCATTATTCACATTCAGGAAATCTTGAATTTCCTTTTTAATTTCTTCCTTAATACAATTATCATTCAGCATCATAGTGTTATTTCCAGGAGTTAGTGTATTTTCTATTGTTTTGTGGATGCCAAGCTTTAGGCCGTGGTGGTCCGATAGGTTACAGGCTAGAATTTCAACTTTCTTATATTTGTGGAGTTTTGAATTATGGCCCAGTATGGCATCTATTTTGGAGAAAGTTCTGTGTGCTGCTGAGAAAAAGGTGTATTCTTTGTTGTGTGGATGAAAAGTTAAATAGAGATCTGTAAGGTCCATTTCAGTAAGAGTTTGATTAACTTCCAATGTATCTCTGTTAAATTTTTGACCTGTTGATCTATCCCTTGTTGAGAGGGCAGTGTTGAAATCCCCAAGAATTATTGTTTGGGAGTTGATTTCTCCCTTTAGATGTTGTAGAGTTAGGTTAATGAATGTGGAGGAGCCCATATTAAGTGTATATATGTTCGGAATTGTGAAGTCTTCCTGGTGAATTGTACCTGTGACTAAAATATAATATCCATCTGTGTCTCAAGATTTTTTTTTTTGTTTGAAGTCCACTTTCTCCGATAGCATAATGGCTACCCTTGCCTGTTTCTTGGTTCCATTAGCTTGCAGAATTTTGGACCAGCCTTTTATTTTTAGGACGTGCCTATCTTTTGTGATGAAATGGGTTTCCTGCAGGCAGCAAATTGATGGGTTGTGATTTTTAATCCAAGTTTGTAATCTGTGTCTCTTGATCGGTTAATTCCATTAACATTTAATGTTATAATGATGAATTATTTTTAATTCTGGACATTTTTTATGTTTAGTGGGTTTTGTAAATGTATCGTTTCGCTTTTAGATTTTGGTGGTATTATACTTCCCTTTTATCCTCCTGAATATGCTTGATTTTTTCTTCAAGCTTGAGTATCATTTCTAACATTTTTTGAAGTCCTGGTTTTGTGGACATGTATCCCTTCAAGTTGTCTTTGTGCTGGAAAATTTTTCTTTCTCCTATCATGACAGATAGTTTTGCTCATTTAGTCACTCTCTCCAAGCTCTTCTTGCATTTACTGTTTCCATTGAGAAGACTTTGTTATTTTAATAGGATTAATTTTAAAAATGACTTTTTTCCCCCTTGAAGCTCTCAGCATCTTTTCTTTGTCTTGATTGTGGAGTGTTTTGACTATTATTTGCCGTGGTGAGTTTCTATTTTGTTTATATCTGTTTGGGGTGTAGAATGCCTCTTCTATTTGGATGGGCCTCTCATTCGTTAGTTGAGGGAAGTTTTCATTTATGATAGTTTGAAAAATTTCCTCAGGTGTGGTATTTTGGGATTCTTGCTCTGGTATTCCATGAATATGCATGTTAGGCTTCTTCAGGGTGTCCCATAACTCTTGAATATTCCTTTCAAGTATCTTTTTGGCTTTAAGAACCTCTTTCGTTCAGCTGGTAATACTCCTATGTTTTCAAGGTCTGAAATTCTACTTTCTGCTTCATTTTTTCTGCTTATAAGACTCTCTGTTGAGTTCTGGGTTGAGGATAACTTGTCGTTTAGTTCAGTTTTAAACTCTGCTTGAGTCTGTTTTAACTGTTTTATGCTTATTTTTGTTTCTTGAACTGTTTTTCTCAACTCCTCCAAGTGTCTTTGTGTTCCTCTTCAAAGTTGTTGATGCAGTTATCTAACTCCTCCCAGATTTCCTCTTTCATGGTATTTATCATTGTAATGATCATGCCTTGAAAGTTGTTATGTTGGGCCTGGCTTTCTTAGCTATTTTCTGTGAATTTGTTCTGGTTGGAATCTGTATCTATGGGGTTAATTCTTTCAGTGAGAGATTTATTTTTTGGGGTTTTGTTTCTCATGGATCTGCACTTTAACTTGGGCATTGTTGTTTTGTCTCTTGAGTCCTTACACTTTCTATGTATTTTTGACTGAACTGATTTAGTTGGTATAACTGCTCTCTGGCAGTTATTACTAGTGGTTACTTTGAAGATGCATGTGTTTGTCTGTCATTATTGTTATTTTCAAGATGAGGCTATTAGACAGTTAGTACATCAATTAAATCAGGATTCGTAGAGAGGGGATGCCTTACCTGGTCTGAGAGTGAACCAGTGTGTGTTCCTGGCAGGAAGAAGAGGGGGAGCGGCTAAGGATGATCAGTGGGCTTCCCCTGGGACTAGTAGTCCACCCCAGCTGTGCGCAGCTTTGGAGCTGCTCAGGCTGGATGGTGGGAGGGGCTGAGAAAAGCAGGTGACCTGGGGTCTGGTGGGAAGTACCTGTTTTTTGATAAATTTTCAAATATATATTTTAATAAATGATGAGTAGCTCCCTTTCATTTAATATATTTAAACCTGTTGTCCATATTCTCATGAACACACATTAATAATGGAAGAAAGCCTTTCCTGTAAGTTGGTTGCATCTTTGGCATTTATGCCACTATTGGGCTGATGGATTCCACTTGCCAGCATGATTATTATGGAACATTTCAGCTTTCATGGATTGATGAAGCTACTCATTACTTTTTTCCCCAGCAGTTGCATGAAAATTGGTCATAAAGTACGGCACTTCCAAATCAATCCAGCTTGATTTGCCCATGTCCTCTGATGAATGTTTGTGGAATTTTCAACAATAGTGTCTCATTAGTTTTTAATGGGCAACCAAGAATAAGGGCAAAGCCAATATTGTTTTGGGGACTTCTGAGACCTCTCAGCCCAACATCTCATTAGGCAATTGTCATGCACCTATTATTTTGGATTTCTATGGCTTATAAAATTTACATCTCATGAAACTTTCTCTCATTCTTTATCTTAGGTATGGAGAATTTTTTTAGAAGAACATGGAAGAACTTCAAAGAATCTCTGATTTGTAGGAAAACTTAACTTTGCTAGATGTATCCTTGGCCAGATGGTATAGGTGATACAGACAGAAATAGGCAGCCTATTTCCATGTGAAAATAAATTATTTTCAAACAAATGTCAATATGTACATTAGTGCCTATCTTGCATAGGCATAAGCATCTCTCCATTAGGAGAGATCCAGAGTCACATGTACATTCTTGGGTTGAATGTAGACACTACTGAAAATGCAGTGGACACTGGATATAAACAGAAGAATTAGTCAGTAGTGTGGAGTTTGAAAAAGCAGACATTTATTCTTTGTGGAGATGTTGCTTCTTCCTAAGTTAATGGAAGCTGCTCAAGCAAGTGAATGAGTGATCAATGGTAAGTATTATAATATTTTTAAATGGCTTTCTAATGTCATGCTCTGTTGTTTTGCTTTGCCTTGCTTTACTTTGGTTCATTTTATTTTGTTTTAATTTGGTTTGTTTTAATTTGCTTTGCTTTATTTTGCATTGCTTTGCTTTGGTGTTGGAGATGATACCATGTGACCAGAAAGGGAGCTCCTCTTCCACAAAGTCATGCTCTAGTTTAGCACTTATATCCCTCATCTTTAAAGAGATGTGCTATAGCCTGATAATGATAAAAACATATCTATGTGTTCACATCCAAATCAATGCATGCAGTTAGTTTCTACTTCATAAAATCTAAGTATATAATAATACCATTTATGGCTAAAATAACTGTGACCATTCCTACTCAGTTTTTATTTGTATCCAGTTATTATGTACCATAAATATTGAGGATATCCATTGTGAATTTCCAAAAATAAATAAATGTTGTCATTATTATCAGAATCATTTTTAGTTAGATCATTTTCTGTTCTTTGGGTTTTTTTTGTTTTGTTTTTGGGTTTTGTTTTTAGAATAAATAAATAAATGTCTGGCAAAATAGGTTAACTACATGCAGAAGTAACTGGAACCTTTTGTCTCCTTGCATGACAATCAACTAAGTTGGTCAAAAACCTCAATGTTAGACCAAAGACTGTAAAACTACTAGAAGAAAAAGTAGGGAATGTCCTCTAATTTATTGACCTTGGCAGCATTTCCTCAATTTAACCCCAAAGACACAGAGAATAAGTCCAATACTAAACAAGTGGAGCTACATGAAATTAAAAAGCATTTGTCAATGAAAGAGACTGTTAATTGAGAAAAAAAGGAAATCTACAGAATGGGAGAGCATCTTCACTTTACCACAAAAGTAATAGAGGTACAATATCCAGAGTACACAAAGAACTTGAAAAATTAAATGCTAGAGGTGCTGCTCCAGGCCAGGGAGGACCCCTGGGCCATGCCCAAGCTCTCCAAGTTAATTGTGCCCACAACTGCCACCTCCCCCCTTTCCCCACCTACTGGGGACACGCACAGTCCAGCCAGGACACACTGCAACATGGGTAAGCTCCCCCTGCTCTCCCCAGACAACCCACTAATCCCAGCTCCTCCCACCAGCCAGCCTGAGCAGGAGCTGCTACAGGTCAACTAATTCAGTTCAGTGAAAAACACACAGAAATTGAAAGAAGGTCTTAAGAGTTAAAACCACAATGCCCAAGTCAACGTACAAATCCATGAGAAACAAAACCCAAGAAAAGAAATCTCCTACTGAAGGAATTAATCCCATAATGATAGACTCCAACCAGGACAAATCCACGGGAAAATAGCCAAGAAAGCCTGAAACAAGATAACGACTTTCGAAACATGATCATTACCATGATCAAATACTATGAAAAAGAAAATCTAGGAGGAATTAAATAATCACATCAACCACATTGATAGAGGAACACAACAGACACTTGGAGGAGTTGAGAAAAAAAGTTCAAGAAACAAAAACAGGCATAGAGTAGTTAAAACAGACTCAAGCAGAGTTTAAAACTGAACTAAAAGACAAGTTATTTCAACCCAGAACGCAACAGAGAGTCTTATCAGCAGAACTAATGAAGCAGAAAAGGATTTGAGACTTTGAAGTCAAAGTGAGAGTATTAACCAGCTCAATGGAAGAGGTTGTTAAAGCCAAACTGATACTTGAGAGAAATATTCAAGAGTTATGGGACACCCTGAAGAAGCCTAACATGCGTATTCATGGAATACCAGAGCAAGAATCCCAAAATATCATACCTGAGGAAATTTTTCAAACTATCATAAAGGAAAACTTTCCTCATCTAGAAAAAGAGAGGCCCATCCATATATAAAAGGCATTCTGCACCCCAAACAGATATGACCAAAATAGAAACTCGCCACGGAAAATAATAAACACTCCACATTCAAGACAAAGAAATGGTGTTGAGAGGTATAAGGAAAAAAAAAAGTCACCTTTAAAGGTAAACCTATTAAAATAACAAATGACTTCTCAATGGAAACAGTGAAAGCAAGAAGAGCTTGGAGAGACGTACTTCAAGTTTTGAATGAGCTAAAATGTCAACCTAAGCTGATATACCCCAAAAAACTATCCATCATAATCAAAGGAGAAAGGAAAATTTTCCAGCACAAAAACAACTTGAAGGGATACATGTCCACAAAACCAGGCCTTCAAAAAATGCTAGAAATGATAGTCAAGCTTGAAGAAAAAAATCAAGCAAATCCAGGAGTACAGAAGGGAAGTATACCACCAAAACCTAAAAGTGAAACAATACACTTACAAAACCCACTAATCATAAAAAATGTCCAGAATTAAAAATAATTCACCATTATAACATTAAATGTTAATGGAATTAAATCACCGATCAAGAGACACAGATTACAAACTTGGATTAAAAATCACAACCCATCAATCTGCTGCCTGCAGGAAACCCATTTCACCACAAAAGATAGGCACATCCTAAAAATAAAAGGCTGGTCCAAAATTCTGCAAGCTAATGGAACCAGGAAACAGGCAAGGGTAGCCATTATGCTATCAGAGAAAGTGGACTTCAAACAAAAAAAAATCATAAGAGACACAGATGGATATTATATTTTAGTCACAGGTACAATTCACCAGGAAGACTTCACAATTCTAAACATATATGCACCCAATATGGTCCCCCCATTCATTAAGCAAACCCTACAATGTCCAAAGCAAGAAATCAACCCCAAAACGATAGTTCTTGGGGATTTCAACACAGCCCGCCCAACATGGGATAGATCAACAGGTAAAAAACTTAACAGAAACATTTTGGAACTTAATCAAACCCTTACTGATATGGACCTTACAGATCTCTATCGAACTTTTCATGCATGCACCAAAGTATACATGTTTCTCTCAACAGCACACAGAACTTTCTCCATAATAGATCTCATATTGGGCCACAAAATGATTCTCCACATATACAGGAAAGTTGAAATTCTAGCCTGTAACCTGTCAGTCCACCACGGCTTAGCTTGACATCCACAACACAACAAACAACAGAAAATACATTAACTCCTGGAACCTCAACACTATGATGCTGAATGATAATTGAATTCAGGAAGAAATTAAAAAGGAAATTCTAGATTTCCAGAATGTGAACAATAATAAAAATACAACTTACCAAAATCTCTGGGACACAATGAAAGCTGTCCTAAGAAGAAAGTTCACTGCTGTTAATGACTACATCAAAAAAAATGGAAACATCAGAAATAAATGACTTAGCAATGCAGCTTAAACCTGTAGACATACTAGAGCAATCTGTTCCCAAAAGCAGTAGAAGAGAGGATTCGCAAAATAAGGGGAGAAATATCCGAAATTGAGATCAGGAAAATGATACAGAGAATCAAACAGTCAAAAAGCTGGTTCTTTGAAAAAAATCAATAAGATTAATACACCCCTTCCTAAATTAACCAAAAGCAAGAGAGGGAAAACACAAATTAACAAAATTAGAAATGAAAATGGAGGCATCACTACTGATACACAAGCAATCCAGAGAATTATAACATCATATTTCTAAAAACTTACACTGTGAAATTTGACAACACAAGAGACATGGATGAATTCCTAAGTAAGCACAACTTACCTTAATTGAATCAGGAAGTTGTAGATTATTTAAGTAGTCCTATAACATATGAGGAAATCGATGATGTAATCGCAAATCTTCCACCAAAAAATGTCCTGGACTAGATGGATTCAGCACAGAGTTCTACCAGATATTAAAGGAGCTAATAACTCCAATACTCCTTAAACTGTTCCATCAAATAGCAAAGGAAGGAACACTACCAAATTCCTTCTATGAAGATAATATCGTCTTAATTGCAAAACCTAATAAAGACACACTTAAAAAAGAAAAATGTAGAGGCTGGAGAGTTGGCTTAGGGGTTAAGGCTCTGCCTTACTGATAGCACAGAAATTAGGCCACCATCAATGACTGCAAGTAAGTAATGTTACATCTGGTTAAGTTCACAGACTTTCCTTCCTGATCATTTGCAACTGATGGCGTATGATCTCACCAGAAGGGGAGGGCATATAGTCTGGCAGATAGAAAGTAACCATTTTCCAAATGGGAGACTGACCCCTCCCTCACTGAGGTCTCCTATTTTTATTCCATCTACCTTTGAATATACTCTTATAACAAGACTCTAATTTAACAGGTTTTTATCTCTGGCCAGGGGGTGACATCCAATACCCATCAGGGTAGAGCCAAGGGTATTGCAGGAGCAGCAAAACTGAAAAAAAATCAACAAACCATAATTCAGAACATCAGAGACTATATCAATAACCTGGAACTAGGCCAGCCTAATCTCTCCCCATCCTGAAGCTGAGGGAAATTTGTGGAAGAGGGGGCAGTAAGGTTGTAAGCACACAAGGATGGGAGGAATAATGATATGCAAGATACTCCACACAAGTTAAGGCCGAAGCAATCCTAATAGGACTCTGCATGACTTGCACAATGTCCAACACATTACTGACCCCACAACGTCTAGCATGGACTAAAGGCACTAGGATCCTTGGAGGCTAGGGATTGACAGCCACAGTAGTGTTCTGGGAAGTGCTGCTGGGTCCTTGCACCTCATCAGAGAGGAGGACCCAGAGGAGAGTTTGGCATGCACATTAAAGGATGCTGTGGGGATGTGGGGGAGGCACTGGGGCATGGGGAGGGAGGAGGGGGAGCAAGGGGGTTGGGGGACCGGTGTACCTGTTAAGTTTGTATGAGCGGAAATAAAAAAAATTTTAAAAAGATTATCAAAAGTCAAAAGCATGTAAAAAAAAAGAAAAATTAAATACTATAGTAGCAAACTATCATGTTAATGTGGGCTATAGAACTTGAAAAGAAACTATTTGCAAAATGAAATACTAATATCTATCAGACATCTTAAAAAATGTTCTCCTTAATCATCAAAGAAATGCAAATTAAAATCAGCTTGAGGTATCATCTCACTGCAGTCAGAATGGCTATAATCCAAAACACAAACAACACCGATATTGGTGTAGATGTTGGGTGAAGGGGACTCACATTATTTTTGTGGTATTACAAACTCATACAACCCCTTGTAGATCAATTTGTACATGCATATAAAAATTAAAAACTGAAATTCCACATGTCCCAGCTATACCAATCCTTGGAATATTCCCAAAGAACCCTGTATGCTGCACAAGAGTTACATGTACAACCATGTTCATAGCAGTTCTTTACACAATAGCAATGAAATGGAAGCAACCTAGATGTCCAACAGTTGACTAATGGTTAATGAAAATGTGGCACACATATGCGATGGAATACTACTTAGCTGTCAGGAAAGATGAACAAATGAAATTTGCCAGTAAATGGATGAAACTGGAAGAAATCATATTAAGTTAAAGAAGCAGAAAGACAAACGTGTATATTTTCCCTTATAACTACTTCCTATCATTACACATTCAGATTGATACAATCAAACAGAAACGTTTTAATACTCACAAAAACAAAAGAAAACAAGCTACGGGTAGAGTGGGACCCCCAAAAGAAAAGGAGAAAAAAAAGGACAGGGGTAGACAGTTTAAAAATATTTTTATGTAAGGAAATTCTTTAAGGGGACAGAGGAACAGGAATAGGAGGACACAGTAGGGAGTGCGTGAGAGGCTAAAAGATGGAAAGTATACTGTAGATCAGGACATAACACTCAAGACAAAGGTGCTGCACCCAGGTACTTGTTGGAATGAGACCTATCCTCACCAGAACCAAACCAAGACTGACATAATAATATTTCCCCTTCTTCCCCCCAAAGATAAGCCAGGAGCTCAGGAGCTAGGATAAGGCTAAAACAGATGAAAGAAAGTACATTTATCAGTGAATCTGCGCAAGGAAGGGCCACTTAATCTGCCTGAGCCACTATTAAACCAAAAAACTCCAAGGGAACCCTGAGGTCCACTTAAGGCAGACCCGCAGGAAGGTGGGAGGGGGAGGAATGTATTGGTGAAGGAAAGGGAGGGTAGGAGATGAAGGCAAGAGGGAGAAAGAGAGGGGATAAGGGAAGGACAGGACCAACCACTCATGTTTGAAATCTAGAAAAGTAAAAACAAAATAAGAATAAAGCAATGTTCCACTGATTCTTCATAATTTTCTGTGAAATATTATATGAGGATGCCTTTTCTGGAAAGATTCAGAGCATGCTGCATTTTTTCTCTGTGAATATATTTTTAAAAGGATATTCCTATGGTACAATAATCATATTTCTAGACACTTGATCCTACATAATCTTTCTTAAAAATCAATCCTGAGTAAAAATTTATTATTTCAAAAACCAAGGAATATGTCAAGGGATATTCAGCATGGCTAAAATGCAAAGTGAATTTTATCATCTATATTTTTTCTGTATATTCTCTGAGACAGAAAGTGACAAAAAAGAAGGAAAAATAAGAAAGATCAAAGCATTCTTGAGAATTTCTTTCTTTCCTTGTTTCTTTCATGTTTAACTTTGATGTACATGGTTTCTTCAAGTGTTCTGTTCTACTACTTTAATGAATGACACTATAAGATTATGCTGATAATGGGGGCTTGTAACTATGATTTCTAATCCCATGGCTGAACTTTCAGCCTTAGGAGAGGCAGGTGCATTTCTCTGGAACCAATAATTTCATTTTTCTTAATAATAAGGGAAGCTCTGCTAGTCTGGCCCATCATTTTTACCTAATATAAAGTAAACAAATAAGGGGCTGGAGAGGTGGCTCAGGGATTAAACCTCTGACTTGCAGGCGGAAAGATCTGAGTCTGTATAGACTATAGACGGCCGGCTGAAACTTGTGTTTCTGGCCCTGGTAGGGTGGAGCCTGTGAATCCCAGAGCAGAGTAAACAAGGAGGTGGAGGCGTCCATGGTGGTTCCCGAATTCACCCGTCGTTCTACACACACACACACACACACACACACACACACAAGTGCACACAAGCACACACAAGCACAATTGAATAAATAAAAAAATAATAAAAATAAACAAATAAATAAAAACAATAGAAATAAATAATGTTTAAATGTCTACCAAGTGGCTGTTACCACTTTAAATTATATTACATATAGCAGTCATATAATCTTCTAAAAGCCTCATAACATGAATATCACGGCCCTTTCCAGCTATCACATGAGTAATTTGAAGAACTAAAAAAGTTATTTGTTTAATGTTAAAGAAGTATAAAAGTAATTTTAACATAGTAGGTATATAAATATGGAGATTTGAGTGTGGATACTGTGACAGTGTTCAGTCTATGCATGTCTCCTGATAATCACAGTCAAATAATCTGCCAAATCTGGAATATTTCAAGATTAAGGTCGGCCTGGGTTACAGAGCCTGAAAAACATATTGAGATCCCATTTCAAAACAAATGTGAAAAAGAGTAAACGAAATGCTAATTGTATACTAAAGGCCTGCTGTTATACCACATGAGCTTATAGTTAAAAACATTTCAGTAGATAAAAGAATGATCATTTTTTTTGAAGTAAAGAGCAACTAGATAAACTGAATAGTAAGTATTTTGCTTTGATTTAATGCACCTGAATTTCTGATCAATTGGAATCTATTAAAATGAAGATTTTACCTTAGTACTTCTGCAGTATTTTCTGTCATTAAGTACTTCTGACAATTTAGTATATATACTAGTCTTCAGACTATACTATGTAGCAAGCCTTCATGTTGTCTTTGAATTCTACTAAAGTAACTGTTCAATTATACATTTCAATTAAATTCTTGTGTTATAATATGGAAGTCAATTGTTGCTTATACTTTTTAATGTTGACTAGGGCTACATCCTTATACAATGTTTAAAATCTAAAGTGAACTGCTTATTTCACAAATCGCCATATTTAGTCCAAATTAAATTTTAAAAGTAAAAATGACTCAAAACAAATATAAGTACTATACCGAGGCTGGCAAAAAAAATACATGTAACCATCTCATGAAATAAAAAAGTGCATGAATTATGATGACATAAGCATTCATACAAAAGCAATCACATCTATATACTAGAGAATCAAATGTAGCCATTTAAACAAACAACTGTTTAAGTCTTAAACTTTTAATTGGACTGATTGCATATGATGGAAGAAAATAATTGGGCTTTATTTACCCTTCCCAAACCCAAATTACATTCTGTTGCATAAGTTCTATTAGAGTATACTAACACAGAAACTGTTTTCACATATTCAATATTTTCCTGAAATTGCCCATTCCTAAATTAGCCTTACAGCAATTTCATGCATATTTTAGTTCAAATATTGCATTTTCTGTAGGCTATCTACATTGCCTATGTGAAATTCCCATTAACAGCATAAGAGCTCACAAGAATGTGAGTCAGGTAACAGTACAAAGGGGGAAAATATCAATTGTGCCATAGGTTTCATAATTAGCTACTTTGTAGAAAGAATCAATGACTCACAAAAGTACCTGGAATTAGTTTTGCACAGTGACCACTTTCTATACCACTGCTGTCAGCAAGCAGGGCTCAGCTGGAGAAAAGAAGAGACTGGGTGTTGGAGCACAGTCAGCCCATGTCACCTGCAGTCTCAACTGATGCTTTGAAATAGAAACTACTGGTGTCACTGTTAACCTTGAAGAGCCATGATCTCTGAATTCCCAGTTTAGCAGTATGTATAAATACATGGTGAAGCTCTGGGATATAGGACCAAAGCTACAAATTCAACTACAGAAATTTGATATCAATTAAAAATCTAAGGCACAAAAATGTGTAGTTAGTGAAGTCTATTTTTCTTTTATCTTTATTCTTATGAAAACTTGCACTTATGAAAGAGATATAAATGGTCCATCTGCCTTCTCACCAGTTTATAACTATAATCCACTTTGAATTTATGTGGGGGGCCTTTCAAATACTGGTTGGTGGGTCAGTTCCTTGTGGGTTTCAGAGATTATGCAACCAATGAGAGTTAAAGTTTTTAGACTGATTCCTCTGGAATAAAAACTCTCTGGAAGAAACACTTCTGTACTGTATCATAAAATTTTGCTTTCAAAAATGCTTAGTCTATATCAGATGTTATGGATCCTGCCTCTAATTATAGAGCTGTCTGATGCTGAGATTTGGTCATCGATTTGAAGCCAACCTGGATACTTAGACAACTCGATGTTGTTCTGTGAGACTCAATTTCATAATACAAATAATGATTTATTTTAGTACTGTGAAAAATGACACTAAAAATCCATTCTAAAATTCACATGGCAGCATAAGCAACCCCACTTTGTCAAAACCATCCAAAGTAGAAAGAACAACATTGGGTCACAAATCATAAAATTTGATTTTAAATTACTGTGCAAATATTTTCAAGGAAATGCATACAATGATAAATCAATGCTTCTCAAGAAATGAGTCAGGCAGAAAAGGGTAAGCTTTGTAAGTGAATCATATATTTGAAATTATTATCTATCAACATAAATACACACACAAACACATGTGGTATGAAATGCAAGTAATAAAACTATAGCAATTCCATGAGAAGGAAAGAAGATATCATATTATAAGGGATAGAAAAACATAAAGGGAAATAATTGAATACATATGATTAGAGGGAATACATATAATAAGATAGGATTGTGGTCTATCTCTGGAAAGGAAGGAACTAGAAAAAATATCTATAGGAAAGAAAGGGAATGAAATGAACAACAGCAATCTATATGTGAGGTACTTAATAAAACTAGGAGGAAGAGCAGGAGAACTGGTTAGCCTAATTGTCAATCTTTAGTTTGAGATATGTTTGAAATTTATCCTGCAAATTCAAACCGTAAAAAGTTAGCAGATGAAAGGCAGATTTTTTGTTAAATACTCTAAGGTTATATCATATCTCCTCACATGATATACTTCATTTATTAGATTATATCTAAATTATTTTCATTATACAATATATATTCTCTACCTGAAAGTTTTTTCTTTATCATTTACTGTGCTAGAGGTCTACTTTTCAAGAATTAATTCGCATTTGCTTGAAAAATATTTCATCTTCAATTTTGAAATGTTTCTCTGATTAATGAATTCTGTAATGAAATTTTTGTTATTTTTATAAGTTATGCATTTATTTTTATGTATGATTGCATCTACAGTTTAAAAACCCTGACATCATTTTTTTCTTTGTATAATGTTCCTTTAATGTATTTTCTTAGCATTTGGTTTTCAACCATTTCATTATGATGCACAAATGTGGGTATGTGTTCACCTGTAAGTTTTGGATTTATATTTTTCTGATTAAGTTTTTCCACATACATAATGGACCATTTTATTTGACTTTCCTCCCTATCTATCCATATTTCTTTATAGTACAGTTACATAGTCATCTAAAACCATTTAATCTAGCCAAAATTGGGAAAATCATTATAACTGGTTGTGTTGAGTGCTTTCTCTCTTCAATGTTGGTGCACTGTAGTGATTTTCTGCATTTCTTAGAAAGTATGACTGATTGCTGTTCATAGATTGCTAAGATGCTATTAAAAACTGAGGTTAAAATATTGATGCCCAGAAATAGATGCGTATCTCATCAAGCCAAGGGAATTGAATCATCATCTCCCGATCTGGAGTTCACTTTAAACATATTATTGCTCAAGTTGCGTTAAGCTGACCACAACCTTCAGTTTCCCCAAAGAAGTTGAGCTGCTTCTGGCATACAATGAACATGAAGGCTTGAAGCACTGTTCTCTCGGGTCCTCTGGTCTCTGATTTCAAGTCTGCTTTCCTACATTACAGTTGGCAGCCTCTCTAAACGCACATGCCTCGTCCTATCTGCAAAGTGCTGTTGTTTATTACTTAAGACTCTTGGTGGCAACTGGAGTGTATTCTCATGCTTGCTCCAGGACTGCTCTGCCCTTAGCATCTTCACACATCCTCTAGAGAAGCAAATCTTCTCATATGTTGCCAGAAGTCTTGTATTCATGTCTCCTAGCTAGTAGAAAGTTATATAGTTCTTCTGCCAATAGCAAGGATTTTGTGTTGAACTGGTTTTGATGCAGTGCTGTACATTGATTTACATTCATCTCCTTAGTTGCTTTTGGCTTTTGCTGGACTTCTGGGATAAAGTTTATATCCCTGACAGAGATAACTTGTGTGTGTGTGTGTGTGTGTGTGTGTGTGATAGAGAGACAGACAGACAGAGAGACAGAGACAGAGAGAGAGACAGAGAGAAACAGAGACAAACAGACAGAGAGAGAGAGACAGAGAGAGAGTTAAGTATATTGGTGTATGTGTGTGTGCAGCCAATGGATGGATGTCAGAAGACAACTTTCCACTCTATTTGAGTCAAGTCTTTTCACCTGCTTCATTTCACAGTTAGGACTAGCCTGTCTGGTCAGGGAGATGTTCAGGTTTGCACCTGCTGTTTCCTTTAGGAGCACAGGAATTACAGATATTTGCACCTTTAATATGGGATGATGGAATATAAACTCAGTCATTCATAGTTACAGTTCGAGACAAGGTCAGAGTGGCAAAAATTTGTCAAAAAGACTAAATGACTGGGGAGATTAATAGCAAAGATATTTCTGTCCTGCCCTAGGTGAAACATGATATCCATTCTGTGCATCAGGTTTTTTTTTTTTTTTTGTCTGTGCTACAGTGAACTCAAGAATTGTATAGCTACTTGCCTGAGTAAAACTCATTTAGTCCTTTGACTTCCATACAGACTTACTCATGAGAATCTGATGGAAGCCCATGTAGATCTGAGAAGCGATTTCAGGCACTGTTATGTTTAGGATAGAGACATTCCAAACCATCACATAATCTAAACTTGTCTTAACAAGATTTTTTTTAATTCCATCCTCCTTTATGTGGGCTCTGGACATTCATCTCAGCTCATCAAGCTGTGGTGACAAATGCCATTACCTACTCAATCACTTCTTCCCCACCTTTATAGTTGGGCTGTCACCATCACATATCATAAACTCCAAAAATCATAAAAAACAAACTAATATCCGTGTGCCCTGTCTTCATTACTAGTGTGTTAACACTTGATTATGACTTTGAAAGTTGAGTTTTGAAGAAGAAAATAAAATTGGAATTAGCAGATACCCTCCTACAGGAAAAAGAGTAGTGACAACATAGGACATTCGACTGTAAATTTATCCAAAATATGTATAGCTGAATATTTTATTCAGAAAGTACTTTCTAGAAGTTTGATATACTCATTAAAGGATGCTTCAGAGATGGGGGGAGGGGGCACTGGGGGAAAGGGAGGAAGGAGGGAAAGGAAGGGACAAAGCGGGGAGGGAACAAGGAGGTCCAGGGAAGGGTGGAGGGAGGGAGGGGACAGGGTTCCTATTATATTTGTATGAGCAGAGAAATAAAAAAAAATAAAGTATTCTTACACAGAAAAAAAAGAAAGTACTTTCTAGTAGATTTTTATTTTTCCTAAGATGTCCTCATCATGGATATTATGGTTTTTGGTTATCAATAGGGAATTTCTAATTTTAAGATAATTAGAAGTAGATGCAACACTGATGTGAACATAGAGATTTAAAGAAAATCTAAAATGCTAAAAATGAATTTGCTTATCACTTATGATTAATTACTCTCTGGGTACCAATACTGATAAGAGATGAAATATTTCATGCAATTTTAAATAGTAAAATCATTACAATTGTGGGAATTTGGCATATGGTATCTTTGTGTCCAGAGGCAATAAATTGCTTAGTAAATGAAAAACATGAATAGCCAATATTTTGCTTTCTATCATGTGAAATATTAAAACAGTCAAATTACATGGAATTAAATGAAACTATGGAAAAATCCATCTCCAGATGAAGAGAAACTAAACAGTAAGCAAACCCACTGGAGTACAAAGTAGTGGTAATTTCATATGAATGTTCAAGATTAAGTGACCCGAATTGTAAAATGTGACAAGGAATCACAGAGACACACAATGATAAAATGGCATGGGGTTTAAACTCGTTTTCAGTAGCTTGCAAGCAGGTAGCTTATTTTTTCTAATATTTTTGAAGAAAATTGACTGTAACTAAATTTCATAGTAAGTACATCTGAAAATCAATTACAATATTAAAAACCTAAAAGCATATAATATAATACTAAAAATTTCACTCATTTGTGGATATACAAAATAAAAAAAATATTTAAAAAGTTCTATTTAAATAAATGTTCAAAGCACATATTAAACATATCATAATAAAAAACTATAATCCTCAATAACTTATATTTGACATATTCTGTTGTTATTGTCCAACTGCAAAATGAAAAAAAAAAAAGAAATGAAAAGGATTTGACAGCAAAAAACTCTTGATAAACTAGAGTGAAAGAAAACCATTTTTTGCTAGGGTACATATAATGTGGCCAGTTTATCAACATAATAAGAAAGGATGAGGAGAAATGAAAGAAGACAGTTGTTGTCAAACAGAAGAATAAAATTTAATAGAAAACTTACAATAATTGATTAACTGCAAGTAATATATGCATTTTCAATAATACTAAATGAAAAGTATATTTAGCAGAGTGTGCTTCATATGCTGTGGCAGTTAGTCTCCTAATATTAACCTGAAACTTGGGCCTCTGGACATACCTAAAAAGAATTACCTCATCTCCGAGCAAACCTGAAGAGCATTGTCTTGGTTGTATAATTGAGTTAGGAAGGTCCAGCTCATAGTGACCAGGTCCATTACCTGGTCTGACTGATAAAGATGAGAAAGTTAGCTGATTATGGATAAGAGAAATGCAGATAGGAAGGCAAGCCAGCAAGCTAGTATGCAGGAGTAGTGCTTGCCCTCTACTCTTGCTATCCATGTGATGTTACCAGTTCCACTAGCTCCTAAAGATGGGGTTCTCTTGCTGAGATGGACTGGAACTTAGAATTGTTGAGATGGAATAAAACCACTTGTTCTGGAATGGTGTTCAGGACAGATGTATTACAAGAACAAATGGTGAAACTCAATCTTAGGAAATTCTAGCAAAGGCATCAGTGTCAGGAATTTGAAGAAACAAGAATGGATGGCTGGAAAAAAAAAAGGATGGGGAAATGATCTGAGTTGATGAAATTTCTCAACACAAACATTATGATGGTTAAAGAAGCTCCCCATAGAAGTTTGACATGCACACTAAAGGATGCTCTAGGGTTTGGGGGGGGGAGGCACTGGGAGAAAGGGAGGGAAGAGAGAAAGGAAGGGAAAAAGGGTGGAGGGAGTAAAGGGATCCAGGGAGGGGTCGAGGGAGGGAGGGGCCTGGGGTACCTATTAAGTTTGTATGAGTGGAAAAAAAATCAAAAATAAATAAAAAAAGAAGCTCCCTATAACCTGGATTTAAAGGGAGTGATTGGTCTGGAGGGATAACTCACTGATTAAGACTCAGACTCTGTGCAGAGAATCCTAAGTTCAGATCCTAGGTCCCCTGTAAAAACTCCAGGCAAAAACTGCAGCAGGCTGAACTTCCAGCCCTGATGGGCTGAGCCTTGGAAATCCCAGAGCAAAGCAAGAAGGAGGCAGAGTCACTCTTGGTCCTCCTCCACAGGGACACATATGCCTTCTGATGCACACACATACATACACACAGGCATACACACACACACAAAATAAATAAATAAAATATTTTAAAAAATAAAGAGTGATATATATATATATATATATATATATATATATATATGAATGTAAGAGCTCAAAAAACTTAGTAAATGGGAAAAATTCAGGGCATATGTGAATGGTGGCAGAAACTCAAAGATTTTTAACTCATAACAGATTTCTAGGCCCAATCTGACACATGTAATGAGAATTACAGTGTACAAAGACCAACAAGCTATACATCTCAAAAGACCACGAAGCCAGTCCCTTATCTAAATCAAGAAATTTTTCCAATCTCCTAGGCCTGAAGACTCCTGTTGAGTTTATTCAAGAAAATCAATTCATCTTGTCTCTCTGGGAACAAGCACAGTCATCTCTATTAATAAATATAGAGCTTTATTATGTAATAGCTCTCTTGTATTGGTTTTCAGAGGAAAGGCACATTGATTTGGATGTACCAACTAAGACCACAGACTTTTTAAAATCTCATTGGCACAGAGCAGGGGATAAAATTTGGACCCATCATCCTTTAGGGATGTAGAAAAGTTCACTTTATCAAAAGAGTTTCATAAAATTCTACTTGAAAGATCCATGCAGAAGTAAATTTGGCAGTTCATTCTGCATAGGAATCTCATATGAATTGAGCCCATAACACCTGGGCTCAGCAGTCTACCACAGACTTATCTGTTGCAGGTGCAGAGCAAAGTGATAGCGCTGGTGTTAAGTTTTTATATGCTTCAAGCAGACTAAGCCTGAGCTTCATTCTACCTCAGAATAAGCTGTCTTGAAAGTCATTCTGCCATTTTATATTAGATATTTGGAGGTGTTTCTGAGAGTACAGTAAATAGAGAGCTAAGTTATTTTATGAATTTTAATGAGTACATTATTGTCAATACTGCTGAGGGAACTGCAAATTAGAATTCATGGTTTAAAAACATAGCTGGATGACAAAACACTCTCATGTTAAAAAAGATATAAGCATGAAATCATTCCCATGTTTCAGAATGTGATGGAGATGAATGAGAAACTCAATTCACTATTTCATTTTATAACCTTCAGATAATTTATAGAGTTACAGAAACATATATTTCAAATATACAATAAGGAAATTTTGCCACTTACCATAATCTTTTATAAGAATAGAATGAATGATGTTTTTCCAGCCTGATTAAACATTTCAAATGACATGAGAAAACTAAATGTGGTAATTTAACTTGATAGTGCACTTAGCTATCATAAAATATAATGTAACATGAATTGCAATATTCACTTGAAATTTTATCCAATTAACATTGTCACATATTAGTAGTCATTAGAATGCTGGTGCTAATTTGTGAAACATGCTTAGGAGATTTTCATTTATTGTAAACTTAACTTGATTTAATTGCAAGTTTAACTTTATTTATCATCACATCTCTGAGCTATTTGTAAACCTTTCCTCAAGTCACTGGACAAAGAGCTGCAACGAACAAATACTTCAAGTTGATCTCCAGGAATTTTCTATTGTACAGCAACTGTGTTTCAGGTCAAAACAGATGGGCATCCTGTTACAAACAAGCAAATGTCAGTCCTACCTGACAAGAACATATTTCTGCTTGATAAGGGTTCACATTTCCTCATGCTCCTAGAGTTAACTGAAGTAAACTCCAGTTCACTTTTGTGCCTTTAGCAACACATTAGGTTTGAATGTTAGTACACATGTCCAAGCTCTCTCCTCTACAACTTATGACTGCTGGCAGTTGTGTGAACACCTGACTTAAAAGAAAGCCATCTTAATTCCTTACAGATAGATAAATAGCAGAGGCACTGACTTGAATTACACCATTTGGTATTGTGTTGGAAGAAGTAGCATTCAGACTTGCCCTTAGCAACTAACATCATATATTTTCCTGCTTTTAAGCATAAGCTATTTTTTGTTATAGTGGAAGATACCTATTATTTCTAATCTTACCCACACATCATATGTTTTTATATATAGATGATTACTAAAAATACTTGTATATAATTAAATGGAAACTAGATTTCTTGCATATTTGGGCTGCTCTTGTTGAAATATTATCACAAAGTTAAACATTTACCATTGCTAAGATTTGAAAGTGAACATGAACATACAGGATTTGAGGCAGTATTTTCGCAATCCTACCTTTCACAAGGGTAGAGCTCTTTGATGTTGAGATGAGTTCCAGACCAATCTGGGCAAGTATAACCGAAGAGCAAACAAGAATATGAACAGGAAAGACAGAGGCAGCAGGGACAGCAAGTGAGGAGGTGGCAAAGTTTTGCTGTCTTTGTGTTAGAGTAAATTAAGTAATAAGATTACAGATTAGACATTTATTTAGCTGGTTGCCCAGGGTTATATGCTAACTTCTCCACTCTCTGCTATGCTTAAGATATTTTTAAAGAATAAAATTGATACATTGTAGGGATAAATTTGCATATGTTAGATAATTTAATCTTGAGACTACCATACAATTTACTATCAGATTTTAATCTTCTAATGACACAAAACTTTCAAGAATTGTAACCAGAAATGTCTAATGACAGAAACTGGTGTGATTATTTAAAAACCAATTGTTCTACATAAGTTAGAGGAGACTTCTTATATAGCTTGAAAACACTGAGTTTGAGTTACAGCATCCCCATTTTATTGTTTAAGTTTGCTGACTGGTTTTCCTCTTGAGGAAAAGAATAATGGTAATAACATCTCTTTTAACTGTTAGAAAATGATTCAAGCACGTCATTGGGTGACTTTTCCTGGAGAGACATGAGACACCACTCACCGAATAGAGAAAATTCCTTGAAAAGAAGAATGACTTGTAGTTCACCATAAGGAATCTCATAGTCAGATGGAGAATTATTCTACAAAATGATCTTCAAAAGCTGTAAGATCAAGAAAGTCAAAGAAACACTGAGAACATTTCAAGATGTACGGAGCTGTGATCCTGAATCTCAGTTTCCTGTGAAGAACCATGAAAAATAATTGACAAACCTTGAATAGGCAACTAATAATTAAGTGTTTTTATGTATCATGCTAATTTTCAGATTTTTGCCTGTTGTAATTGTACTTATAACATTTGGCTATAGATGATACACGGTTTTTGAGGTTAAGGATAATAAATCAGAACTTTCTTTCAAATATTCAGAAAAACAACTTTATGTACACTGTGACTTTCCTGAAAAATAGTAGTTGTTTAAAATAGAAACTTTAAAAAATGAGCAGAATTTGTGCATTTCACAAGAGTATATATTATATGCTAACATTATCATTGATTCATTCCTCCTTTATTCCTCTCAGTACTTAGTTTAGTCTTAATAAACACACATATATTTTCTATAATTTGTAGCTATCTACATTTTATGTGATTTATTAATGGAAATGACCCATTGCATAGATATTTTAAAATTTTTTATCTTAGGCCTTTTATGTTCAGTTTTTATAAAGCGTCCCTCATCTAATTTTAGTCTTAAAGTAAAGAAGAATGCTGAAATGTAAACGAAGTGCTGCAAAGTTTTATCTGTGCAACTACACATGTTATAAATAATCTATTCAGTGCCATTATTATCAAGCTTCAAATTACCTGAGTAAAACTTGTGCCAAGATAATTTTGCCTTATACATTCTTTAGGAAGATCCTCATTCTAACACAAAAGATGAAAGGTCCATTCAGAAATGAAATGAGACTTTAAAGAAAATTGTGTGTTAAGAATGAGATTGTTTCATAGAGAATGGATTAGTATATGAAACATGGATAAAATACAGAAAATGCTCAAGAAAAGCTTAAGCAGATGGCAGATTGATTGCTTTAAGAAAGCAATTTTTCATATAGTAGTGAAGATGAAAAAACCTGTTTTCAAAAGCTAAAAGCTAAATATTAAATTGATTATAAGAATTTTTAAAACAACATATGCATGTGAGTGCACTTGAAGTTGGTACTTTCTTCACTCAAAACATGCAGGCCTTCATATTGGTGTACTCTAAAATAAATAAATGATTAAAATCAGAATCTTCAAGAACATTTGGCCTTTTCTGAATTCCCAGTGCACATCAACAACACATTATTACCTGTGAACAGCAAAGGAAATTTATTATTTCACTATTGCAGTGTGTCCACAACAGGTCAGTAGGGCTTGAGTTCATCAAAGTCATCAGGTTCCAAGGATAACAGAGGCATAATTTGACAGATGCTTCCAAGGTAACAGAGACCAAGGAAACAAAACAAAATAATTTTAAAATATGTGTTATTTCTCAAACCATTTCCATTAATGCATTCTGCATTTACTCACACTCCACAGACCAACTGAGCCATGTAATTTACAAAATATTGGTATTATAATGCTCTTTCAAAAAAGGAAATAAGATTCAAAGATTAAGCAGATTACAGGTCAGTTATGCATGCAGAGAATGTTTCATTTTTTATGGTATGAACTTATAAAACTTCAAAATTAAACAGAAAATTACCAAGTTTTACTGTAGCATCTATTAAAATTAAAAATGTGTGCTATGATGATAAAAAAGATACTCCATACAAGTTAGGGCCGAAGTAATCATAACAGGACTTTGCATGACCTGCACAATTACCAACATATCATTGAACCCCCGAAGTCTAGCATGGATCACAAGCACTAGGATTCTTAGAGGCAAGGGATTAACAGCCACAATAGTGTCCCTATACTAAAGGAGAACACAAAAAAGAGCCCTAGGCAATGTCACTGAGTCCTTACACCTCATCAGAAAAAAGGACTCAGAGAGAAGTTTGACATGCACACTAAAGGATGCTCCAGGAATGGGGAGGGGGAGGGAGCACTAGGATAAAGGGAGGGGGGAAGACAAGGCAAAAAGGGGAAGGGAGCAAGGGGATCCAGGGAGGGGTGGAGGGAGTGAGGGGAATGAGGTACTTATTAACTTTGTATGAGTGGAAGAAATAAATAAATAAATAAATAAATAAATAAATAAATAAATAAATAAATAAATAAATAAAAATGTGTGCTATGTTCTTCAAGGGAACTCCAAGGACCCACAATACATAAAAGAGAGCTTGCTAAAACATAAAAATAGATTCCATATTCCCATGAAGTTAACTCTTCTTTCATATAGTGGAACAAAATTAGAAATATACAACAAACAAAAAATACAAAAATACTTGCAGAGTTAAATAAAAATGAAAATACAACCTATGAAAAAATACTGAAGAAAACCAATGCAGATCAAAATAAAATGTTTTAGCTATGAGACTTTGTATAAAAAAATCAGAGAGATCTCAAATTATTTAATGATTCACCACACAATGTTAGACTTATGGGATTAAGTCAATCCTTAAGCCATTATGTAGCAAGAAATAAAAAAGCATAAATTCAAGAAATAGAGATATAAAATATTACATAAAATTAATTAGGTAAAAATTATTATTTGAAAAAACAAGCAAGTCTAAAGTCCACCTATTCAAACTAATAAAAAAGAGAAGAAACACAACAAAATTCGAGATCTAAAAATGCAAGTTACAACAAATACATACAGAAGAAAGAACATTAGAACTTTGAATATAATTTCCAAATAGATGAAAAAAATCTATGAGAAATAAGTAAATTTCTAGAAACAAATGTCTCATCAACATTAAATAAAGACATATGAGTGACGAGTGACTAAAACTAATCTATAAGATGGAATTATAAAGAAAGGGTAATAAAATCTCTCCTCACAGAGTAGCCTAGAACATGATATATAAAAATGCTTTTTTACAATATTAAAAATTATTTCAAAATACTTAGTATATACAGATGAAATTCTAAATTCAGCACTTCATGCTATGATACCTGAAAACTTCAGAAATGAAATGAATATTCTACATAAACATATGAGTGGTCTCATTTGGCAATGGTTGTGATGTTGTGTCCTTTCATGCGGAAAAATACAATGGAGTTTGTCTCCCCATTATTTTGAGAAGTTCATTCTAAATCATAAATTTGGATTTTGTTGACAGACCATCAATTGATGTATATATATACATATATATACACACACATATATATATAAATTCTCCTAGTTCTTGTAAGACTATCACATGAAACTATGCAAATAAATTCCAGGAATACCTACTTTTTCATAAGTACATGAGATTCTACAAAGTAGAGTCTTCACATAGTAACTTATTTCTCATAAACAGAATATACTGGAATCAGGTTAAAAATCTTTCTCTCTTTAATTTTTTTATTAGGGTTTTAAGGTTTTCATTATAAATGTCTCTCACTTCTTTGGTTAGATTTATACCAAGGTATTTCATTTTTTATGGTATTGTTTCTCTTAGGACTTTTTCACTTTTTTCATCCTTGGTATATAGGAAGGCCACTGATTTTTGCATGCTTACTTTGTAACCTGCCACTCTACTAAACTTATGTATTAGTTCCAGGAATTTTCTTGTGGAATTTTTAGGATCACTCAGGTATATGATCATGTCATCTGCAAATAGAAATATCTTGACTTTTTCTTTTCAAATTTGAATCACTTTTATCTTCCTCTCTTGTCTTATGTCTCTAACTAAGATTTCATGTACAATATTGAACAGAAGTAGTAGGAGTAGACAGCTTTGTCTAGTTTCTGATCTAAGCGGGAATGATCCGAGTTTTTCCCCATTGAGTATAATCCTTGCTGTTGGCTTATTGTATACAGCTTTTATTATGTTGATATAAGTTCCTTCCATTTCATCTGTTTCTAGGATTTTGGTTATAAAAAAATGTTGGATCTTGTAGAAAGCATTTTCTTCATCTATTGAGAGTATCATGTGGTCTTGGACTTGCTTTACTTTTTTGGATTGATTTATATGAAAGACTATATTTATTGATTTGCATATGTTGAACCAACCTGTGTGCCTACTTGATCACTTGATCACACTGAATGATTTTTTGATATGTTTTTGAATCTGATTTACTAAGATTTTGTGGAGAATTTTTGCATCTGTATTCACCAAACAGTTTGGCCTATACTTTTCTTTTTTCAAGAGTATCTTTATTAGGTTTTAGGATTAGTATGATATTAGCTTCATAAAAAGAATTTGGAAGTGTTCCTTCCTGCGGAGACCTGAGGGCAGGGGTAAGAGGACGCAGAGTCAACGACACCGACTCTGGGAGTCAGGCAAGTGGCAAAGCAGGCTTGCAGGATAGTTTATTGGAAATACTGGGCTACTATGTATGTGCCCACCCAACGCCCATAGGTTCCAGCGGGAGCTTTTGTTGTGTTGCCCTGTCCAGGTTGGTCCTCTGAGTCAGGCAGTTTGACATTTGCACAAGGCACGTTGGCAGGTTCTAGTTTGGGGAAGTTGTATTTGCACATACATGGCCCATACAGGCCTACCTAGTCATGTTCTTCCTACACTTCCTTTGCTATTTTACACAGCAGTTTAATCAGTAGTGGTGTTATTTGTTCTTTCAATGTCTGGTAGACTTCTGTGCTGAACTCACCTGGTCCAGGACATTTTTTGGTGAGTATAGTTCTTCATGGAGTATAAGTTTTTAAAATATGATCTTGTAATTGTCTGAATTTCTTGGATATCAGTTGTGATAACACAATTTTCATTTCTAATTTTGTTAATTTCTGTTTTCTTTCTCTTGATTTCGGTTAATTTAGGTAGCGGTGTATCAATATTATTGATTTTTCAGAGAATCATCTTTTCATCTCATTGATTCTTTGCATCATTTTCTTTATTGCAATTTCCAATATGTCTCTGCTGATTTTGCTAATCTCCTCTATTCAGCTGCTTTTAGGATTGCATGGCTACTGTGTCTCTAAAGCTTTAAGATACATTGTTACATTATTTACTTGTGATAGTTTCTATTTTTTTGATATAGGCATTAAGAGATATAAACTTACCTCTTAGGACAGCCTTCATTGTGTCCCAGATCCTGAATCTGCAGAATCAACATCATAGAAAAGACCATTCTATCAAAAGCAATATACAGATTCATGCTATACCAATCAAAATCCCTAAGCAATTCTTTAATGAAATTGATCAAACAATCTCAAAATTCATATGGAAACACAAAAGACCCAGAATAGCAAAAACAATTCTGAGTAACAAAAACATTGGATGTATCAACATACCAAATCTTAATCCATACTACAAATCCATAGTAATAAAAATAGCCTGGTACTGGATTCAAAATAGACATATAGATCAATGGGTAAGGGTTGAAGATGCAGATATAAGCTCATACAATGAGAGCCATTTGATCTTTGACAAAAAGCCCCAAAAAGTTAAAGTGGTGCTGGCAAAACTGGACATTTACATGCAGAAGATTAAAACTGGAACAGTACTTGTCACTATGCACAAAAATTAATTCCAAATAGATCAAGGACATCAATATTAGGCCAGAGACTATAAAAACCCTAGTTGAAGGGGTAGGCAACTCCCTCGAGCTGATTGGGCTAGGTCAACAGTTCCTAAACAGAAATCCAATTGTACAGTCACGAGAACTAACACTCAACAAATGGGATCTTATGAAATTAAAGAGCTTCTGTTCAGATAAAGAGATTGTAAACCAAGCAAAAAGGCAAACCCACAGAATGGAAGAAAATCTTCACATATCAGATAAACACATATCTGATAGAGCTCTATTATCCAGAGTGCACAAAGAACTTAAAAAAACTAAACACCCAGGAGATAAATGACCCAATTAAAAAATGGGCCTGGGAACTCAAAAGAAATTTTTCTAGGGACAAAATTGAAATATCTAACAAATATCTTAAAAAATGTTCCATATCCCTAGCTATCATGGAAATGCATATCAAAACTAACCTGAGATATCATCTCTCCCCGGTCAAGATGGCAAAAATCCGCAATACATACAATACCAAATGCTGAAGAAGATGTGGAGAGAAGGGAACTCTTCTACATTGCTGGTGGGAATGCAGGCTCATACAACCACTCTGGAAATAAGTATGGTTACTTCTAAAAAAAATTAAAAATTGAAATGCCATATGACCTGCTATATGACTACTGGAAATAATCACCCATAATGCAGCAATTCACTACAGTTACACGAACACAACCATGCTCATTGTAGCACTATATACAATACAAAGTCAAGGAATCAACGCAAATGCCCAACCGTTGAAGAATGGATAATGAAAATGGGGTACATTTATAAAATGGATTACTACTCAGCCATCAAAAAAGAAGAATTTATGAAATTTGCTGGGAAATGGATTTAATTAGAAAAAATTATATTGAGTGAAGTATTCCATACACAGAAAATTAGATAGCATATATGCTCCCTAATAAGTTCCAAACCTACTGAATGACATATTCAAAGGTAAATCTCTGTAATACTCATTGTATCAGCAAAGGATTGTAAACAGGAGGGAAAGGGAAAGAGGACTTCAAAAGAAAAGAGATAGAGGATCACGCTTTAGTAGATAAAATAGGTCATACTCAAGCATTGCATGTAATTAGCAAGACATCTGGTGAAACTCACTCTCACTTTCCTTCCTTGTCACTTGTGACTAAACAAGTTTGATCTCACCAATCATAGAGGATAGGTACTGGCAGATAGATGGTAGTTACCCAGCAAAAGGGACACTGATCTCCCTTCCCCTCTACCCGACTTCTGTGTCCTACTCCTATTCTTCCATCTAACTTTCAGTCTCCTCTTATATTAAGATCTTCATTTAAACAGTCTTTTATCTTTGTTTAGGAGGTAACCTTTAATACCAATCAGGATGCAGCCACAGGCAGTGCAGGAACAGCAAAACTGAAAACAACAAACCACAATTCAGAACACCAAAGACCCTACATTACTTACCTAGAACCAAACCAGCCAAATCTCCTCCCATCTGAAATGTCAGGGTACCATGGAAAAGAGGGGGCAGAAAGATTTTTAGAGCCTAAAGATGGGAGGACCAACAATATGCAAGATATTCCATGCAAGTTAGGGCTACTGCAGCCAAAATTGGACTTTGCCTGACCTACACAATGGTTTACACGTCAAGGACTACCACAAGTCTAGCATGGGTCACAGGGGTGAAGGCTTCAGGATGTAGGATCCTTACAGGCAAGGGCTTAAATAGTCATAATAGAATTCCCATACTAACAGGGAGCCCAATAAGGGGCTCTGGGCTATGCCATTGAGTCCTAAACCTTCACTAGTATAGAGGACTCAGAGGGACGTTTGGTGTTTCCACAAAAGGATGCTACAGGGGATGAGAGGGAGGAAGGGTGGGGAAGCACTAAGATAGGGGCAGGAAGGGAAGGGGCTGAAAGGGAGAGTTCAAGGGGGTCGATTAGGGAGGGGATGGGAGAAGGGGAGGATGGGAGTACCCATTGAGCTCTTATTATTAGTAAAAAAATAATAAAATGTGGGGAAAAATCTTGCTGTCTCCATTTTCCAAGTGTTTAAATAAGTGATTCACTTTCTAGTCTCCACTCTGGAGCCAATGGCCAAAGAGAATCTAAGTCTGTGCTAGATTAAAATCTTAATAAGCAAGACCTAAATGCTATAGGCAAACCTAGATAAAACTCTTCTTAGTATAGGCAAAGATAAGGATTTTCTGAGAGGAAATTTGGTAGCCTTTAAATAATCTCAAGAATTGACAAATGTGATTAAATAAAATACATAAACTTTTCACAGAAAAGAAAAGAGTAGAGTGGAGATATTGCCTTTTTGATATGAAAAACATCTTTTCCAAATATACATCAGAAATAGGATAAGTATGCAGAAAAATGATAACAAAGGGTAAAAATTAAACACCAAAAAATAATTCAAGCAGTAAAGGAGCAAAAAAACTGAATAGAAGTTCTCAAAAGCAGAACCACAAATAAATAACAAACATTTTAATAAATATTCAAAATGCATAACAACTGGAAAATGTAAATGAAAACTTCACTGAATTCCCATCCCATCCCAGTCAAAATGACCTATGTTTGTCAGGATGGTTAAAATAGTCAGCTGTTAAAAATGAAAGCTGGCATGCCTACAATCAAAGTCAGCTTTGATGTTCCACAATAATCTGAAATTATTATTATCATGTAATTCTGGTGTAACACTTCTCAGCCTATAAACAAAGGAATCTATGTCAGCATGCCACAGAGATACATACATATAATGCTTTGCCATCCACAATAGTTATTAAAAAGAAGCAGTCTTAGTGAGGGAGGGGTCAATCACCCATTTGCAAAATAGTTACTTTTTATCTGCCAGACTATACTGAGGTTTCCTACTTTTATTACATCTACCTTTGAATGTGCTCTTATAATAAGACTACGCTTAACAGCTTTTTATCTCTGGCCAAGGGGTGACATACAATGCCAATCAGGATGGAGTGAAGGGCATTGCAGGAGCAGCAAAACTGCAAAAGAAAATCAACAAACCACTATCCAGAACTTCAGAGACTCTATATCAACCACCTAGAACTAGGCCAGACTAATCTCTCCCCATCCTGAAGCTCAGGGACATTTGCGGAAGAGGGGGCGGTTAGAGTGTAAGAGGAAATACCACTGGGTCCTTTTATGTCATCGGAAAGGAGGACCAAGAGGAGAGTTAGGCATACATAATAAAGGACTCTCTGGGAATTGGGGGGGGGGGCACTGGGAGATGGGGAGGGAGGGAGGGAGAGCAGGGGGTTCGGGGAGAGGAGGGGGGGGAGGGAACTGGTCTACCTATTAAGTTTGTATGAGTGGAAATAATAAAAATGTTAAAAAATGCTTCAAAAAATGCAGATAACTTTTGAATAACATAATTTCCAAACCTTGCACTTCTCTCTGCTCCCTAAAAAAATGTGAACTAGAAACACATGTAATATTTTGGTAAAAAATAAAACATAGATATTCAGTCCTTTAAAAAAAGTTGATACATATAAGTGGGGCTTGCCATTCATTTGCTTAATACATATTAATCAAGGTCAAAAAAAAAAAAAAGAGCGTAAGAGCAAAAGGATGGGAAGAGCAATGATTTGCAAGATACTCCACACAAGTTAGGGCCGAAGCAATCATAATTGGACATTGCATGCCCTGCGCAATGTCCAACACACTATTGACCTCACAAAGTCTAGCATCTGCTAAAGGCACCAAGATCCTTGGAGGCAAGGGATTGGCAGCCACAGTAGTGTTCCTATGCTTAAGGGGAACGTGGGAAAGGGTTCAGGGAAAGGCCACAGAGTCCTTGTATGTCATCAGAGAGGAGGGCCCAAAGGAGTCAGGCATGCACAATAAAGGACTCTCTGGGAATTGGGAGGAGAGGCACTGGGGGATGGGGACGGAGGAGTGAGGGGAGAGGGAGGGAGGGAACTGGTGTACCTATTAAGTTTGTATGTGTGGAAATAATAATAAAAATGTATAAAAAAATAAAGGACTTGGAGAAAAAAAAAGCAGTCTTGATGTCTGTCATTAGATGAATGGGTGAAGAAAGTGAGGGGCACAATCATAATACATTTTTTCCAACCATACAGGAAGCCCAAATCATGAATTTTTGCATACAAAAATTGAAGCAGGGAATCAATTATATTAATGAAAATAAACGACTCAGAAAGAGTGTGTAGAGTATTATTTACACGTGGACATGTGTGTGTGTCTGTGTCTGTGTGTCGGTGTATCTGTGCCTGTGCCTGTGAACATGTATGCACATAAAAGATTCTGGAAAAAATTTTAAATAAAGGTTTTTTGGGCAAAGAGAGATTAATGGAATACGTGGAGATGAAATCAGAAGCAATGAAATAATTAAATAGGTAAATAAGTAATTAAATAGGACAGAAAACAGAAAAAATAAATTTATGTCCAATTTCATTTTTATTCATAATAATGATTTTATCACCACATGGGAATTTTTAATATTTTATATTTAATATTATCTATTTTAAGAGATAATCATGTTTTCAGATATTACTTGCATGGGTGTTTTCATTGAATTGTTTATGATTATTACTTACCTTTGTTCTTAAGGAGTTTAATGGAAAATTGATGCTCTCATTCCCTACATCTATTAATCATTTTAAAGTGAATTTCAAAACACTTCCTTCCATATTTCACAAATTAAACAAATTAGAAAACCTAACAGATAATTATAAATAGATAAGATAGACAGTTTATCATGAATATTAAAAATTAACTTCTTAAAAATTACTAACTTGATGATAATGTTACCATTAAGTATATGCATTGTTACAGATAATAGATATAATCACATAATTCAGCAGATGAGAAATGTCACATGGTAAGATTCCCTTGATACTAAAAATTTTAATGATTAGATGTGAGAATAGGCAAAGAGAGTTATTTTATTCTTAAAATAGCAATGATATTAAAATGTCTCTAAAGACTTTTCAAAAGGGAAATAATTTAATAAATGAATTGACCTAATTTTAAGCATGTAAAGCTAGATGTCATTTTATTAATAATTCTTTGAATTTCACTCTGATTTGATTCTTCTTTTGTCTCTAGGATATCTCTTTTAAAGTTTTGTACTATGTGTTTGGATAAACTGCACTTGAGTCTAACTTTAATTCTTTTATTAACCGAGAAAATTATATTATTGCCTAATGAAAACTAAACAAGCTATTAAAATGTTTGAATGTGCTGATCCTTTTTCACAAAGTACTTGTCTTGCCAGATGTTGTCAAATAAAATTCCTCTGTCCATCTTTCCTTCAAGAATTATCAATTACTCATGTGTTTTAAGGGGTCCATAGAAGCAGACAGGCATGGATTGATAAAGGAAAGGGAGCAGAATGGGAGGAAGGGAAGCAGGGATAAGTATTCAATATGTTTTTTAATATTAGAAAAAATAAAAAATAAAAAATACTTTAAAAATTATGTTTTGAAACTTTTGGTATTTTTTCCAAACTATGGCTTAAAAATGTGAATAAATATAGAAGACATTTATTAGCACATCTAATCAGTGAATAAATTCAATTTACTGGCTTAAAAAAAGGGAGATTTAATCCTGAAAGTGAAAATTTGTTTTGAAAATTATTTGATATGCTGTATTAAGTGTTATAAAAACAAAAACATCCCTCTTCAAAATGATGGTAAGTTTATATCCATATATATTAATTAAAACCTTAACATGTATTATCAAAATTTATTTTACAGACAAATGCAGGTAATTACATGTTAAAAACTCAAAATGTGCACAACTTTATATAGATGATCAATGTATATATAAATGTTGGTTAAGGATCAAATATATGTCCATTATTGCCCATTTTAATGTCTGAAAGACTCTATTGATAATTCAGTTTAGAAGAAATGTTCCTAATTATATACACATTCTAATATTATTTGACTTCATAATGCTTAGTTGATTTGATTGTCTTGAGTAATTCCTCATGAAAGTTTAAGTCGGTGGGAAAATTCTAGAATTATTGCTTTATCAATGACAGAAAATGAAATTATTTTTCTTGGTTACTTTTGGGTACATCTGAGTGTCTCTTTAATTCCATTTTTATAACACATTCATATGTTATGGCAGCAAAAGCAGGTCAAGGGCTGGAGAGGTGGCTCAGGGATTGAGCCTCCGCCTTGCAGGCGGAAGGTCCTGAGTTCTGGATCCCAGATCCCACGTATAGACGCCAGGCAGAAGCGGGGGGCGGCCTGCGCTTCTGGTCCTGGTAGGGCGGAGCCTGTGAATCCCGGGGCAGAAGGTGGTGGAGGCGTCCATGGTGGTTCCCGAATTCGTCCGTGGTTCTACACACACACACACACACACACACACACGCAGATACACACACACGCGCGCTCACACAAACATATGCACATGCGCACAGTTGAATAAATAATAATAATAATAAAAATTAAAAAATGAAAATATAAAGAATTTAAAAAAAAGCAGGTCAAAACTATCATACATAAATATAAATATAAATGAAACAAATATATTATGGTTTATAAGGATATAGTTTATAACTATATTGTGGCTGTTAATTTCAGCCACTTTTAGTGTCAGTTGATTAAATCTGATACACTGCCATCCAATTCCTGGTTATAAAAGAACAGAGGTTAAGCACTCTCCTGAAGTCCTAGAGACTAGAGAAATTGGTAAGATGTAAGCCTTCCCAATGTAAATAAAGGTGTGTCTTGATATGATAGAAAAGTAATAATTGTTCAAGTCAAAGCCTGGTAAATTGATAAATTGGATGAAGAAAATTTTTTCAGTTATGTTTTAATATGCTAATGGTGTTGTTATCAATCATTGCAGAATACAAACACTTCCATATGCTTTATATTTGTTATCTCTCCCAAGCTCTCATAAGTTGATGAGCAATTATTATTCTCCTGTTAAAAATGAGGCAACTGAAACCTAAAGACTTATAATAACTCACCTACTGTGAAATAAAAATAAAGAATGTGTAGGGTTCAACCTCTTTGCCAACTGTTCCCATAGCACAAGAAGCAAGGTTAAATCCACCTGTGATAATACTGACTAAACTTTCTGTTCTGAGATTGCATAAGATCTAGGCAGAGATCCTAAGCTTAATTTTAAACATATTGAACTGAATTCACAAGAAAGATTATATATTGCAGTGAGGAATCTTGGATAATACTTTAATTTTTTACCTAATCCTCATTTTAGCTTAATTATGTCATTCTAGAAACTACTCTACAATTTTTTCAAGTACAAAAGTCAAGCTATAGAATAATATGATCAAGGGAGACACTAAGTCAGATAGAAGATTAAAACACCTCTTTTTAAAAAAAGCATTGAACAAAAATTTTAAAATAGTAAAAATCCTTAAGAATAACAAACTGAGTGGAATTAGAGGTCTTAATAACAGTACCCTCAGTTATCCTGAGAAAAATTTCCTCCCAGTCATTTGGTCGAAAAAGAGAAACGAGCTAAAGTTCTGGTTCGTAAACCAAAGTCCTGGTGTTTTTTTCATCTTTTTCCTTGGAGTTTTATATTTTGAATTTTCTATGATAGATTGTAAGGAAATAAAAGCTCCAATTTCTTAGAAGTTAAACTCAATGTAGTAGAAACACCAAGATTAATCATGATTTGAGCTACAGGAAAAAATGTATAATATAAACTCAGAATTATTACTTGACATGCACTTTCGTCTTTGTAGCCTGTAGACTCTGTGAATTCAGGCATGGGCAAGCTGAGAAAAGTCAAAATACCCATGTACTTCAATACGTATGTGGAATATATATATATATATATAGATAGATAGATAGATACATATATAAATATATATACTTATAAATATGCATATATACATTCATAACAATTATGCTTCAAAGTTCACTGTAAAATTTAGTAATAATCGAACATGATCTCTGTGGATCAATAAAAATTAGTAATTGAAAATTTATAAAATAAAAGAAAAAATGTTCATCTAGTCTATGTCAACATGAATAAAAATTAATGTCGTGGGATTTTAGCATTCACAAATTAAGTCCCAGAATGATCTGAAATGTGCGAGAGAAAAAAGAAATAATTCACAGGAGAGGAAATAGGTAAGAATTGAGGGCTCAACAAATGTGGGCACATCAAGATTTCAGGAAGGTTTCTCCCTCTGTCCAATATCTGAAACTTATTTTGGATACAGGAATGTAAATAGAAGGGTATCAAGTTGCAAGATTAGGTGAAAGACTATCATTAGTGAAAAAGAGAGAGAGGGAAATGAGAGTGCTCCTAACTTTCAGATCCCGCTTAGACAACCAAGGTCTGGCATCAGGAGAAATCAGCCTTACTCAGAATTTCTCAGATAATGTAAAACCCCTTTTTCAAGGTGGCATTACAACCACCACTTTCTTCCAGGTGGCACCCTAAAGGTAGTTAATTTATTCAATCAGGACATGCAGAATAATCATCCCACATACTCCTGACTTCTTATTTTCTTTTACTAACATTTGGAAGTAAAATAAAACAAAACCTTTTTGGGCCATATTTAATATTAAATCAAGGTCAAAATAGGTATGAGGGATTGTGGAATAAAATGCTTTATAATCTTATGTTTCAAAATAATGTCCATTTGCTGTATATATGCTGAGAAGAAATCAAAGTTTCTAACATAATTTTAAATATGACTAATTTTTCAAAGGAAAACTAAAGTACAACATGCATGATAAATTAATTTTGTTAATTAATGTCTTGAAGTCCTAAATACCATTACTTTAGACTGTGATATCCTTCAGGAATAATACTAGTGTGAATTAAAATGAGATGATTAACTTGGAATTAGTTCATTGACTGGTGCCTGTATTAAAGGAAAATCTACACTAATAGCCCAACAGTCAGAAAGAAAAGGCCTAGAATATTTTAGTCGTCTCCTTTATATGCTTCTGCAGAGGCAAGAAATCACCCTTTTCACTTTTAGCAATGGAATCTCAGCTCAATGACATTCTTATGCCCTTATGGACTTCTCAGATCATAGTATTTTGTTTAGGCAGGTCTTTAAAAGTCATATATATGGTACTATGTCAACCGACTTTGAGAATGAGAAATTCTGGTTTGATTTGGCATTTTAGCAGCACTTAAAATCAACCACAAAGAGACTGATATCAATTTGAATTAGTCTTCAACAATTTCCTATAAAACTTTTAAGTGTACTGTCTTGAAATTTCTGGCTACAATTCAGTGAATCATATTATTTTGCTACTTATTAATGTTTAAAAAAGGATACGTTTATATATAATAATATATATGAAAAGCTTAGATTAAGAAATGTGATCAAAAGTTCCTTAGGCTATTCATTGAAGTGGATAATTGGCATATGTAATCATTCTTAATGTTTTACTGGGTATATATGCGGATCATGTGTGTCAGGAAGGATCATGTGTATTAAGACATGCATGTGGAAGTGAAAGAACAACTTCATGGAGTCGTTTTCTACTTTGACTTATACATTGGCTCCTGAGATCAGACTCAGGCCATGTGGCTTGTGTAACAAACACCTTTACACTCTGAGACATCTCAATAGCAAGACATATGTATTTTCATAGCAAAGATTAAAATAATTTTTCAACTTTCTCTTTGAATTTCCTCAGCAAATCAGTTTGGTAGGTGATAAAAGGTGGTTTTGAGATCCTATAAGTCAAAATACAATAATTCATCCTGCTAGTTTTGAATTAAATCCCATCTTGCATTGTTGGTAATATCCAGAGCTGGAACAGAATATTGATTTATGACAACCACCTGTGTTTTAAATACCATGATACAGAATTGGAAGTCCGATTTATGATGCTAATTTTATGCTTTTAATAATTTTTAATTCCTTGATAGTTTTCTACAAAAATACAGTAAAATTTTTGTGTTTTCACCCCTTAAATTTCCAATACCCTTCCAGGGCATGATTTTGTATTTTTGGGCATGATTTTGTATCTAAAATTTATATTATTTTTTTGTTGATATATCTCATGGCTTTACAAATTTTAAAAATCAAGAGTATCAATGTCCAGTACCCAACACTATTAATACTCAAGGTTTAGTGAGAATTAGAGAGATATGTATACTAGATGCAAAAGGAAAGAGATAACTATGGAAATAGTATACCCATTCAATAAGGACAGTTTTCTTCATTTCTAACTTATTTATAACATAGAGTTCTCTATTAAATTTCATCTATCCGTAAAATTGATGATGGGCTGGAGAAATGGTTCAGGGGTTAAGATTCTGCCTTGCAAGTAGAAAAGTCCTGAGTTTGGATCCCAGGTCCCACATTAAAAAAATGCAAAGCAGAATAAGCCAAGGCCTTTACACTTCTGGCCCTAGTGGATGGAGACCAAAGGGAATCAATAAGGAGGTAGAAGCAATATAGGATGATTCCTGAAGTGACCCTTGATTTTCCACAGGGACAGAAAGACAGACACATACACGCACACACACACACACATACACTGCGTATTCACATACACATTCAAGTTGCTTTGCCTATGACTTTTATCCAAAATTATTGATATAAAACTAAAATTAGGCTATTGAAGGTACCAAAAATATTTCCAGAGAACATAAAACTGAAATTTTAATGTTACTTATCTAACCCATCTTCATTGTACATTTGAAATATAATCTTAGAAAAAATAAGACTTTAATTTTAGATTAATAGTGAAGAAAATCTTGCCTTAATCAAAATCTGTTTAAAAAATTTCATCCTTTTTCTTTTGAATAGTTTAAAACTCTCATTTAGAATTTCTTCTCTGCTCTTGGACCAGTTGTATTAGTTGAATTAGAACATCAAATCAGATCTAATTTTCTCTGTAACTATTTGTCACCACACTAGCTAAGAAAACCAATTATTTTAAGTTGCTGTTTTGAGCAAAGTAACACTGCTTACAGAATGATTTTCAGTACTAGATCATATAATGTCCCTAGCAAAGCAGCTACATATGCAATAGAAGAATTAGCTATTATTATCATTTGAAGCAACTATACTAAAATTTTAGCATGTACAGACCTTCACAAACATTAGCAAAGTTTCTAGAAGTTCTTATCCATCAACTCAGTACCCTAAGAAAAATCTAAGTTCCTTTAAAGTGCCTGGGTGCGATATCTCAAGGCCGTCAATAGGGATTTTTTATTGTTTTGGTGTATTTTTATTCGAGCTCTTTTAAAGAGCAACTCCATCACCCAGACTTTATGAAAATAAGAACAGAATCTGGGTAAGAAGAACATTAGCAAACCCAGAGAATATGTACATGCCCTCATCCTGGTTTCCATTACTTTTTACTTTTCCAATTCTTTTAACATCACAGCCTTCCTGAAAGGAAGAAAGAGAGTCTAAGGAGAAACTCTTATACCTCCATTTGCCATTAGGCTGCAGAAGAAAAAAAATTGCCCAGGAGAATTGAAACTTCTCTAAGAATTTCATGTTGGGAGAAGGGAAAGGTAAGGTCCAGCTAGAAGGCTTTGAGGAAGAGGCTCTACAGTTCTGACAACTACAGGAGAAATTTGGAGACAAGGTCAATGCTGGGCAGGATCAAAGGCTGTTCTGGACCCTTGAGTTATGCACATATCTTGCCTTCCATTTAAGCCTGAACACTTCTCTGTCAATTTCTCTCTCTCTCTGTCTCTCTGTCTCTCTCTCTCTCTCTCTCTCTGTCTCTCTCTCTCTCTCTCTCTCTCTCTCTCTCTCTCTCTCTCTCTCTCTCTCTCTCATTCAAAATCCTGTCAATGGAGCAATTCCAATATTAGGACGTAAATTGTGATTGAAGCAGGTATGGGATACACAGAGGACAACGAAGAGGACAATGTATTTAAATTACTACCATAAGTTATAGAGGAAAAGAGAGAAAAGAAACAACAACAACAAAAATGAAGCATATTGCCATATGTGTTGGTGAAGGATCAATCTTGGAGTATCTGGGATCAGCAGGATAAAATTTTCAACTTAAAAATGAAAGCATTCATTTACACAGATTTGGGTTCTACTGTGGTCTGGCCAGTATTAGGAGATTTTATATCCTTTCTGCATTCTACTAAATATTGTCTCTTTTAACACTTGAACCACCCTGTACATTTATTATAAAGATTAAATTTTAAAAAATCAGTAACACTCACATTTTCTCAAATAGACCAGAGAGGTCCAAACATGCAGAACAGTAAGTGACCTTCTTGAATCTATAGTCAGAGTGAGAATTTCTAGGCATAATTTCTGAACCTACCAGGAACAGTAACAAAAAAGACCGCACAAAATGTACTTGTTTTGCTGTTTATAAAGGGGAGATACTAGTGCTTTCTACTTCACACAGCTAAATGCAAGGTAAATTAACCATTGTGAACATTAGAAGGAGCCCGTGGTTTTTGAAATACCCCTTTATAGAATTGCACCTGTCTGTCACTCCACACTTGTAGCAGAGAGAATGGACGTTTTAGATTCCATTGTGTCTTCTTTCCCTGATTGATCACTTTCAAGTCTAATCCTCTTGGCTGAACATTGTGTGATATGTCTTTGTTTTGTTTACTATTTGTTATTTTTAAATGATAGTATTTATTTTATCTTAAAATACTTTTTTAAAAAAAATTTATCCCTATCTGCCATCTGATATTGTTACTACAGACCAACTACTCTTAAAGATTTTTTACACTATTTTTGTTTATCTTTCATTTAATGTCAATCTGTTTCTGACCTCTTTGTTAGAAAAACTTGATTATATACCCAACAGAACTTTTCTATCTTCACTTTCATAGGCATACTAGAGAAAATCCACCTTAGTAGTACTGACTTCCTTTACATGAAATAATGTTAATAATAACATCAGTCAGAATAATTTTCTATAATGGTATAATTTTTTTATTGCATAGCATGCTCTTGTGGCATTACATATAGCTCTCCGACTCTCCATTATAATCACATAGATCATCGCGTCTCTTCAATTAAATCTTTTTATTATTTTTATTAGTATTATTAAATTGTGCATGTATATGTGTGTGCGCCTGTGTGTGTAGAACCACGAATTCGGGAACCACCATGGACCGCCTCCACCTCCTCCTTGTTTACTCTGCCCGGGGATTCACAGGCTCCGCCCTATCAGGACCAGAAAAACAGGCCTTCTAGGTTTCCGCCCAGTGTCTATACCTGGGGTCTAGGATCCTAACTCAGGACCTTCAGCCTGCAAGGCAGAGGCTTAACCCTTAGAGTACCTCTCCAGCCCCCAATTAAATCTTTTGTTGTGGAATTTCTTTATGCTTTGTTCAATATATCTCTGCTTACTCAATGCCCTCCAATTACGTATTCATGAAATAGCTTTGGACAAGTTTGTTAGACATATAAATCAACATTTAAAGTGAAATATCGGTCTGCATGTGAACTCTATTTTGACTATTATTCCTATACAATTAACTGGTTATTTAGGTCTCCTTTCCCAAAGAGAACTTAAGAGTTTCTTCCTCCATTAGCTCTTTCTGTTAACAATAACCATGTCCGTGCACTCGCACATACTGCTAACTTGTCAGTCCTTTCTGTCTTCTTTCTGTCTCTTACATGCCTCTCCCATATCCATGAAATTTTAACTCTTATTGATTGTTTGCTTCCTAATTGCTTCCTCTCAAACTTTCCAATTCTCAGCAAGTTTTTCTGTCAGATTCCTATTTCAAGTTATCTTTATCTCGTCGCTAAGCAGCCTGAGGGATTCTAATTTCCTTTGTCCTTTAAACCTTTTCTCTATAGAACAGTCAAATAAATAATTTATAATACAACTCTGGGCGTGTCTTTCTTGTTTACATGTTCCAATGGCTTCCTTGGTTATCCAGAGTCTACTTCACTCTCCAGCCATATCTCCTAAAATTTTCCTTCCTTTCTTTTTCTGTTCTTGTTCCAATTAATATTCTCTCTTCTCATACTCTTCCTCGCACCCTTTCTTTTCAACTCTGTCATTTTATTTTTATTGTTCAGATATTCAAGAAAACATCAACTTTTATTTTCAGAAAACTTTAAGGAGTTTTACTTCTTGCATTTACTATCTGGCATAAATGTGTAAGTTGTTTTCATTTATATCTTATTGAAATTAACATTTTTGACAATTATTACAAATGATTTTAAGAACTAGTATGGAAACTAAATTTTTCTACTGTTCTCCATTAAACTGACGAACTCCATAAGGTTATAAATCCTAAGTTCTACCAAATACATTTCAAAGTAATTATTGTAATTGTTAGAAGATGCTATACTGACATATCCATGCTTCATACTTTAAATTTTAAATGAGACAAAGAAAGTAAGCACTTTACATTTAATTTTTTGCTAATACAATGTGTAAAATATTTGCTGTAAAAAAAAAAAAGTCCTTCACTAGTCTTATTTAGCCTCATCTTGAATTTTATGAAGTTCAATTGACTGAGGAGCTTCAAGAAAAGAAGCTTATTATTACTCTATCACTTAATGCCATTTCAGTACTAGAGGGAATTGCCACTAATGATACAAAAGTTCACTCAATGTATTTCTAGGCTAATATCTCAATGTGCGAATGAAAAGATTTCACTTATTTTTCCTATTTCAAAGCCTTTACTAGGGTTAAAAGTGAAATCCCTAGAGAATGCTCCCCTCAATCTTTCCCACTGTGAAAATCCATTAATCTTCCTTTTGCTTTATTTGAAAAACAATGTTACAAATCTCTTCTTACAGGATGCATACATATCAAAGGAATAAGGGCAATTCCAGAAGGCCTTGGGCTACCTAAGGTTCAAATTCAGGTCAGGTTAGTAGCTCTAAAGTATCTCAAAGAACAGCCCCTAGAAGACTACTGAAGATCAAATTCTTAAGTTTGTTTTTAAGTTTGGCTGAAGAAACAAAATTTAACCAATACTCCAAACTTTTGTTTGTTTCTTACAATCTTTAGATGTCAGCACACAACTTCAACAGGAAGAAAATGAAACACAAAAGAATAAGGAGAGTGTAGACTGGTTTAGAAAATGGGAGGGAAGGAAGTAAGTAAGAAATTCGTGAACAATTGTAAAATATTCAATGTAGTCTTAATCTCAGGAAGAAAGACCACTTATACATAATTGAGCTTGTATTGAGAAACGCTTCTTTAATTTCATGTGATGTAACCCAGATACTGACTTTATCACATGAAACTGGAGAAAGCATTTAAATACCTTAGAAATTCTAACTTAGTTCATATTTACAAAAAATTAGGCCAATTTCCATGCCATGGCATGTTCATTAATGTACATGACCAATATATTCAAGTCTGCTTGAAATTAAGTTGGAAGATAACGGACATATTCCTTGGGAAAAAAATACTTTACAACTTTGGTATCTGTAAGGGACAAGATAAGAAACAGGTGATTACCAACCATCCACAAAGTGAACAACATAGTTTCTTTATGAAATAAAAATGACATGCAGATGGGATAAAGTCATATTTTGTTTTTTTTGTGTGTGCAAATTCCTTCACATGAACACAGTGTACCCTCATGTGTGCATAGTCCCTTGAATTTTCTAATCCAAAGTATATTGTCATATCCCACAGTTCCTACCTGATGAGGGTAAATACGATCCTTTCCAGTTTTGGCTGCTGCAAACTTTTGAAGCTCAAATTTCCTACTTCCTATCACCATCCTCCAACACCCATTCCAAACAAAAGTTGGATTCTATTCCATATTTTGGTAGTTAGTTATGCTAACTCAAACCACTAGGAGGTGTCAATCACTGGTTTGCACTCTATCAAACAATGATTGCCTTAGTTTCTCATCTGTTAGAGTCTTTAATGGGGACAAGTGTGCCCAGAGGCTCTGTGATAATGGCCTAAGTCTATATATCAGAAATTCTGGTGCTCAAGAAGCTTAGTTTCAACTACTTGTAACAGGTCAGTAACCTCTTGCTATTCTTGTTGCTCTGGCAATAGATGGAATCCAAATGACAACGTAGGCAGTAGCTGCCAGGTATGTTCTATTAGAATTCTTACTGTATTCTATTCTCTGGATTTTTGTCTCAAATAAAAGGAGGCATGAGAGGCAAAATCCCTAAAGCATCTCCTGGACAGTGTTATGATGGGGTTTCTCTAAACTGTATCTCTACTTTTAAGACTAATGCTCTTTGTTCTGAAGAGTTTAGGTTGTGAACAAGTTTATTATTTGAAAACTCTAAAAGAGTAATGTGGAAATTTTCAACTCTTTATATATTCAAACAAATATAAATGAAATAATTGTGCTCTTGAAAATGAGGTACTTTAGAAAAATTTTCAGAAAAAAAGAGTATATGAAGCTGTGCAGAATACGGGATTACTACATAAACTTACCAAAAAACAGTTATTCAAAAAAATTGTCATAAGCAATGAGTATTAACAGCAGTTGAATCAATGTTTACAGAATAGGTCATTTTACTTAATTTTGGAAAAAAAGCAATAGAATATTTGGTAACGAAAAAGTGATTTTTCTAGATTAGATGTAATTCCAAAACATTTTTTTTAAAAAAATAGGAATAGCAACCATCAATTTTGAGTGGAATTTGTACAGAAAGACTGGTGTAAGAATTTATTCAAATGCAGAAGTTCTACTTTCAGTTTATCTCAGAAATGATGGGGGATGACAATAGCAACAAAAATACTGAGAAATGTCATGTCTCACTAATATTCATCCTAGCAATATACACATTTTTCCATGTGTAGAACCTTGTCATCTCAAAAGAAGCCTAATTATTTTAATAGCTCTCTAATAATACTTTGCTTGAAGTCATACCAGAAACTTACATTTTTGTTCAGTATTACTATTTATTTTCTATCTCTTTTTTAACTCCAATTTTCCCCTTTTCTTCATTTTGAAGCATCTATGACAAATACATTAGATATCCATCACATACATCTCATATTAGAATCTATTTCATATTTTTCTGGGCATCCATTTCTTGTTTTGAAAATGAGAGTTATAACTTTATTTTTTCATTATTTCACAGTCTAAATTACTTGATCGGGCTAGTTAAAAATTCATTGAAATTTATTCAAGCTGTTTTTCTGTAACTTTTCTATTTAATTTTACAGGTGCTTATTTGAAGCAAAGTCATCATAAAAAGTATAAAAAGATATCTGCAGGCTGCCATTCATCTTTGAATCATCTTTCTAGTTGTTTGTGACAAATGATGAAAAGTTAATGAAAGTGTATTAAAAATTCATAAAACCTTATATTAATGGCCTATTCTACTTGTGTCACTGAGTTTAGTTTTTTTAATTTTCATTGCATTTATTTTTTAATACTTTTTAAATTACATGTTCTCTTTGACAGTTTCATACTTGAATATAATGCATTCTGATTCCCCTCCCCACCCTACTTGTCTTCCTTCAAGCTTTGTCAACTTTTTCTTCCAGAGTCATGTCTTTTTCTTTTATATTATGACCTATTGAATTTAAGAAGGACCATCTTTGGGGAAAAACGTTGAACATCAGCTTCCTAAGTGACTTACTAGTGGCTACAGGACTGAAGAAAATATCTCCCCTCTCTAAGGATGAAGTTCTGACATTCAATAGTTCAAGAGTGAAGCGTAGGCTCCACTGCGACCAATAGGGCCAATCTCCTGTGCACTCAATGCAGGTAAACTCAGTTGCTGGAAGTTCATGATTGTAAAGGCTGTATCATGGCCAGAAGATACCACTTCATGGGATTTCTTCTTATGTTCTACGAACCAAACTCTTCTTTGATGCTTCCTGAGTTTATAGGTGTGATATAATTGTCATGTTCAAAACCACATTCAGAGCATTTCTTCTTAATCTTTAACTAGTAGACTCTGCAATGATTTCCGTTTACTTCAAATAAAGGGTTATCTGATTAAAGCTGAAAGTAATGTGTATGTTCTTGTACATAAATAGAAGCTTACAAGGTAATTAAATGCTATATCAATTTATCTAAAGAGTAGTACATTCTCCATTTAAAACAAACATGACTATAGAAGAAACTACTTTTCTGAACCAGAGCTCTATAACACAATCTATTTTTGTAAATATTGACATTAGAATATAGTATACAAATGAAAAATGTACAAAATTATATGGCCCAGACTGTTTCAACAGATTCAAAATGAAGGCTTCTCTTTGCCAAAACAATATTCACATGTACCAAACAACCACACAAGGAAATGCTACGTATACCCTATGTCTGGATAAGTAATCATATGAAGAAAAAAAATCTTTTAATTATGGTGTCTGTTAAAATGAGTAAATGGAAGGATGACTGAATGAACATTAAATAGAAATATTTCTTATAACAGTGTAACAGTTTCTCTGTTTGGTTGCTGATAAAATCATGACAAAACAGCTTAAGAGAACAAAAGGCTAATTCTTTCTTATAATATTCTGGTTGCAGTTTTTTGTCCAGCTTTGCAGGAAACCTTAAACCAAGAACAGGAGCCAAAGAAACTGGCTGAACCATATCTACATAATGTTTGACAGGGGGAGAATTCTTACCTATCAAAATAGCATGTCTAACACAGTATATAGAAAGATGACAACTTGCCTTACCAGCTCCCTCGTCTTGATAACATACCCAGAGACTAATTCTACCCACCATGGGCTGGGTCTTTCCCATCAACTAGACAATCTTCTAAAGATTCACTTTGGCTTAACTCAACTACTAATTCTCTACAAACATACCCATAGTTCAGACCTTTAACCTTCATATTAACAACTGTATCTAATTAAGACACATGTCAAGAAGAAAAAATATACACACAGAAGTTGTTTTGAAGGTACATGTAAAATTTAAAAAGCAAAACCAATGCATTTAAATATTTTTTTCACAGATACCTTTTATTTTTGCATAATAATGAGGCTTGATAAGATATTTCCAAATGTGCGACAGCATGTATTTATCAAATCCAGTTTCACTCATTCTTTTCCTTCTTTTATGGAAAAATATTATTACGTAAAATGAAAAACTGATAATACTTGAAACAACATGCTATATTAAAATTATCCTCATATTTCATAGTATGTTGAAATTTTAATTGGACAGTAATTTATCTCATTTTCTTGCATCCATATTTTATTTACAAAGTGCTTCCTTATATTTTTCTCCCATTTGCATAGTCAATGCTACTGTTACAGTAGATATTTGTTGCAGTTAGTGTCTAAAATCTCTGTGCCACAAGTCTTGTATTTGGTAAATATCCTATACTGTGGTAGAAACACAGCTATGACTTCACTGTCCAGGATTGGTAGCAACCATGCATCTTCCATGTATATCAAGACTAACAGAAAGAGTTTCATAATTTTATGTACTGCAAATTTTCCACATTAAAATGGCATAGCAAATTTCCACAGGAAAAAGAAAATTATGATTACACTCTATTTTGCCCATTACCCATTCAGAAAATTATTTCCCTACTACCATTTGGTTTCAAAATAGCTAAAAATATTAAACGCATAAGTATTGAGCTTATTTTCAATAAAGATAATCCATATTAAGCATAATCCTTTCTATAGAAATATTTTATTGGCATTGGAAAATATCTGCTTGAAAAACTGAGATGTAGAATTTAATTTGTCAAATTAGCATAAATATACTATTCATGAAAAATCTGGCCAGAATATAAGCTAAATATTCAATAGGTAAAATTAATAATTTCATACCATGTGTTACCAGTTAAAATGCATGTAAATATAAGAATATTAATATAAAACATCAGTTATTAAGCATTATGCAGTGGCAATATCATAGCCAATGAGGTTTATTTGAGGGGCAATTATTGCTAATTGAAAACTAAAACATCAGTCATGTTTCCGTCTCTGAAGCATTATATATTCAACAAACCACCTCAATATAGGAGAAGGTAATTCCAAATCTGTGTAATTATCTTAAGTGTTCTATATTATTTTTCAAAATCTTTTTACTTAAAACACTTTTTGAATTCACAAATGTGATATTTATTTTGGATTTTCTGTTATGTAGCTTTTTCTTCCTCTGGTTTAAGGGTAATAGGACTGTGGTAATAGTATCTGTAATTATGTTTTACTAGGTAGGACATTCTCTTACATATACTGTGTACTCAACACAAAAATGCATGTAGAGTAAGTGAAAATACTTCATGTAATAACACTAATCACCTATATCGTTCTTGGAATGTCTGAGCATACTAAATAAATAATGTATTTCCTTAAAAATTTCCAAAAGAAAAAAATTTCTAGAATCAAAACCTTTGGGATTAAAGCTGGATGAGTGAAAGGAAAGGCACATATCAGTGGGGTGACCTGAAGAGAAATAACTTGATATACCACGAAGGCCTAAGCACTCACAGGAGTAGACTGGTCAGAGGGAACCATGGGGTTCATAGAAGCACACAGGCAGAAGGGTGAGAAGGAATGGGAGAGAATAGTGAAGGGAAGGAAGGGATTGGAGGAGAGGGGAAAAGCAAGGAAGCTGGGGTGAATACTCACTATGCTTGTAAAAGTAGAAAAAAATTTTCAAGATCGTTATTGCATCTTTTACTTTAGAAATCTCTGTACACCTTTGCAATAAATCTTTATTCAAAGCAAAGCCACTGACTTATTTTTTGCATATATGATATCACATATCCTATATAATAACATATATGTGTGTGAAATTATATTTCACACAGAGTTTCTGATGCTGTCTATGAGCAGGCATTATCTTGCCATAGAATACTTTTAGATTCTTGGCAAATGATTGAGATTCTAGGCAAGAAAAGCAAAGTTCATAGGTATATCAGTGTTCATTCTGCAGTTATTTGTAATGCTGGACTAATATGAAATTTGTCTAAGTTACAAGTTTTCAAACCATTTCATAAAGATTCACTAGAATGTCATGAAACAATTGTCATGCCAAGTGAGATTCACATTCTATTGTTTTAAAACACTTTCTAAAAAAATCATAACACCCTGATTTTGAGTAAATTTATGTCAAAAATAATGAAAGAGTCAGAGGGAACTAAATACATTGTTGGGATGATTACAAATATAAGGAGATCAATGCATTTCTATCCTGATTTTCTGTGGAAGCTTTATTTTGAAAAAAAAAAAAAAAAGATCCCTCAGGCTCATTTCAATTCTGGTTGCCTTTCTCTGTAACTTAGTAACATCTGTCAGTAGAGAATCCCCAGGGAAGACAAGTAGCTTCCCAAATCCTGAGTCATTCACCTAGGTAACAGTTGGATGCAGGTGGCAATGTCCTCCAAAGTGGGATTAAATTACATTGGCAGTTGCAGGCTGTTTCCATGTTCCCATTCCCTTAAAGCAGAGGTGATAATTTGCATTTGCTTTCCTAAAGAATGCCAGACAGTCATGCTGACCCTTTCTCCCTCAAATCCACACCCCACAAACAGGTATCTGATAGTCTCTTATTCCCTATTTTAGTAATCATATCTGTGCACTTATTGGAATCAGATAAATAATTACATACACATAATAAACATTTACACTGATTCTCACTCTGTGTTTTGATGCTTGGAAGACTGAAACCCAAAGAGCATTCAAAACTAAAATGGTCAGGAGCCTGAGCCTGAGTAACCAAGTGAGCACTTGTTCAATTTTTTCCCTGTGCAGTTCATGAATTTAACCTCAAAAGAAAAAAACCACCTTACATTAACTTTCTTGCTCTCAAAACCATATATGTGATGTTGATTTTAATCATGTAAAAGCATTTTCCAATGTTCTATCATACAGTCATGGATTAATGCTTCCACTGTGTTTTGCTCCATTTGGTGGTAGTGGTTTCTTTTATAACTAGTACTTTTTGAAGATAACTGTGATATGCTTTAAGTGAGGACCATATTACCAGAACTGAAGGCCTTCCTAATGTATATTCTTATCCTCTTGGATTTTTAAAATTTTTCTTCTCTTGTTTTCATCTTTTATTATTATTATTTATTCAATTGTGCTCGTGTGTGCGCACGTGCGTGCGTGTTTGTGTGTGTATGTGTGTGTGTGTGTGTGTGTGTGTGTGTGTGTATATGTGTGTGTGTAGAACTACAGGTGAATTAGAGAACCACCATGGACCGCCTCCACCTCCTCCTTGTTTACTCTGCCCCAGGATTCACAGGCTCCACCCTACCAAGACCAGAAATGCAGGCCGTTCCTGCTTCCGCCCGGCATCTATATGTGGGATCTGGGATCTGAACTCAGGACCTTCCGCCTGCAAGGCAGAGGCTTAACCCCTGAGCCACCTCTCCAGCCCATTGTTTTCATCTTTTTATTAATATTGGGATACAATGTGTCATAGGAGTGCAAAATTTGATGGAAGGTTGAAATCAGACCTTTGCCTTGAGGAGATACTGTGAGGCCTCAGGTCTGTCTTCATTCATAGATCCTCCATATTATGTCTCTTCTCAGGTCTCTTAGACTTTGTCTAACTAAAGAACTAATGAAGCAATTCTGCACATAATCATGTTACAGAAAACAGGCTTACAACTGACCAAAGTGGAGAAAACAAGTGACTGTGGATTGCTTGGTGATAAGTGGGACATTTAAACCATGCCTTGCCCTATGGTTCAGGAAACATTCTAGAAGAGTAGGAATGTAAGAGCCTCAATGTGGTGAGGGGCACAGCTAAAGGGTTTCATCTGGATATGGAGGGCAAAGCCTCTGCATCCATGAATTGTCTGCTTCTGGAAATACATTCATGAGATCTCAATACATTCATGAGATCAGGTTTTTACATCACCAAAACAGATAGATTTCAAGTGTCATCATATATCCCACAAAGATTAATAAGGATTAAAGCTACATGAGAGAGAAGAAGAGCATATTGTCCACTTTTCCAGCTAATGCTCAGATATATGTCATTAGCAGGAACCCAAGTTCAATTTACTATGCCATACATACAAGTAAGGAGGTGGGAGGGAGAAAAACTGGTAACTGGGACAGGCTAATATTCAGTAAAAATGACACAAATGCATGTATATAGCACTAAAAGAATAATATATAGAATTGACAAACTGTATATTATTGTGAATGCTATATAAAATGACAAGATGAAGTCAATCAACCTATTTGGTAATGGAGTTTGGTCAGATCTAGCCCCATGTTTATATACTGTGATCTTTATAAAACATTATTTAGCAGTTCTCAAAACAAATAACAAAGATGATAATGACTTTATCTTGAGTCTTGTACATTTTGGGTATTACCTCTCTATTCTCTCTGAACCCCATTTTCTGGTAATTCTCATTCTACTGTACTTTCAAAATGTTCTGTGTTGTTCCTATCAGAAGCTAAACAACTGAACATAATTCCCAGGTATCAGGTATATGATATCTCTTAATAAGATGTTGATCAAAGAGGTCTCAAAACCCCCCAACAATATAGGCTTTGGATAATGTTCTTGGTTGTCCTCCAGAAACCAACAGTATTGATGAAGACACTACACATGTTCATCACAGGACCCAGAAAAAAAGTGGAAATTCATCTGAATGCAATTTCCTTGGCTCAGTTTTCATAATACCAGAGAGTACTTTGCAAACTTCTAAGGCAGAGAAACAATAAACATTCTTAGTCACCAGTAAAAGCTGACAACCAACCTGAAAAGAGGTGACCATCAGCGCAACCGTGGCATGAAGTTAAGGGGTAGCAAACTGCTAAATGACTGAATTTAAGTCCCACTTATTCAGAATGAATGCATTCCCCTACTGTAAACCAGCCAAGAACCTGTGTAAGGAGAGTACATATCTAAGGGGGATATAATATATGAAGGTTTATCTATAAAGACTTTATATCAAACTGCCTTCTAAAATTACCATTAATTTAATTTGAAATGGAAGATATTTATTATAGAAAATCACCACTGTCTAAAGTATGTGAAATACTTGAAACTGTGGACTACTTTTTGCTAAACAGGACACCTCAGCACTTCATCAAGGCAAAGTGACCATTGTGAGAAAAAAAACGGGTAAGAATATAAAAGCTCGAATGGAGGGAAGTACTCAGCCATCCAGTATGTTCAGTACATGGCAGAGTTGCCTCCACTATAAACTGACTGCAGCAATATGTACTTTTGCAAGAGCTGCAAAGGATTTGGCTTAGCAAATTTTCATCAAGGAAGGTGAAAGATCTCCACATCTTCCTGAAAGACTGTTGAGGGTTAATTCTGTATAAGGCAGCTTTTCTCAGTGGTATACATACTTGATTCATGTTTCAGGGGGTACTCAATTGTATATTATAAAGGTAATCCAGATGAAATACATTAGGCCACACGCAAAAATGACATGAAAGTAGAAAGGAAACTGTTAGGGCAGGAAAGGGATTTCTATGAAAAAAGAAGAAAGATGAGATTAGGAAATAAAATGTAAACTATAAACTCACTCTTTTCTCATAAAACTCTAAAATAAAAAATAACTTAAAAGGTCTCATACATATAAAGAGCTTCTGTTCAGCTAAAGAGATTATAAACTGAGTAAAAAGACAAACCACAGAATGGGAGAAAATCTTTACTAACCACACACATGATAGAACTCTATTATCTAGAGTACACAAAGAATTTAAAAAATTAAACACCAAGGAGATAAATAGCCCAATTAGAATATGATCCTCAGAACTTAAAAGAAAAAATTTTCAGAGACAAAATAGAAATGTCTAATAAATATATTAAAAAATGTTCCACATTTTAGCCATCAGGGAAATGAGAATCAAAACTACTCTGAGGTATCTCTTTCCCCAATCAGGACGGCAAAAATCCACAATACAAACAACAAGAAATGCTGGAGAAGATTTTGAAAGAAGGGAACTCTCCTACATTGCTGGTAGGAATACAGGCTTATACAACCACTCTGGCAATCACTATAGTAATTTCTAAAAAAATTAAGGACTGAAATGCCATGTGACCCTGCTATAGCACTACTGAAATTATCCCCCAAAAGACATCAATTCAATAGTGACATGAAAACAATTATGTTCATTGCCTGCACTATTTACTATAGCAAAGTAATGGAATCAACCCAAAGCCCAACAGTTGATGGATGGATAATGAAAATGTGGTACATTTATACTCAGCCATCGAAAGAAAGAGATTTGTCAGGAAATAGATGGAATTAGAAGAAATTGTACTGAGTGAAATATCCCAGACACAGAAAGTTAGACACCATATGAACTCCCCAATAAGTGGATCCTAGTTACAACCCCACTTAATGACATACTCAAAGATAAATCTCTGTAATACCAACTATAATTTCAAAGGAGAGAAGTTGAAAGAGACCTCAAAAGAAAGGATACAAAAGAACACACTTTGATGGAGAAATTAGGTCACGTTCATGTATTGCATGTAAGTAGTGAGACATCTGATGCAGCTCACTCTCACTTCTCTTCCTGTTCACTTGGGACTGAACAGGTTTGATCTCCGCAGTCAGGGAGGGTATAGGGACTGGCAATTTCATGGTAACCAAGCAGCAAACAGGACACTGATCTCCCTCACTGCTGTGTCCTACTCCTATTCTTCCATCTGTCTTTGAGCCTCTTCTTTTATTAAGATCTTCATTTAAATAGTCTTTTAACTTTGGTTAGGAGATGGACTTTGATACAAATTGGGATGCACCAAGGCCAGAGTAGGACCAGCAAAACTGAAAACAACAAACAATAATTCAGAACACCAAAGAAGCTATATTTCCCCAGAACCAGACCAGCCAAATCTTTCCCCATCCTAAAGTTCAGGGAACCTTATAGAAGAGGGGTGCAACAGTTACTTTTACCTACCTCTGTGAGAAATAACCCAAAATAAGGCAACTTAAGGGAGAAAGGGACCTTATCGTCCAAGAAGGGAGATAGTCTTTCATGGTAGAAACAGCATGGCTGGCTGGCCAAAGCTGGAGCCAGGCTAAGTCACTCCCACCCAAGAGGCTTAAAGCTGCAAGACTCTTTGCTGCAAAGGCAGACTTTTCCTCCAAGTAAGGTGGGACAAATCCTCCTCAAGGCCCACCCTTTTTGATCACCTTCCTCCAGCAAGGCCCCACCTCTCAAATGTCCCATGACCTTCCCAAACACATGAGACTGTGACATTTGAAACCATGACAAGGGAACATCAAGAGTCTAAGAGTCTAAAAATGGGGAGGACCAATGATATGCAAGACACTACACACAGGTCAGGGTTACAGCAGCTAGGATATAACCACAATATGATTGGACCTTGCCTGATTTACACAATGATTGACATGTCAACAACCCCCCCAAAGTCTAGCAGGGATCACAAGGGGAGAAGGCTTCAGGCAGTAGGATCCTTAAAGGCAAGGGGTTAAACAGATATAATAATGAGTTCCTATACTAGCAGGCAGCCCAAGATGCAGCCCTAAGCTATGCCACTGGGTCCTGAATCCTCACTAGTATAGAGAATTCAGAAGGAAATTCAGCACCCACATTAACAGATGCTCTGGAGGATGGGAGGGAGAAAGCAGGAAGCACCAAGAAAGGAGGGAAGGAAAAGGGGTGGGAGGATTGGAAAGCAGGGGAGAGTGGAATGGGAGGAAAACAAGGGGGAACGGGAGGGGAAGGGACCAGACAGGAAGTGCCTATTGAGCTTGTATAACTAGGCAAAAAATGTAATTTACAAAATATCAGAAAATGATGGCGGGGTCTTTTACCTTTAATAAAGACTGGAACAGGGGCTGGAGAGGTGGCTCAGAGGTTAAGCTTCTGCCTTGCAGGCGGAAGGTCCTGAGTTCGGATCCCATGATCCCATGTATAGATGCCGGGCAGAAGCGGGGGCGGCCTGCGCTACTGGTCCTGGTAGGGCGGAGCCTGTGAATCCCGGGGCAGAGTAAACAAGAAGGAGGTGGAAGTGTCCATGGTGGTTCCCGAATTCGTCCATGGTTCTACACACACACAGACATACACACACGCGCGCGCACATACATACGCACACACGCACAATTGAATAAATAATAAAAAAAAATAAAAAATAAAGACTGGAACATAGGATCCAAGAACCAGGGAAGAAAGAATACTTAAATAATACAAAGCATTGGAGAATTAAAATGACCAGAGTGGCAATTCAAATTCAGGGACTAAGCTCTTTTGAAGGAATTTGAGTGAGAATGGACTATTTGACAATTAAAGAGTTCAATATGATGAGAGATTTTTCTGCTGAATAATTTGATATTTGAATATAAAAATACAAACTAATACTTCAAGTCTATTGCCTTTTAGGTGTGTGACATTGGAATAGATCAAACAAAGCTCCATCATCTCAATGTTTAATGAAATGTATCTATGTTAAATTTGTTATTTTTTATGTGGCTTAATTTTCCATTTAAAACTTTGAATATAATAATCAAAAATAATATACTCTCAGGGCATTGCTAAGAAAACTTATCCTTCATTCACATTTATTGGTTATGTCATCTAACACATCAGACAGTATAAGGAAGAAAAAGACACCATCTCTACATTGGGTTACAGACAACAGATGTATTTTACATTAATACTGTCATAGACTTTACTAATTGCCTTCAACATTTGTGCCAGTTATAATTAATATAAATAATTGAACTCTATGCTAAAAAAACTGAGTGCACCTGAAATCAAATGATGTATCTCACATATGCTGAAGTGTGGGAATCAATGTTCCAGCATTCAGAGTAGCACAAATTTTAAGCATTTTTTTTCTTGGAGACCAAATAATTCATAATTTAATCACATATTTTGAGAGAGTTGTCATAAACATGTAATTAGCACAATTTTCAGACATGTTTCTTTAAATCTTTAAATCTAATTAATTTAGTTCATATATTTTTTTATAAAAATCAGCTTTCCACCTGACATTTTAGAGCTGAACTTTCTGATTCATCTATGAAGAATTATTTACTTAAGGCAAACCTGGTAGAGATTTATTATCAGTGTGATTGATGTAGGAAGACTGAGGCAATACCAGGGTTGGGGCCATTTTCTGGACAAGTGAATAAAAAAGAAAGAAGAGTGCTAATTGAATTTGCCAAGAAAGAAAGGTAGAAAGCAGCATTTTTCCTTAATTCTCTCCTCTTGTTTTCATACAATGTAACCCTGTCTCTCAGGATCTGATGGTGATACAACTCATCCATAATGGACCGTAACCTGTAAATGTCAGAAAATATAATCTGCCCTGAAAGGTGCAGGTCAAGTATTAGTTAGGCAGTGTAATTTGACATAAGAAAATAATTTTATAAACATAATTAAAGTACAAATAAGATTATAAAATTTAATTATTTCCCATGTATTAAAAAATAATTTCAATATGGATTGATATTTCTTCACAATTAATCTGTTTTCTGCTAAAACATATAAGAAAACATATGCCTATCTTATAATTTTGATGACTGTTTGAAATTGTGCCAAAAAATGAATTCTAAATTCTTTGCTATCTAATGTTGTTTTTTATTAAAACTGATGCAGTTATTTATCTATAATATTAATATTTTGGAAAAATTAGTTTCTTATTCAAGTCAGTTTGTTATAAAAATTCTGAAAGAGAAAAAATTAAATATAATCATAATAAGGCATTGGATAGGAAGGAAATATCTGAAAATACATGTTGATGTCACATAACAGAGATTATCTTTAGATAAATTATAAATTCATAGAAGTAAATATCTCAGAACATATATGTTCACATGTAATTTACATCTTGTACTTTGCTCTTACAATGAAGCATAAAGTTCATTTATTTGCCCTAAGTATTCTGTCTATCTTTTCCTCAAGAAAAAATGATAAAAATTTATTTTATAACAGGATTATTTTTCTTAGTCTCAAAGTTTAAATTTTAGATGAAATGAAATGTTTTAAATTAATAGAACTTGAGTCATTTTCAGGAAGTAGGTAATGCTTTTGTAGAAAGGATAGATTTCATGCAGAGTACATGAAATCGGTAAGAAGTAGCTGCAAGAGAAGATCGGGACAAGTACTTGACTGTGAGTAGTGCATGTCTCAAATCTGTGCAAATCCAGCAGATTATCCTAGGAGCTGCTTCTGTCATTGAAAGTAACAGTGAAGACAAAGTCATCCATTCACTACGTGATATGGTGACAGGTGTGGGAAAAGACAGACATGCCTTGACAGAATAAGGAAATACTTCTTGTAAATTCAGGAAGACCCAAAGGAAAGGATTGCTGCATAGGAACTATATTTAAACAAAGTAAACTTCTTAAAGCGTTACAATACCAAAAGTCTTCTTACAGAGTAAGTAAGAAGCAATTTTTTTACACTGTTTACATTTCAGAGTGATTTAAAGCAAAATTTACATTTGGAAACATTCAGAATGATGCCTCTCTGGAAGACTGAGGGAAGTTTTCATGTCTTTTGTAATCACTGATTGTTGTATACCTGGACTTTACTGTGTGAGCCATTTGGACATACAAGATCAAGACGTGTTCATGTTGTTGTCTTTTTGGCTGCCCCATCAAATTCAGAAACACATTTAAAACTGTCCTGATTATTACATTTCTTCTGAAACATATTTTTTACTGTGAAGAATTCATGTGGAAATAGAAAGGACTTGCTTTGGAAGTAACTACATCTTCATGAATAGTGAATGTTTTGCATTGAAAATTTTTGTAGACTTGATCTTGATGCTAATATAATTAAAGTCTTGAGTTTGTTCTGCATCTAACATCATCAGGCCATGCAATACCAATGGAAAGAATAATTAACCTCAACATGAGATGAAATATGTGTATTGTCAGCACTTGTCCTTGACCATAAAGAAAACCCTAACTAGTGAAGCAAAGAAGAGCATGCACTGTGGGTATTTGAGGAGAAAACTCATTTTAGCATAAACTTCAAGGACAGTATATCTACTCTGACACATTCATTAGTGAAAGTTGAGTTTTTTTTAGTAACTTACAAATTTTATTTAAATAATTATGTAGGCAGGATAGTGAAAAATACAATAAATTTCAACATTGACTCTTTGGCTGTCACAACTAATTCCTTTGTGAACTTGAAAAAAATCTTCAGACTTCAAGATATTTAGTATTAATTTGAAACTAACGATAGCTTTTCATTATTGTATTTATTCATTTAATAGTAATAAATTTATAGTGCATTTAAAATTCTTAGCTTGGTATTTGACACATGGGAAACACTGAATGACTATTAGCTAAATTAGTACTTATGTTCAACAGTGATTTAAATGTTTTAAAATTTCTTTGAATTTACAAAGAAGGATGTCATTCAGAAAACAGGAAAAATAAAGGTACGATATCTCAATTAGTATAATATCATCTTTGTTCTGTTTTTTCTTTTTGTTGCTGATACATACAATTGCTATACAGATCATGCTAGATTAATACTACCTATGTAGCTTAAACTGGTCTAGGAATTTATGAAATATCCTGCCTTGGTCTCCTGAGTAATCAAATTAGCTATAACTACTGTGTCTGACTGTGACATTGATCATTATAGCTAGGTGTCTGCATTATTAAATTCTAAGACACTACTTAGTAACCTTCAGAACAGAAATATCATGTATAATTCCAATAACTATCACAGTGTTTAACGTATCACAAATGCATTAGAAAAATTTATTCAATGAAAAAATCATAGACATTCATGGATGTCTAAATTTTGGGAAATGAAGAAAATTAAAGTCCATCTGAAATGCTTATTATATATAGGCCAATAGCTTTTCTCAAAAAAGAACATGAATAATGTGTAGACATATTTTAGGGCAGCTTGTTACAAATACACTTCAAAAATCATTAAATGAAATTCATTGTATTTTTCACTATCTTACCTACTTGCCTGACCTGCACAATGGCTAACATGTCAATGATTCCACAAAGTCTAGCATGGATCACAGGAAAGAAGGCTGCAGGCAGCAGGATTCTTAGAGGCAAGGGATTAAACAGTCATAATAGAGTTTCCATACAAATGGGGAGCCCAAGAAGGGGCCCCAGGCTATGCCATTGAGTCCTGAACTCTCACTAGAGTGGAGGACTCAAAGGGAGGTTAAGGTGGGGTCACATAAATGGATATTCCAGGGGATGAGAGGGAGAAAAGGGAAGGCACTGGGAGAGGGGGAGTGAGGGAGGTGGGTGAAAGGAAGGGGGAAAGGTGGGAGAGTTCAATGTAGTCCATGGGGGAGTGGAGGGGTACAGAAAGTACCTATTGAACTTGTATGATTAGGAAAAAAAATGTGGGAGGAAAAAAATGCCTAAAATTCCAAAATTTTGCAAGAATACAATGATAAATTTTAGATCATTCTTAGGAAGTCAGTATATGTTTGTATATTCTTCCTGATAAGAAATCCAAACATTGCACCAGAATTTTTAAAATATTTATTTATAAAAATCAACTATTATTGGAAGATTGAATTATTTTGTTTCTTTTAAGCTTTAGGAAGAATATTTGGTAGACATGACCTGCACTAACTCCTCTTCTTCAAAGAATTCTACTATGATTTTTTCCAGTTAGGAATGTTAGGGAGTTGAGTCAATGTGTTTCCCTTCTAGAGTAAAAGAAACAAATTGAAAGTTTTAAAATTTATTATTCTGATATTTATCAAATCAGCTAAATTATTAGCTCATTTATACAAAGTGTTAAATTTAAAATTGTTTCAAAAACTATGACCATCTTAGCAATTATTTTTATACTTATCTTAGATCATGTACTGGATCCACTTATTTTATTTACTATTCTCTTGAAATTGAAATTTGTGTTGTCTGTTTCCTCTTAGAGATGAGGTAGGTACAGTTGCTACCAACTCTCTTGGGCTATTACCACATCTCTTTATTCATCTCTATTTCCTTCCTTTAATAAGCTTTCCAATTGGAAACACTAGCCAGAAAATAAGAAATCAAAACAGAACACAACACCAAAACCAAATTAGTCACTTTTAAAATGACTCATTATTTGTGAACCAACTTTGGAAATATTTGGGAAAAGCCATCTAGAACAAAACTATATCATTCATTATATCTCCTCCCAAGTGTTGATATGCTAATTGACCTTTTCAAATAATTTAATCTTAATCAAGATTAGTTATATTAATAATGTCATGTTGCATTTCAACTAGCTTTTTGTGATTATTAGATATTCTCATATACTTTGATATGTCAGAATATTAAAGGAAACTTTATGGACAAAGGTCAGAGGATTAGTAGGGCTAATGCTGAAGTCTTTATAGGAAAATTCAGTCCTGGCCTCTTCAGTTTCTAGAGAAGCCCAACATTACTTGGCTAGATTACTGTCAGAATTCCTCATTACAGTATCTGAGATTTTGATCATCCTGCCTTTCTTTTATGTGGACTTTTAAAAGGGAATACGATCCATGAATTTTTCTTTTGTAAGCATAAATTGAAACAGTTTTCACAAAACAACCAAGTGAATGGACATAAGCTCAGTTACCATTACATTATATCGGTATAACATATTTCAGCTTGTATAATAAACTTGTTTGGACATGTACCACTCTAAACTTGGTTTGATGTTGCTTTTGGATTCTGTCATCTTCATGTAATATTTTAGTTTTGATAGCCACATTGAAAATTGACATTTATACAAAGATAACATCTATCAACACAGAGGATGTAAGTAAATAATTGCATGCCCCAAATTATTACCTTCAAAATATTACAACAAGTATTTTATATTTCCAAAACATAGAAATTGATATGAGAGTATAGACTATAAAGTTTGTCTTGATTATTAAAGGTCATTGGTAATAGACAGATAGATAGATAGATAGATATAGATAGATAGATATAGATATAGATGTAGATATAGATATAGGTATAGATATAGATATAGATAGACAGATATCCCCATCTCCAAGGGAATGGGAGATATTTGATTCTGGATATGAATATGTATGTCCACAGCATGGGAGCATAGATTAGTTTCCAAATGCTCCAGTTTTGTTAATTTTTATAATTACAAAACAAAGAAAACCATGAACAAAAATACTTTCAAGTACATTGGTGCAGACATCCTGTAGATAGGTGAAAGAAAAGAGGGGAACTCTGTGTTACGGGATGCACATTCTTAGCATTTTGGTTGGTTAAAAACTGTGTCTGACTATATTTTAAAAAGATGTACCTAATAGCACAAAAGATGATATATAAAACAAGAGATGAGCAGTAAATAACTATGATTGGGACCTACAGATGGTTCAAGACTATTTAGCACAGGACACTATGTTGTACAACATCTCACATCTTCACATCATTGAAAAGCTGCAGCTTTCCAAGAGCTTCCTTTTACAACACCTATGGAAGACAATACTGAACAGCCTTCTATTCTATTTCTATATTTGACCACAACATCTAATTGTTCAATTGATAATATGAAAATTTTAACATTCTTGCCAATTTCTTTCAAGCAAGTTAAAAATATGTTCAATATGCAATTATATTCAGGAAAGAAGTCAAAATAATTCAATGCATACAGAACTCAATGGGAGGACCCTGTAACATGGAAGTATGGGGATACAATGTTGTGTGGGTCTGGGGATGTAACTCAGCTGGTAAAGTGCTTCTCTGTAATGTATAATACACAGCAGCACATACCTAAATACCAGTATGCATGTTGAGGATATAGGTACTATAGATTTCAGGGCTACCCTGAAATTTATGAAGCTCTCAAAAATCAATAAGTCAATAAAGAAAATAACTAAACAATGTGAATTTTAAGTTCAGAAACAAAATAGATAGTGAATGTCTTCTTAAATTAAGAAAGAGGGGTGAGGATGGAAATAAGGGAAAGTCAAAGGAATGAAGAGGAAGAGAAAGGAAGCAGCAAGGAGGGAAAAGAGGGAGGAGGAAGATCATAGGGATAGAAAAACCTGCAAGCAAGCATGAAAAATATGCAAAACAGAGAGAGCAGCTTTCTGAAAGAAATGCAATATTAACAACAATGCTATTTATTCATGATATATATTAATTCCATGGTTCTTTACAAGCTTAAGTTCCTTTGGCTTTAAGCTCTGTGTTAGATTGTCACATAAATATTAAATAATATTTTTCATATCTGTCATAATATAATTACTCAAGCATATTTAGGTATCTGTGAACATTTATTAATTTTTCCTAAGTACTTAAGTTGAGATCTCAGGTCTCATTAAAAAAAAGAAGCAATCCAGAATGATTCCCCAAGTCATCCTTGGACCTCACAGGTATATACAGTACCTCTGATACACACACACACACACACACACACACACACACACACACACACAATAAAAAAAAGATGATGAAGGGTCAAAATACAAATATGAAGAGGAAGTCTATTAAAATAAAACATTTCTTGAATTTTTAAATGTTTGGTAAATAAAGATGACTCACTAGACAATAATTGCACCTTATGTGATTTCATTGTCTATAACATCTTTATAAGGAAGAGCATAGTGCATTTTTTTCTTTAATGAACTTTGGAAACCTACTAAATTTTTAAATAAAAACTGTAACTATTTTTAAAAATGTCTTTGGTAAAGTGTAATAAGAAAAATGCATTTCTGTGAACTTAGAAAGATGTAGCAGAAGATTATTTTACTACATAATCACATACATATCCAAAGTTAACACCTAAAATGAAGGAAAGCTAAAAGGGATGTTTATTTCACTTCTGATCATTAGCAAAGCAATGTGAAATTTCTACCTTGGCAATAAATCAGAAACAAGTGAAATTTAAATTGTGACATTCTCAAATTTGTTTATCAGCATAACACTAGATTCAGGATTTGCAGATATGAAGATACACACATAAAGGCTTAATGCTTTTCAGTAGTGGATTATTATACCTGACAAACCAATGAGTCTTTTGTGTCCCATTGTTTTAATTCCAATGTCTGTTTACAGTAACATTTGAGCTCCAAATCAAGCTGGTAATTAGTAGCTGAAGAGTAATGAATATTTCTTTCCTCGTTCTACAGGAAATACTTTCACATTTTTGGCTGGCCATCCTTCTGATAATAAATTTTTGTTTCTGTTTTTTTTTTTTTTTCTTAAAATGGAGGTAGCTATGCATCCTTTTGAACAAATTTTCTACTTGGCATTTAGCCTAGAATGAAACACTCTTTTGTTAGAAGTTTCTGACCTTTGTTTCCCCCTTTGTGAACCCCATTTACCTCATTTATCCTGGAACCTACATGGTCTTTAAGTTTCCACCTAATTAAGCCACTAATTCAATAGCAGGTTTAACATAATGGAGGATATAAAAGAGAACGAAGTACAGTTCCTTATGCAGGAAGTTCATGGTTTAGCATGGAAAAATGACAGGGGAATCTAATTATAAAAGTGCCTATCAGCCATATTTAGAGATAAGTATCAGATTTAATGGTGCACATGAAATGACCCCTATATGAGACTAGTGCTTAGAAAACAGTGAGCAGGTATTAAAAAGGACTTCCTGCCTAAGGTATGAGCTAGAAGGGAGAAACACTGCTCTCAGGAAAGGAAAAAATTAAGTTAACACAGGAGGACCATAAGTGGTGTTTTATACATTAATGCTACATGACAGTTTGTAGTGAATGGGTCAAGGATAGTAACATTTAAGCTATTCTTAGCTAATTTAAGGACTTTGGCTTAATTCCTTTAAGAACAATCCAAGCCATCAAAAGGTTTCTAAAGTAGGAAGTAGCAAGCCATAGCTTAAGAAAAGAACTCTGATGACAGTAGAACAATCAAAATAGATAAAACTTCAACATGTAAATTTGCAAGTGGAAATGAAAACTGTGATGGCTCAAAAAGCTTATGCAGCAGGAAAAAAGCATAATTATAAATAAAACAAGCAAAGCTGACACTGTTTTGCACTGATTTCTTGGATATGACACTAACACAGAGAACAGAAAATAAAAGTAGGTAAGTAGGATGCTTTGGATTTAAAATAATTTTGAATAATCTAATACTATTAAGATGTTGCTTCCGGTACTTAAAAAAACTTTGCAAATTAAATGCGTAGAGATGTATGTTGATGTATAATAAGGAGCTGATCATGTGTAATAAGCAGTTGAGCATAATTCCTATACTACTCACAATAAAATATATTTTGATCAAAAGAGGGAAATCTCTTGTAAAGTCTTTCTTTCTAAGAAGATACACACTGGGATATAAACACATGAGGAGAAGCTCAACATCAATAGTTAGTTCAGAACCACCTTGGTGCAATATTTCCCACCCATTAAAATGTCTACTATGCTAAAAAAGACAATATTAGGTCTTGGTGAGCATTGCTGGAGAAATTTTCACATGATATGACTTCCATGACTGCCATGGTGTATCACATCTAAAATTAAAATGAACATATATTAAGCAAGTGCAACTGTGTACGTACATATATATACAAAACCAAGACATCTAAATTGCATTTGATTTATGTGAACTGATACAAGGCTTCAAGATAATGGAATAAATAAGCAATTTGAAGAATATAAAGTTACATTATTATTCAACTTAAAAAATGGGACAGGAACTCCAACACAAACTGTAACATATGTTACATTGGAAACATTATATGCTAATAAGACAGTAAAAAAGGTAGAGATCCTCTATAACTCCAATAATGTGAAATTCCAAGAGTATGAGGTTCTTAGAAAGAAAAAAGTAGAATAGCAGTCACTGATAGTTGGGACAGAGAGACAACAGAAATTAGTGATGAGTAGACATAGAGTTTCCTTGTGGGAAAATATGCAACATAAAAGATAAAAAAAGAGAATGAAGAAAAAAATTCAAAAAAGAAAAACTATTCTGGAATGAGTGTTTGTAAAACAGTATATGTAACTCTAGAATTAAAATGGATTAAATCTTAATTTTTTATTACTTTTATTGTTTTCAAAAATGAAAGAATGTGGCCAGGAGACATGGTATAGAGGTTAAATCTATGCCTAGCAAGCAGAAATACCTGAGTTCAGAACCTAAATACCATGTAAAAATGTCAGGTGGAAATGGCAACAACCTGCACTTTCAGCCCTGAAAAACTATAGCCTGAGAAACCACAGAGTAAAGACAGCAAAAAGGAGGTAGAAGCAACCCAGGATGATTCATTTTGCTCCGAAGCACACAGAATTCCTTCTGATACACATACACACACTACACACACACACACACACACACTATAAAAAAAGAAAAAAGGAATCCGCTAAGCTTGTACATAATGTAAATTAATGATAGAATAGATTCAAATGATAAATGGAAAAAGGTGAGATGAAATTTATTGTGAAAATGAGGGTAAACAGAATTTGCCATTCTGTATAGAATGGGTACATTCTATTTACTCTTCTTTCTCATAAGTTTTTAACTATAGTGGTCTGCCCATATAGACAGTAGGTCTCAATAGAGTCCTCTTGATTATTAAAGATTATACAGAAAAGTTAGCTCACAACAAAGGTGGAGATATTAGGAGCCTTTATAAAGAATAGATTTCTCATATTACCAAGATAACATATTTTAGATACAAAGATAAAGATTTTAGGAAAAAAAAAAAAACCTCTTATTTATTTTGGAATTTAAGCAGTAATTAACATAATTCAGATTTTAAAAAAAATGTGTCTTTGATTTCCAACTTGTTCAAGTGTTTTGTTCCAACCTTGAATTTATTCACTTGAACAATAAAATCATTTTAATTCATAATTCTTGCCTTTCCAAAGAAATCATGATGGTGCATTCTGGTTCAAATTTTAGAGACTAAAAACAAAAACAAAAACAAAAACATTTCTGATTATCCTGAAGATCACTGTCTTTTCCTCCTTATTTGAGTTTCAAAAAGAACAATGGAAAATTTTGTCCACTTTTTCAATTTGTGTACTTTCTCACAGTTAGTCTTTAGGGTACTGCTACACATGCTCATAGAAAGGACACACTGCATGTGCGTCTGCTCCAAGAGATGAGTTGAAATGGGGCCAACTGGCTGAGAGCTTGATAGGCTCCAAGGAAAGTACTCTCTTCCAGAAGATAGATGGGTTTGTTTTCAAGAGCTGAACATCAACCCAACCCATTTCCTTTGTGACACATAAATTCCACCAAAAGATAAGAAAAGAAACTTAAAGGAGCAACTAACCAAAAAAAAATCACCTCTTGTAATATGAAAGAATTATGTCATTTATGCAACAGTGTGATCTTAAGAAAAGTAGCATCCAGTGTATACTATAAAACATACTCAGTGAAATGAGGTTTTGTGAGTCTAATGGGGGAAGTCATAATATTAGAAAAATATGGATTGTTTCCTAGGATTTTCAATGGAACAAAATCATTAAATCTTTGTTTTCTCCAAACAAAGCACCAAAGGGACCATGCTAACTGTTGATTGTATAGTAAAGTCTTTCACAGTCAGAGACTTTCATAAGTTTGCCTGGTTCTTCCACGTGAAAACTGAGAAATCACTTTAGGCAAATAGAGCTATTACAGAAGCATGGGAGATCCAAGTAATTAGATGATTTAGTCTGTGCAAGAATTATACTATGCTTTTTCTATAAGGATATACATGTATAACAATAAAAATTGTATCCACAGTACATATGAAATCATTATAATCAGTTACTACTACTTTTAGTCTGTTATATTTCATGCATAGAAATTAGAATGTAGATTGATCACTATGTCTATCACTGTCAGAGCTGCATGCATACCCAAGAGGTATATTAAAAATCCCAATAGTCTTCAGTTCACAAGAGTAGAGCATTTCAGTTCATAGTTAATTATGCAAAAACTTGAAAAGAGTAATTAAAAACTATTTACATGTTTTACTCTCCACTTCTAATGCATTCCATATAATTCTCAATTACAATAAAGTTTTAGAATCTAATCACCTAACAAGAATAATGATAAAAAATTCTCTGACATGAAACTGGAAATTATTAAAGTACATTTCACATATACTTCACTGGGATGTAGTAAAAATCGTCATTCTATTTTATTTATACTTTATAGTTTTCTCCAGTATCCATTGCATTCATTATTTACTTAATCTCAATTTTTAGTTGCTGGAGTTGTTCCAAATAGTTGTCTGAGCACTAGGGATTCAATAGAGAGAAAAACAAAAACAGATAAAAGAAAGTAAAAATGCATGTTACAAATGAAGACACTTGTAACAGTTACTCTTAACTGTTGCTATGAGAGAACACACAAAGTCAAACAACTTAAGGAAGAAAGGGAGATTTATTCAGTTAAGGGTTCCAGAGGAGAGAAACAGTCTCTCATGAAGGAGGCAATATGGCTGGTGACAGAAGCTGAAGGCCGGCTAAGTTGTTGCAAACATCCTGGAGTTTCTCTTCTCCTCAGTCCTCTGATCTGTGTGGTTCCTTTTATCTGGTCTTCTACTGGGAGGTTCCAATCAGATATAGGCTGGTCTTTGTATTATAAATGTATGGATCCAGATAATCTCTTCAGGTGGTCTCACAGCTGACCTTAGTTAATGCCACGTGTGGTTAAGTTGACACCCAAGATTGACTATCACAGTATTCACATTTGATCATTTGTACTGAATGCTTTTAATGTTTCTTCTGAGTATTGAAATGTTTCATTTCCTATTCTACAGTTATATTTTCTCATGTTTCATGGTGGATTTCCTGAAATACTACTCAATATATCTTCCTTTGAAGAGCCAATTATCTTCCACAGAATTGCTTTTCTAATAACATTATATAAATCTTGCCTCACAACTATTACTTGTATTATGTAAATCTTGCCTCATAACTATTACTTGCTGTGTAGTATACGAAAGATGTCCTCAATGTAAATGTCTTTTTATTTTTAATAGTTATATTATTTGCCAGAATTATATTGTGCTAGAATTACATAGTGTTGCCTATTAGAATGGTAAAGAAATGCTAGTATATGTGTAAACAGGGTTACATCTAAATTTCAGAACTGTCCCTGGGTGTTCTACCTATTTTACAATCATAATTGCCTTGTCAAAAATCTTGTTCTTGAACCATTTGAACGTGCCACCTTATATATGGTTTGTTTTGTAACCCCAAGCATACTTGAATCTTCTTTTGTATGCGTTAGTGATGAAAAATTTATCATATTATGTTACACATTGATGAGATGAAATTCCTTACTGAGTATTCTTCAATACTGATATGAAAAACAGGTTTTACAAAAGTTTCTATGCTTGTTCATAGTTATAGTGGGTATTATAGAAATTTCCCCTTGTGTATATCATTTTCAGGGCTTAGTACTTAGTAGGTACCATTTATGAGAGAGAGAACATGCAAAGTCTGTCTTTCTGTCTACTATAGGACATTTAGGCTGGTTCCATGATTTTGCTATTGTGAATCATGTTGTATGAACATTGGTGTATACATATCTTTATAGTATAATTAAACATTTTGGGGAGTATTCCCAGTAGTGGTGTAGCTGTATCATACAGCATTCCAATTACTAACTTTTTTAGGAGCTGCCATGCTGATCTCCAGAGAGGTTGTACAAGTCTGCATTTCTACCAGCAGTGGATGAAGGTTTCCTTCTCCCTGCATCCTCTCCAGCAATTGTTTCTGTATATGTTTCGGATTTTAGCCCTTCTAACCAATGTGAAAAGATACCTCAGAGTGACTTTGATTTGCATTTTCCTGATGGTTAGGGAAGGGGAACTTTTTTAAAGGTATTTGTTAGACATTAATTTCATCTTGGGAAAAGTTTTTTTTTGTTGTTTTTTGTTTTTTGTTTTTTTAAGTTCCAAGGCCCATTTTCTAATTTGGCTGTTAACCTCCATGTGTTTAATAATTTTGAGTTCTTTGTATGCTTTGGATATTAATCCTATAATTCCCATTACAACTGCAAATAACCATAACTTGGGGAGTAGAGGAAAGAATGCCCCAAGAGAGCTGAGACAAAGGAACACTTATCTAAAAAAACAAAACTCTCAGATCTCAATCCCAGTTTCACCCTATTACAATGGAAGACTAGTGAAGCAGAAAACCACATCAGGACAGAGCACAGAATGCCATGGAAACTGGAGTACTCAGCTTTAAACAGCACATTTGAAGGCTCAGAGAAACTTGTGAAAGAAGGGCAGTAAGACTGTAAGAGCCTAAAGTTGACATGAGGGACTCCTGACTGGCATGACACACTCCAGCCCAGATCGGGGCTACTGCGCCCAGAAGGTCACAGTGATGAGAACTTCTACCACCAGATTTTCACAAGGCTGATAAGTCAATGTCTTGCCAAGCACTAACTAGTATCTTAGAAGATACAGCTGCTTTCAGAGAGTGTCTCAGCAACAGGTTCTGGACAAGGGAGGAGGAAGCTCCCTACCTAGGATTTTACCCACTGAAGAGTTACATCGAGTTCAACAGAAATCTGACTCCCTTTCCAAAAGGAGTTCTGTAGCACTCTCAAAGAAAAGTAAAGGAGACAGTGAGGGTAGGATAGAAGAGGACCAATGAAGGAATGAGGGGGTGGAAGAAAGGTGTGTAGATGAGGAAGGTAGGAATGAAGGGAAGTGGAGGAGATAAGGGATCCAGGCAAAGGCATAAACCCAATTTGTTTTCAAATAAATAAAAGAAACGACAAGAAAAAAATCAATATTACTTACAAAACAACATTTAAAAAGGTTCTATATTTGAGTAGTATTGCTAAGTTCTAATTAAAGGTATATTAGTTAGCAAATTTCAGTTGAAATGTGAAAATAAAGCTTTTGAAATATTTCAACCAATAACAGTGTTCAAAAAAAATGTAACCAACTTTGATAATACTTTATGACATTTTATTGACATTCACTGCCAACAAGTAAAATTAGTAATTTTGAAAAGGATATTTTCATAAGGACTTGTGAAAGAAAAATTGCTTTTCTGGCAAAGACAGTACTCTATTTATGCCTACAACACCACTGTAGTAGGTGTACTTGCTATAAACAAGCCTAATTTTGAATATAGACTCTAAAAAGAACAACAGTTCAGCACAATTCTGGTAATTTAAAATGAAATGTCAATATTGTGATACTGACTGCTGTGCAAATATAAATATTAAATCTAGAATTATAAAAACATACAGGTAGAATATTTCTAAATACTTTTTTCATTTTAATGCATTTAGAACTACTAGGCTTTTGCTATTTTAAAATGTTTCAAGATTAGTTGAATTTTTATGCATTTGGGATATAATTCTGCACTAATGTATAAAACAAATCAAAAGGGTTTTATAAATCTTAAAGAATTACTGTTTTGGGTATTCTATATCTGTGAAAGAATTGATTCTTTTCTTATAAGTGTGGAATAACAAGTAATCTTATATGTATTTAATCAATATGGCCTCTTGGAAAATTTTGTTTAAAGTCATAAATGTTCTATAATCATATATTTATATTAGAAACACATATATAATTAAAGTCATAAAATTGCTTAAATCTAGAATAATTTTTGTATAAATAACTTAAGCACATAAACTGGTATCTATTTGTTTTTATTAAGAATGATCTTTTATTTAAGAAAATTATAATTCTGAAAATTGTGGATGTAGCTGATCTTGGCGAATTGTTTTATCTACTGATGTTATGAGTGAATAGAAGAAAGAGTGTAGAAAAAGGATAAACGTTCTTGCTTTCTTTCTCCAAGCTGATTAGTTCACTTTCAGGTAATAGTTAGGTCAGTCTGATATCCATGAGATAATTTTTCTATTTTCAGGAATTGCTTTTTAAGTATCTGTCTCAATCAATTTCTTATTCCTATATCAGAGTAGCACGTCCTGGGTAATTTATTTTCCCAAAAATAGTGTATTCCTCATACTTTTAGAGAAAGAAAAGTCCAAAGGCATTGTGTTGACATCTGGCAAGGAATTCCATGCTGTGTCATAATATGGCAGAATGCAGGAAAGCATGTATGACACCAAGAAAAAATTGGTCTAAATTTATATCTCAGTACTAACTCATGAAAAATAGGAGTTTTAATCCATTAATGTGTACAGAGCCTTCATAACTTTACTAGCCTGTAAAACCTCACCTTTTTATAATATTAAATTAGCAATTGAGTTTCAACAAGAATTTGCAACTGTTTATCAAAATTATAACAATTTCTAATAACAATATTTTCTAAGAAATTGAATTGTTTAGGGTTAAAGCTAGAAATTAAGATGGGAATAGGAATAATTACTCCTAGAAAAAAATGAAGGTTTCCAACTAATAAAATGACATAGTGATTTTTCTATATGATTAATAGAAAAATTCATAATTAAAATTTTTTTGCTTCAATTGTTTACAACTAGATGAATGGAAAAGAACTGACAGAACTCATCATAGTTATAATAGTCAGAATTGTTTTAACAAAGAGATACTGATGTTAATGAATAGAGTCATAAAAATTATAAAAACACAATAATTCAAAGTAATTAATGCTTAAACAAATAGTTCATTAACATCTAAAAAGGAATTTTTGGCTAAGTGAGATTTTATTTTAGCATTCATAAGGTTTGTCATTTATTCATTCATTTAAAACAAAAGACCATAAACTCTAGCTAGTAATATGTTATCAAATTAATCAAATTTTGATAACTTCTAAGCAGTGATTATGGTCACTTTTCTAAATGGCCAATGTAATTTTTCTGGTTATCTTATTAACAAAGACCTCCATCTAAACAAATTGTAAAAACACACTTTCAGCAATAAATTTGAAGAGTAATTGCAATTGTCAATTATAAAAAATCTTAAGAATCTTAACAACTACAATATAATGTTCATTCTTCTGAAAGCCTTTTACTTGTGTTGTAAAACACACATGCACACATATATGTACATATATGTATATAAATCAACAAATAAATCATGCATACACATATACACATATTTCAACACCTAGAGATACCAGTTTAATACCCTTTGTAATTAACTTAAATAACACCTTGACTCATACTTTGATATTTCAAACCATCATGTTGAAGAGAATGAGCAAGGAAAATCTGCTTTCATCATGGTGGACAAGCAACGAACAAAAAGACATAAATGGAAGGGCTAAAAGTGCAGACTCCATGAAATACCTTTAGTAATCCATTTCCCCTGGGCCTAAACTGCTTTTCAACACATTTCAATAGTGCCTTTTTGTGAATGCATTTTGTGAATGCATATAGGAATTGATGCTTTCGTTAGAGGAGAAGCATGGTGTTGGAATTCTCTATGGAAATAACAGAAATGAGCCGTAGGCTCCAGGGCATCTCACAATACAGTCAGATGGCATGAGTAAACACCAGATATGGATGTTATATAAACTCTGCTGCTATTGGTGACTGTCTTTTCATTTTCAGAAAGCATTTCCTTAGTTTATGCCCACTTGTTACTTGTGGTTTTTAAACAATGCATTTTTACACATGCACCTAACATTCTCTATGAACAAAATATGCCAGATGATGTCTTAAAGGCACATCCTGTTTTATATGAAACAATGTTCATATGAAAACTCTCAAAGCACCTTATAGAAACAATAAAATTGCATAGTATTTTTAGATGCTAAATATAAAACCTGTTCATAATGGATCTTAGTTAAAAATAAGATATATTACCCATAACATGATTAATTGAGAAATAATAAATGTGTTTTAAGTAAGTTAATAACTCTCTAATCACATAATTACAGGGCACATAGATTTTTTTCAGAATTGATAAATCATTTTTAAAAATTGATGTTTAATATCCTTCATATTAAAATTAAATCAATACTTTAAAGTCACATTAATAAAGTTTTATTCATATTTAAGTGTATTAGCAGGAACAAAAAAAATCACACAAATTCTTTATAGTGTGATTTTGAAAAGGTAAAGACATTTGTTTGTTGGTATCAAAACTGTTACGTTGGAATTGACATGTAGTTGCATGCTATATTATGACTAGACCTTTTATAATCACAGATATTTTCAAGATTACCTATTCTTATAACCATCATACAGTTCAACTATTAATGGTAATAAAATTTAGCATTAAAATTTTAGAAGAAAACACTACTGATTTTAATTTTACATGCATATCCTCTTGTATATTGGTGATTGCTAAGTTAAGTACATTGCTGAGAAATGATGAAAGAATACTGAAAAAATTAATGTATTGTTAGATGAATTTAAAATATAATAACCATAGACTTCTTTAGAAAATATAATTGCTTATGATCAAAATATTATAAGGTGTGAAATAAATCAACTCTGCAATATCATTTAAGCCTTAAACTGCAGAGCAGTATATGGAACTATATATCAGGATGTATAAAAATGTTTACAACTATGTAAAGGAGTTATCTTTTGATTTCTCCAACTATATTAAAAAAGGAATACATCAAGTTTTGTTGAATAATTATACTTTATAAAGCATGTAGAATCAGAAATAAGTGATATTATATGAATATTAGTGAGTTTATATAAGATTTCATGACATCATCAGTCTGTTGAGCTGCTCCAGGGAGGGGTAAAAGAGGTGAGATTCTTGATGATTCTTGATGCCATAATTAAGACCAACAAATATTAGCCCAAGTTCTTTCTTTTACAAAGTTTTATCAGAGTTTCTTAATATCTTATACTACCAAATACAATACAACTGCTATGACTATGTAACATTCCCTCCATTTAAAATAAATCCACAGCCTTCCTGATTTCTCCAACTATAGAAATTAAAGGATCTCTCTCTCACTCGCTGGCTTGCTCAATGTCTATTTATCATATATTTATCTAACATTTAACATTACTTTCAGGAAAATTAAGATTAAATATCTCCAATAGTCTTCTACAGTTGTTAGTCATTTTTTAATTTTTGCATATACCAACAAAAATGAAATAAAACTATGAAACATACATCTGACCTAATGAAATGTAAGCTCCTAATGCTAGGTCTAAAAAGATAATATTAATCTGTGAATCAGAAGGAAACATTGTCACAGGAACTGGACTTATGACACTCAATCAGCAATCAGCTGGTTCTCATAGCTCTAGCCTGAAATCACCAGTTGCTCTAGAATCTTAAGCCAGAAGTTTTTAAATTCAGTTATTTTTTTTGAGTTATATATATGTAGGTTTCAAGTCACCCTGTGCAATTTACTAAGCTCTAGTTTAAAAATTAAAAGTTAGTAAATGACATTTGTCTACTGAACAGAAGATCCTGTTTCAATTCTAAGTAGCACTGTTTCTTGGAAATGTGAGTGAAGAAATGGAGCTGATATTCTAGGTATGTACATAATTCTAGGACCAGAGAAAAGAATTGTAGAAAGTCCTTACCTCTCCAATTTATCTCTACACTCTTGATTTATCAAGCTATTAGCTTTGTTCGGTTGCTTTTTCTTTATTCCATTTTGTCTTCAGTGGTTCCTTACCAAAGAGCCCTAAGTATGTAAGAGTACAGGAAATAAGAAAGGATCCACAAGAATCTAACAAACAATTTCAAACATAATAACAGATAAACAGACTTGGGTGAAAGAAATATTAGTACATATAATTTTAACAAGTTCACACATTAAACATATATTTGCATTCAATTTTCTAAATGTATAGCCCCTCATTACTGAAAATTAAGGACTTAGGAAAGAAAATACCTTCAAATGACCCAGAAACAAACAGCACTTCTCCGGATGTTTCAAACTTTTCAGAATTATTTCAGGATTACTAAGGTTTATATCACAAAACATTACATAAAAATATAAAATAAGATATGGATCTAAGAATGATTAATTTTGCATGGAATATGGAAGATATCATTTAAATATCTTAAAGCGTGGATTTTCATTGTACTGTATAACAAGGAAAAGGAAATTTTAAAAAATAAATAGCAAGAAGGCCATTAGAACACAGAACTAGATAAAGGAAAACTCACATTTTTTATACTGGATGATTTTGTGAGAAAATAAATACAAAATTACATGTAAAAGGCATACTTTTGTGAAACTTCTGAAACTCAAATATGTAGATTTTAGAAAAATAACTGAATATATGAATTATGCAATTAATCATCCCAAGAAAGAAAGCAAAAGGCAATTGATAAACTTGCAGTAACATATCTCAAATATGAAATAAGACCAAAAGATACTTATTTTAAATGAAGTCACTATTTACAAAGATTTGTTTTTCTGCATGATACCAAATGCATGACAGTTTCAGAAACTTCCTAAAAGGAAAAAATGGAAAAACTTTCTGTAATCTCTAAGGATGAACTGAAATAGCTATATTAAATACTTAAAATTTCATCCTTTTCTGGAATAATATTATGAGGTGAAATAAAAATATATGCTAGTACATATCTTACAACTGATTAGTTCCAACATCTGAATTGCACTTTGCCAAGGTTATGTTGAGTAAATATATCTATTTTTATATCAGCCAATTTCAAAATTACCTGGTTTCTAAGACAATAAACTAATTTTCAATAAATTTTCCTGAAACTTATCGAAAGATTATAATTTCATAACTGTGGACCATTCACAAATGAATATCTCAAATGAAACAAAGAGAACACAGATTATATATTCCTTTTTTACCGGCTATGGCATATTTATTTTATTAGAAATTACTGCGTTTTGTTAATCCATTGTTTCCTCGATTATTTTAATGAAATTCTACCAATTTCCTTCATTAACAACTTTTATATTTTCCAACCAAGATTGACTTTAATGAATGCATTTTTATGCAATTGACAGTCTCTCTCTTTTTTGTGAACAAGCTAATTTGCATAATTTCTTACTGGCATGAAATTTGTTCTCCTGTCCAGCATCCCCCCCGTGTTCCGGTTGTCTTATAACCTGTAGTTCTCTTGTTCCTGTTAAATACTAGACTTGAAAATCTCTTTTGTGCTGCAAGTGATGCAGACTGTCATGAACAAATTAACAGTCAGATAGAGTACATCTAAATGAGTAGTAAAAGTGTAAGTTTCTGAGGTGATGAACTTTGGATTTAAATGAAGGCCATGAGAGTTCAATACTAACAGCAAAGATATCTCTTAATTAATTCAGTTTGACTAGGTTAAGTGCCAGTCAGTCACATCATGGAATTTCAAAAGCTATGACTAAATACAACAATACTTATTTAAATTTTTTCAAAACTCAAAGTTATTTCAAGGAAAAATTTAAAAATTGACTACAATGTGGATAATATAGCAATTTGAAGAGTTAAATATTTTCAATATATATCAAAATAAACATATTAATAATCATCACAAATATCTTGACTTATACATATGTGAATAATCCTTTTACTTTCATCTTTACTTGTCCACTCCATCAGTCTCATTTCATTAGCAAATATTGCAATGGACAAATGTTATATTTTATGCAGTGAACCAAAGTAAAAAGGTATTATTATAGGTACAGAATCATGTTACTGACTAATTAATCAAAACAATTACAACCATAAACAATATCATATCATATTTTAAAATATATGCTTCCCCTAATGGTAAGACACAAATCTAATTCATATGAGTTATTCATGTACAGGACCTTCTGTGCCCCAATTGTGTACATCAGTACACAAAGACAGCTAATAAAATTATTAAACCCCAAGATTCAAATAAGAGTAACTAAAATATGCAATTCAAATATTTTATTAAATACTGTCAATATATATCAATGACTGAATATTTATATTTTGTAGCACCCATTAATCCAGTGCAACAGGAAAACAATAAGAACTACTTTGGATTTTAATTGGGAGAATGGTAGTTTCAATTGTCTTTCCATTTTGAGGAAAAAATGCTCCAAATAGAATTTCATACCCTTGTTTTGTGTTTCTGTATAAAAACTTAATAGCAATGCTTTAAAATGATCAGGTTATGGTTACTTAAAATTAGCACTGCAAAAATTCTATCATGATGAGTCACTTCCTGATAGATAATAAATTCACAATTTTTAAAACTATTAACAAATTCACATTTGCAGTTTCCTTTGCTTCATTTGTCCCATTTCATCTGTCTGGAACACATCTGCTACACAGAAATATTTTAAACTTTAAAGGAATGATTATTTGTAGTAAACAGAAGAGAGCAAACACTGATGTCCCATTTTTGCATTTACAAATTTTCTATAATGTTATAAAATGATGAGAAATAGCTTTCCATACCTTCTCCTTCTTAATTTCTGGAAATGATATTAGAACAAGCAATCTTTAACATGAATTTCAGATAATAACTTATATACAGTAAGTGGTTATCTAAAAATATTCATACACTATGAATAGTATTTCGATATGGAAAACCTAAGTATGGAACAAGAGACATAAGTTATAATGTACCTCAATAATTCCTTTTCAATAACTTTAAATGAAAATTGCTTTTTAAAAATGTTTGTCTTTTTTCTTTTCACATAGAAAGTAACACTGCCTTTCCAGATATTCTTACAACATTAATAGACTGAAGCTTTTCATAATTCAATGTTTAAAACATACCTAAGTAGAAACGGTGCCATTAAATAAATAAAATGTAGGTACATATTATTTAACTGTCTTTGAAATAAATGTAATTTAAAATATTTATAATATCATGTGCTACAATATGTTATTAGCATGACGACATAGCTTTTCTCTAATGAATTGCAATTTCAGTTACTAGGATATCAAGGACATTATTCTGTTTATTAACAATTATATTCCAACAATTCAAAAAGTAGTTTAATAAAAGTTCACTATTGCATATCTTTCATAGAATTAATGGTCAAATAAAGAAGTTAATTTACTCTAAATTTCAATCTTACCTTATTAAAATGTTTCCTGTGTGGTAGCACGTTAGACACATTTTTATTTATAGATATAGTGATGTGATTTTATTTTAAATTAACTGTCATTTTAGTCACAAAAAAATACCTCATTTATTTGTTAATCTATAAAGTGGTTACTTTTATTTCAAACCAGCAAGCACTTTATGTTTTATAATATGAAGATATTTGAACAAAGAGTTTTTAATGAGTAATAAAAATCGGAACTTGATTTGATATTAAGCATTTGAGGAAACACTAAAAGAAAAAGTAACATCCGTCTATAAAAAAACAATTATTATTCTGACGTGATTTGGAAAGGGTGCCTGAATTTTTATTTCTAACATATTTTATAAGATTTGAACTGAAATATTTTCCTAATTTCAATATCTTACAAATAGAATACATTTTCTGTAGTTACAGCTATGAAAGTACATTTTACAATTTTATATTTTACATTTTAAAAATCAGTCTGTTAATATCAAATATTTACTATGGACATGGTGCTTGAAAGTGAATGAGTACTTAAAACTCAAATATTTTTAGTACTTTTCCACTCATAATAATAAAACAAGTGAATTAGAATTTTGAAATACATATTTTCACATTTTTCTGAGAAATTGAAAGATGTGGCTGGAAATCTACAAACATAACTTATGAACACTCAAAAATGTTTTAAACAATGGGAGAAAGTGACACTTTTTCATTCAAGTAATCACTAAAGTTAGTTTTCAAAGTTTTACTTTACCATATAACAAAAATACATTTTTTTCATTAAAATAGCTTTCTGACTTCTAAAAATATGCTGTTTGGAATTCAGAAAGAAATTCAAAAGGCACTCTTTATTTCTAGACCTCAGTTTTCTGTCTGTAACTTTGGTAAAACATGTAAATTACATGTAAATAATGATTTCATTTGTATCTCAAATGTGAAGACAGCTGAAATGCTTATAATAAATTTATCTGACTTATAATGATAGATAAAAGTCTTAGAGAAGTCTGTAAGCAAATATTACAAAACGATGCATCCTGCAATCTTATCTTATGATTAAATGAAGAATCTTAAAATATTAATGTTTTATCTAAATATAAATGCAGTCATACATAGATAAAAATGTGACTTTTTGTAGGCAACTGCTAATAAGAATGTATTATTCCTTCTGGATTGCTTTTTCCTTGGAGATAACATTCTTATTAGAAAGATGAACTGATTTTCTCATAGCCAAGGGACAATTTAGAAAGTCCAAAATGACTTTCTAAATAAATAAACACTTCCCAGGCTCACAATATCTGAAATTTCCACTACTTTACAGAAATTTCATTGTAGAATATTCTTACCAATAATATAATATATTATAATTGCAAATCAGAAATTATGCCAAGAAACAGTATTACATTAAAAATGAAATGAGATTTCTATGTTTTATTTCCAAGTACCTTAAAATCTGATATTTTGTAAAAGTGGACTGATAATCATTTGTAAAATATGTAATATGTTGCTTAAAATTAAAATTTTAAATTTATCGATTATATTACAAGTATTTATATATAACTTTTTATTGTTGATTACTAAACTCTGTGTATGTATGGATGTGTGTGTGTGTGTGTGTGTGTGTACATGTGTTGCATGTGATATCAACAATCAGTGATCCTATGGTGTTACTCAAGATAGGCGAAGCCTCCTCTACAGAGCTACAACTCCATCCTTCATTTAATTGTTATAACATTTTAGCCATCCTTGAAATTGAGGACAAGATAAAATTATTTTGTGATGTGTCACCCAATATATAAGACTCACTGAATTCAACAAACTCTTTATGTCTACATGTCTGTTTGACACATATGTCGATATGAATTTGTTAATTCATTGAATGCCTACTGAGTTAGTATTCACTTTCTATCATAAAATATAGGTATGAGATCAAAATATCTATGTGTTTTTCTCTTCATTTCTTACAATGTACATGAATTGGAATATTTCTAGTTAGTTATGATTATGGGTAATTCAAAACAAAGAAAAATTGTGATCTAACCACGAATTTTGTATAATACAGCCATGAATTTTGATTAATAGAAATGAAGATACTATTCACTAAACTCTTCCTATTAGTATGAGGATCAGCTTGCTCAACTGTCAATATATTTGAAGATAGCACTTTGAAATTATTTGAATTTTTGTTCATTAATACACAAGTTAGTAACATAGTTACAGTAGTTTGTCATAGACACTAATTTAAATTTGAAATGTAAAATTTGTGTAAAATTCTCTAAGATTCCCATAAGCAGTTTAGGAAAACTTAGACTGTGGCTGATGTTAAAAATACCATCAACAATGATATCTGAAAAAATTAAAAATGAATCTTTTTTGCTATTGCACTAAGAAACAAATTTCAATCACAGAAGATAAATGGAAATTAGAGTTATGTTATTAATCATTATGAGACAGCAATTATTAAATTCAATTTTTATAATAGATACTGCATATTATCATAATTCTTCAACTTAGAAAGCAGAGTTTTAATATTAAAAGTAGAAACAGTAGTCTGCGAATTAAAGCTAAAATAAAGGAAATCAATTCAAATATACTTTTTAAATGTTTAAAATGCAAACAAAATAATGTCAAAAAGTACAGTTACCATCTTGCATAGTAAACATACTACATTTCTTAAAAAATAATAATCCATTTTTAATTATTCTTTAAGTTAAAAGTAATATTTCAAAAGGTAAAATTTTGTCATATGTCCAATAAATTAAGGCAATAATTTAGCAAGAAAACTTCATTTAACATTATCCCAGATAACCAGTTAATTTTTCTTAAAAATATTAATGAAGAGATTAAAGTCAAATATTGAAGCAACATTTTCACAAACATTAAGTTACTATACAGCAAGGAAAAGATTCATTTTATCCAAAAGAGATGTCAATATCATGTAAGAACACAGTGCAAAAGCAGTGATTATTAATATCATAATGCCAAAGTAGAATTTTTGTTGGCCTAATAAAATTTCAATTTTTTTCAGCTTTTATAATTTTGTTCATGGTTTTCCCTTTTGTTGTTGTCACTGACTGAAATTTAAGCAGTGATGTGTACAAATGTAGTTGCCAAAGACAAATAATAGGAACAAAAACAATTCTGAATCCTAGAATTATAATTTATCTTTCAACTATCTTTTGCTATCATTTCTATGAAATATCAGTAAATAATTTGTAGCTATAATTTCATTATTTCTGAAACAAGGAAGTTAATGTTGCATGAATACTAATCTAAGTCAACACTAAAAGTACAATCTTACTGACAGTATATTTATAAAATAAAGCTAAATAACATTTTACCATGACAATGCTAAAAATAAAATCCAAAATTTATTTTCAAACTGTTTAAACTGTATTCTCAGAAATAAATGAAGCAAAGTCTTAAACACATTTATAGGGCTGGTGGAGTGCTTGTCTAGCATACACAGATGCTGGATCCCATCAGCCTCAGAAATCATCTCACAGCAATAAAAATAAACCAGACATATGTTATGAAATTGGGAAATCCATTGCATTAGTTGTTATTATCTGTAGGCACACAATCAATTTATAAACAACTTGTCATGAGCAAAGTCAGCCATATTAAGGATATATATTTCTTTTTCCATTATTTTGTTCAAATGTATTGACATCATTCTTGGCAATTCTGTCTCGTTAGCTTTTTTAATCATCCTAATTATACAGGATCATAATTGTTGAGTTAACTCTTCCACCCTAGTTTTTCTCATAATAGCTGATGTTTCACATATTTTAATATGGATTTTTAACACTTTCAAGTACATTAGAACTTCCATGTTTTAATAAGAAATGATAATTATCTATTAAAATACATATGATGTCAATGAGTTTTTAGAAGAAAATTTAACAAAGTCACCTAAGCTGGAGTAATCACTTTTCAGTTAAACTGCATGTATTTTTAACTAGTCAACCTTGGTACTTATACATACATTCCTAATAAAACATTAATATACAATAAAACAATATCGTTTTTAACAATTTTCTCTTTCTCATTTTCTTATACTCAATTTTATTTTCTTAATATAACACTATACAAATATGCTATCACTTAAAATATGAGCTGTTGTATAACATACTTGCTAATGCATAACTGCAATAAATATATTTTATCTTACATGGGTATACTTTATTTAAACATGGCTTAAGCTAATTTCTATCACCTAATAGAGATTGTAGTGTTATGTTATTTTTTCTAGAGTAGAACAATAAGGAAAGTCTTCAACTAGTATAAAGAAATGAGCAATTCAAAATTTTCAAACACAACAGTAAAGTTTTCTAATCCTAAAAATCCCAGATTTTTCAGGACTTAACTTGTGGGTCTCTACATTGATGCCTATAAATGCACAATGGACCCATTTTGTAAACTATATGCGTAGCTATGGTAATATAAATGTATTTAATTTAAACATAGGTACAAAAATTGTCATCTTTATCTTTTGGATTCACTTATGTAAAATTATTGTTAGTGTGTGGGAGATTCATAGGAACAATTTAAGATCCATGAGTTCTCTCTTATAATGTCTTGCTTACTTATTTGCCAAGTATGCTATATTCATATTTTAACTTACCAAGATAAGAAAAGAGCATTATTTGACTGAGTACATTAGCGAATTAGATAAAAATAATTTTTTTGTTAAATATAAATAGCAAAAAACGAAAATTTTCTCATAATCAGAAGAGAATAATGGGGCCACTTTGTTTCTAACCATTGACACAGAGCTTTGAAAGTGACAAACATAAGTCAAAGTTATAGCAAAACAATATCACCCCTCACATGTATGAAATATCCTGTGAAAATTATGATATCTGACAATCAACTTTGTCAATCAAGTAAACTGGGGCAATATCACCTTTCTAATTTTATTTAAATATGCACATAAAACACTAAAACCATGCAGCAAGTTTGGTTTCAATATCCAATGTAATGTTTTCAGTGAACTGAGCAAAATATTCTTTAAAATAATATGAGATGGAGACTCAATTTTCATACATAGTAGAAACCATTTATAAGGAAAAGTCTAAAGTCTGTCTATTCTCAAACACAGGAATTTTAAAAAATTCCCATCTATATGTATATGTACATCATATGTATGTATGTATGTAAATATTTATAGATACGACCCTTTATTTAAGTACTACAACTAGACTTGGATTGAATTTAGGGGATATGTTAGAATTATCTCATAATGAAAGACATTCAAATGAATTTGTCTGAATCATTCCAAAATATTATGGGGTCTTATGGTCACAACTCCATTTTATATACATTTTAAATTAAAAAATAATTTAAATTAAAACAAAATTCTTGTTTCAAATACTGATTCACAATTTCCATTTTCAGAAGTACATCTATTTATCAAGCAGGTACATATTTATATACTACAGATATTACAATGTTCCTTCATTTTTACTGATTATTTCCAAGCTAAAATATTCATTGGAAAATTTCTATTTACTATATTTTCATAGCACTGCTTTCTCTACCACATTACTTGCTAATATTTATTAGGACTATGCCCGCAGTGTGAATTATGCCAGAATGCTTTAATTGGACAGGCAGCTGAAATAAAATTAAATTATTTAGTATTTATATTATATCTATATCTTGATCTGCAAAGGTTTTGTATAAAAATAAAATAAACCATTCAAGCTTGATTGGAATTAAATATTGGTCATTTTAGAAAAGCATAAAAAACAACTCATTTGGTGATTTCAGTAAATTCATCATAAAATATATTTGGAGTCAAATATTCCGATATAAACAAAGAGAAAAATCAGTACCTTGCCATCTCACATTCATATATTATACCAAATTCTCTTCTTTCTGATCTAGATTTTTTAGAGAATGAAATTTGAAATTAGACTTAAAAATTCACAATAAACACTGCAAGAAAGCTTCACATGCAATGACTTATCCTCCATCTGCTCCTGTTTGCCATGCACATGAGTTCAGATACTTATGCACATCAGTATATGCATGAGAATACAGAACTCTATTAGACTGATAGACATGATAAAATGAATTAATTACATCTGACACTAATAAGTATGAAATATTGAATACAATGAGATATTAAATAACAATATTAAATTATTTTTGGAAAGTAACTAGTGTCTATCCACCTACATCAGCACTGTTACCCTATGCTCATGTTTGACAAATGGTGAAGAACACTTTGTAGAACACTCTGAGATAAATAATTAATTGGGTATTAATTAACACTTTGATAATATCATAATTCTTTTAAAAGTAAACTAATTAAATGCATTTATATTTGTTCATTTGCTATTTCTAGTTTCTCTATCTTACTTTTACATCATACTTCAATGATAGTTACACCATATTTGCAAATATCTTATTTTGAAGCGCTCTGAAAAATGAAACAACACATTTCTAGCTAAATTCATAATGTATGTGTATTCTGCTTCAGTTTCACTAATTTGAAGTTGTTTGATTTGGAAAACAGTCCAGAGAGCTCTTGATAAATCAGTTTTGGGAATTCAGACAAACATTTCACTCTTCTCCTTCTCTACTAAAATATAGCAAAGAGAAAAGATGGGATGATGAGAGGAGATGTAAGGAAAAATAAGTTTAGAAGACATTTATTGAGGAAGAAGAACTAAAAATATTAGATTTAATAATTTTCCAAAATATAGCACTATAACAAGAATATCATAAATGGATGAGGTAAAAATTAACAATCTTAGATCAATAACCCTTTCCAAAATATATGTAAATGTTTAGGTCTGGTGGTATGACTTACATTGTGATTAAGCAAAATAGGGGAAAGAACAAACTATCTTATACAAGACATTCACATTTCATACATATATGTGAAGGTGATCAATTGTCCTACACAAAATATTCCTTCCAAGTAGGATATGATATTTATGCCACTGTTGCTAACCTAGAAGCTTCAATCAATAATTCAGTGTAGATAATTTTACTTGTATGTAATTATGGAACATATTTATATGAGACAATTTCCATCTTAGACTGCAATCAGAGATAAATAAAAAAATTCCACATGTATTTGAAAGTATCTACACTTGAGATTATGTGACTTATTAAATACAGTAACCACAGAGAGTGAACTTATTTTGCATTCAAATTTTAATTAATGGACAAAAAAAGTTATTTTTCAAAATTCTATGGAGAGAATCTTCAGTGCTCACAAATCATACCCAGTCCTACGATTTACTCAAAGAAAAGCTTAAAATATTAAAAATTAAATATAAAAAGTGCATATTTTTAAGTTTTCTATATATGGCATTGTTTTGATAGGAACAAATGTAAAAGGACATGGTTTTTCATTTTTACTTCTACACAGTTTTAAAACTGTAATATGACAAAAATTATAAGGTTATTATATTCAGAATGAGTTTACATTTATCCTTTTAATATACTTGGAATATGGTAAAGATTTTAAAGTAACCTTTGTTGAGTATATGCTGTATATTTGTATTTTTCTTCACTTTAAAAATACATTGAACATCTCAGGCAGCATAAAGATAGAAAGAGAATTTTTAAAGAAAATGACAGATTCGAGATATTGTTCTAAACATTTGAAAAATGTCAATGCAATACACTGGGAAATTGTATTTTTAAAAAATAGGTCCAGATCGTGTATAATTCTTAATTTATGGTTTTGTGCACCCTTTAAGATATAAAAGTTAGTTACATATAATTTGTCCCATGCCATTAATATTTTATAGTTTATAAAAGGCTGTCATACCTATATGTAATACTGAAGATGTGAATCTGACATTTTAAAAGAAAAAGTAACTGCACTAATAAACAAAAATTGTCAACTTCAAATGTGAAACAAATACCATTTTTTATCATTACACTTCTATTCTTAGATCTAATATAGAGGAGGTAGGAGGTATATGAAGAACAAGAGATATGTTTATTTTTTCATGATAATATGATAGTATTATTAAACCTATTCTTTTTCCACCTTGGAAGAAAAGAAATGCAATGAATGTGAATAACTTCCTACACTTGGTCAATGTTGTATGAAATACATACATACATATATATTATATATATGATGGAATGTGTCATGACGTATATTTATATATATGGAAATATTTCCACCTGTTTAATCTGAATTCAAGTAGTTACTGTCGTTTTACTCATGGCTGAATGCTGCCTCTTTGTGGCAGAATGCCATGGCAAATATTCCTTAAACTGCAAGTTCATGAACAGCCCTTGTTAACAGACGCAGTCTATGTTAGATTGTAGGAAGAACCACTAGCTTCAATAAAGCACATGGCTTTCTCAGATGAAGATTGGTCTGAATATTTCATACTGTAGAACAATCATCTAAAATTCACCCAGGGAACCATACTTAAAGGTGAGGTGCTTAGACCCACAAACATGTTGAACATTTATGACTTTCATCAAACTCAGACACAGTTTCCATCACAATTGTGGAACAGTTTCAAACAAGTTAAAATATGAGGACTAAAAAAAACCACGGACTAAATAAATAAGAGTGGTTAGACAGAATATATACCTCTAAAAGAAAAAAATGGATATTCAACATTGTACTTACCGTGATCCAGGTATTAGTTGTGTACTTCAGTAATAAAACACATGCAATTAAAATATTATTAATAAATATATTAAGTGACACATTCAGAAAAAGACACACTTCCCGAAATCAACCAATGTGTAAGTTTTATATGAGTGTGTGTATGTCTTGAAATTCACATAATAAAGTAAAAACCCTTTTTCTATTAGGGATAACAGTTACATTTTGCTAAGTTGTTAGTAATGGAGGTTTTATCAACCGTGGACTGCTTTTGCACCTCAAGTAATCATTACTTAAATTACTTAAAATTTGACATAGTTATCAAGTGTTTATTCAGAAACTATTTAAAAAAATTACATGTGCTGGGATACATATGAGATTGTAACAACAATAGCCCATCTTACAGAGATCCTGTTTATCATGACTGTCAATATTTGTCGCCCAGAGGGAAAAGACCTTGTATAGAGACTTGTGCAGTCCACCATTTGGTCTTCTGAGGTGCCAGAGCACTTGGATTTGTGCAAACACAGCTGGATTTGGTTACACAATCAAAACTCGGCTACAATAGTAGTCAAATCAACACATCATTTTGGTTCACTTAATGAAAATACTTTTCAGCCTTTTCTCATAAAACGAAACTCTATAAAGTTCTCAGTGGAGTAACCCATTTTTTTGTACATTGGGATGCTATCATTTCTTTTTTTAATTACATGATGGACTTCATGGCCTTGTAAATATTTTGCCATTAAGGGCCCCACATTGTTAAAGATTTAAAAGGCCTCTATCTTATCTCTTCAGTTTTGGAAATGCAGTTCCTAATTCAATGCGACACCTCTGAAAAAATCATAGGCTAAATAGTGAAGGAAGAAGGAATGCTAAATATGCATATAAAAATAGGTGCTACAATAAAATATTTGTATATTTCATCAATAAGTTATTTTGACTAATCAATTATGGATCATATAGCTCTGCAATTTTAATGATTTGTCCACATCTCTAGTGATCCTTTTCTGAACCACAAGATTTTTTTTTTTTTAATTCAAATGTCCAGAATGCATACAAACACATCCTTTAAAAACAAAGGAAAGGAATAAGAAGGGAGGTGGGAGGGGAGAGGTGTGGAAGAGCGAACAAACTTTCTATTAAAGTTGGGGTGTGCTAATCTCTCCACCAAAGCCATTTCGACCCACCCGTGGCTTGAACCGGGAGAAAGGAGCATCGGAAAGGGAGCAAGATAGGAAGAGTAAAATCTATGCCCCGTTGCCGCCTCTCACTCTTAGAGCACTTCCAACCACTAGGCAACTAACCACAACCTTTCATAGAGTCACCCTGGATGCCAACCGCCCTCTGAGAAGCCCTTTTCCTCTCCTCCCCCACAGACAAGAAGAGAAAGTGATGTGCCCAGTTTACACAAATGTTTCCCACGTGTAAAATTAAAAGGAAATCGCACACCCTTTCAGTTATCTTCCTTTGAGGCTGAGAATCCTGTGCCAAGGCACTTCACCTTAAATCTTGAAACAACACAATTAATCAAACGGGGTCCCCGGCCCGCGCCTGCTCGCTCGCTCCTTTGAAATGCAAAAGCTCCCAGGGAGGCTCTGGGTTTTCAGAACTGACTAAATGTGGTCTGTTTTTCCAACACCTCGAGGTAGTCCGGCTCAACGTTTAGTTTTGCTTTTAACTCCAGATATTCGTTCCGGTTGGGTTCTACAAAGACCGCGCTCGGGGGACTGTAGAGCACCGTTTCCCGCAGCCGGCCTTCCCCGGCCCCCGGGTGCAAATACTGGTGGGGGCGTCTCAGGTCATAGTTGGGGGAGAAAGTGTAAGCAGCCGGGCTGCACGGGAATTTGGGGTATTCCGGGAGGCTGTTGCCGGCAGGCGTGGTGGAGCAGTGTTTGTCTGGCTCTAAGATGCCCCTGTAGAAACGGTCAGCGTCCTGCACGGGCGACAGGAGGTCGTCCCGCGGCTCGATGGTGCTGACGCTGTAGGCGGGGCTCCGCAAGTGGTGGCTTTCCCGCCTCTCCTCCTCCCCCGGCTGCAGCTGCAGCTGCGGCGGAGGTTGATGCTGTTGCTGCTGCTGCTGCTGCTGCTGTTGCTGCTGCTGCTGCGGCGGCGGCTGCTGCAGGTGGTGGTTGCCGCTGTAGGTGACCTTGAGCTCATGCAGGTCTTTGTAATCCTCCACCGAGTTGCCTTCCCGGGACCGGTAGATGGGGTTCTTGCACATGTGGCCCAACGGATGGGGGATGTACTCGTACACGTGGCCCGCAGGCGTCTTCACCTTGGGCAGCGCGGGCCCGCGGTGGTGCACGTGCGCGTGGGGGTGGCCCCCCGCGCCGCCGCCCCCGCCGCCGCCGTACACGCTGTACTGCATGTTGAAGGAGCTCACGTCCGAGTTGTTGGTGCTGGTGTGGTCGCTCTGGTTCTTTTTCCTGCGCTTCATGACCAGCACAAAAAGCCCCGCGGCCACAAAGACCGACATGATGAAAACCAGCAGCAGACTGAGGATCAACACAGACAGAGGCACCGACGACGCCCCGGCGCTGGCTCCCAAGCCCGCGGGGGCCCCGGTGCCATTCAAACGCACGGCCGGCGTCACCGCGCTGGTCCGTGATGGTACCTGGACGGAAGAGGGAGTGGGCGTGGACACCACCACGTCTGAATAGTCTGGGCACAGCAAATCTGACTTGATGGAGCGCATGTCGGTCTCGGCGAATTTCTTGGGAGACTTACAGATCACCTCGTCCACTAACACCCCTACTTTGAGCTGCTCCACCCACAGCTTCAGGCCCACCACCTCGCAGGTACAATCCCAAGGATTGTCGTGCAGGTCTATCTGGATGAGCGACTTCAGCTGGTCCAAAACTCCGCTCACCGGCAAGGAAGTGAAGTGGTTACTCCGAAGGTTGAGTCTGAGGAGGGTCAGGCCGGAGAAGACACCCGACGGCATGGCCTGAAGGAGGTTGTTGTTCAGGAAGAGCAGCTGAAGGTTGGGGACTGGGTCGAAAGTCCCAGACTGGATCTCGCGGATGAGGTTGTACTGCAGGAAGAGATACTGCAGGCTCTGCAGCCCATAGAACAGCTCTGGGCTCAGCCTTTCGATACGGTTGCCATTCAGATAGAGGCGTCTCAGGTTGCTGAGATCCCCAAAGGCGCGGTCCTGAATCATGGAGATGCGGTTGTTGCCCAAGTGGAGGAGGTCCAGTCCGGTGGCCTCCAGGAAGTCGGTCCTGCGCACCACCGCGATGTAGTTCTCCGTCAGATACATTTTCTTGGGATTGTAGGGCTTGGGCTGCAGCTCCGCAATGCTCTCGATCTTGCGCTCCTGGCAGTTCACGTTGAGGCCCAGATCAGAGATCTGCAGGTTGCAGGTGCAGGCCGTGGGACACTCCAAAGGCACCGGGGATTTGGTCTGGTAGGCGATGCTGGGGCCATAGTTACTGTAGCCCAAGTCTTTAGAGGGTTGTCTGGAGGTGGGGCGCACTCTGGGCTTGTTGGGTTGGCGGGTCCCCTTAGGGGGCTTCAAAGGAGGTTTGTAAACAGCAGAGGAAGAAGTGGCCACGGAATTCACCGAGGCAGGGGTGGTGTGTAAATACCCCGTGGTGCTCAAAGGAGTCTGGGGCCTCATCTCATAGTCAGAAATGAGTTTTCTAGGGCAGAGCTCCTGCTTGGATACTTCGTCCAGATCTCTGCCATGTAAACGGAAGGGGGTCTCACACACCACGTCCCCCACTAGGGCCGAGTAGGAAATGCTGTCCAGCCAATCCTTGAGAGAGATGAGTTCACAGGAGCAATTCCAGGGGTTCTCCTCAAGCTGTAATTCTACAACTTTATCCATGTGCTGCAGGAGCCCCACGTAGGGCAGAAGTTTCAACCGGTTGCCCCGCAGGTCCAAGTGCGTTAAGGGCACAAAACGGAAAAGATTGTTGGGTAAACCTGACAAGAGATTATCATTGAGAATAAGCACCTGCAACAAATGCAGTTTCCCAAAAGTGTTGGGCTCAATGATGCTGATGTAATTGTAATCGACCTGTAGGTACTCTAGGTTCTCCAAGCCAAGGAAGGTGTCATCTCGCAGAAGTTCCAGTTTATTGTTGTTCAGATGCAATCTCCTCAAACCCCGCAGCCCATGGAAAGCCCCGGTCTCAATGTCTTGGATAACATTGCTACCCAGATGCAGAATTGAGGCCCCAGTGTAATTGACAAACTCATTGGGATAGAGACGGTTCAAAAGGTTTCCAGACAACAAGAGGTGATACACTGGGAAACGGGGAGGGCTGATTTCAGAGAGACTGATGATCCCCCGGTTTTCACAGCTCACAGTTAAAATGCCGTCCTTTTCCTCACAAGGACAGGCATTGTCACAGATTTCCCCATAATAATCGATGGTTTCTGCACAGGAAAGGACGAAAGATGTTACAGCAAACGCTAGAGTCTGCAGTATCCAGCTATGCATTTTTCTGTGAAGGTCCTGTTCCAAAGTTACTGGGGAGCAGCAAGCGTGCATTTTACCTCCTGCAAGGGAGAGAGGAAACAAGGAAATCACAGAATATCCCAGGTAATAATGGGCTTCATCAGAAAGTCTTTTCATCTCCTGAAACTCTTTCTCTGAAATCCAGGAGGGGACATGAATGGCAACCCCAGTGGAACCTCAACGTTCTCCAGACTTTATTAAAATTGGATAATCACTTTGATTTAAGGGCCCATTTTCTATTGAGCATGTGACCAACACGCTGCTCTCTATAACTGAGGGCAGATAAAGTCCCATTTTGGAGTTCTCTCTCCCCTTTTTCAAAAACCAATCCATAAATATACATAAAATGGCTGTCAGCTCAGTTTCATAGCTCTAATTTAAGACAAAAGAGGCATCAATTTCACAGGGCTCCCCATGCCATCTCCTCCCGACCCCTCCTGTTCCTTCACAATCTCTCCAGTTAATAGTTCACAGTGAAAGTCTCCCACATGGAGACTCTCACAGAAGAGAGAAGAGCCATGATACTTAGGCTTTTTTTAAACCACAGCAAGACATGTCAGGGTGGGGACCCAAAGGATACTTTTAAGAGGCCCCAAGGATGCAGGATCATGCTTCAAAAAAGGAGCAAGAGAAGCTCTGAAATCAGCAGCTGTCCTACTGAGCTTGGCGTGTGGAAAGAGGAGCGCGCGTGCACTCCCATGGTGGACCTCCCCACCAGCTATTAGGCACATCCGCGTACTGGCTGCATGCACAGTGAACTCCGCAGCGCTTCTCCCACAGCGCCCTGAGACCGCTTCTCCTCTTTGACCATGCCAGCGACGCTGCCACACCGCATCTTACAGCTACGGAAATAGTTCTGCACGATGGATTACAGAGAACTCAGCCAAGGCATCTGCAATCTCCTCTCAGAACATCTCTGAATACCTTGAGTTCGGAGAGGATGTTAATCTACCGCGTACCCGGAACCAGCTCAAAGTAAACCATCGACCAGCGCCGGAGGCTACCTTACCTCCGGCCCCGCGTCAGTTTGCTACGGTATGAGAAACTAACCCTACTGAATTAGCAAGATTCGCAATGAACTACCACCTCGCCAACATCTCCATCTTTGGAGTTGCTTATCACATTTAATTGCCAACGCTTCCCCTCCTTCCCCTTTTCTTGGTATGATTAAGGGACAAACCAGAAAAGAGGGAGGGTGGGTAGCGAATGGGAGAACTCCCTGTTTTAAAATCTGAATTTACCTAAGTAGCCACTCTGATTCCTCCTCCCTTCTCTTTCTTGCCTTTTGTTCCCTGGAAGGCTTCCTTTGACTTCCTACTTTTTGGGTTCAGAACAGCACGCTTGGAGACCAACATAAATGGAGTGACAGTGTGAGTGCATGTTGCGTTGGTTATCTGGGAGGCCCTGGGTGCTGGAGCGTGGATAGAAAAGCTTTTCCATTTCTCTGATCAACCTTGACTTTGCCTTGCCACCAAAGCGTCATGACGAATCCCAAACCCTAACTGAAGCCAACGTGATTCTCAGTCATGGAGTTCAAGCTTGGAGACCTGGCCCTTGCTCCCCAAGTTGACTCTAGTCAGCTTTACACGAACGAGCGCTTGCATTCACCCGCACATGTGCAAGTGAGCTTGTGAACCGTGCCGCTTTGGCCACCCAGACGTGTCGAGACAGATAGGAACCACAGCCTAGAAACCTTGCTAGTACACGCGATCTCCCTCCTCCCCAAGGCAAACGTGTCCTGGCTTAAAACACCCCCTAGGAAAGCAAAGCGTTTACCTTGAAAATTCGGTTCTCCGCTGGATCAAATGTGCACATCCATTCAGCTGGGTTGCGTCCCCTCCCCCTCCCTCGCAGAGGCACCCCGCCCCCATTCACCCCTTTCCCCATCTCTGAGCCCACTGCGAATGGTGTCCAGTCAGTATTAAACTCTAGCCCTCACAACTTTAATTCAGTTCTGGTTAGCAAGGGTGGCTGAGCCTCTTCCAGCTCTACTACCTCTCTCCTCCTCGTTATCAAAGGAGACCGGAGATTTGAGAAAATAAAGTTGAATGAGCCTGGAAAGGCGACGTTCTGACTGGGAAACGCACCACAGATGATGGAAATTCCGGGTGCACGGTACATTCTCAGATTATCAAAAAAAAAAAAAAAAAAAAAAAAAAAAAAGAAAGAAAAAAAGAAAACGAGGGCGGGGGCGGGAGACTGTATTTGTTCGCTCCCAAAGAATTTAGGCTCTGGATTGCCGACTGCTAGATCCCCGCAACCAGCAGCAAGGGGCCTCTCGGGCTGCGGCCCAAACGCAGGCCGGGCTCCCGCACAGCTGCCGGAGCAAACGCCCAGGCTGAGGCACCCGGGGTTCCAGGGCGCCAGGCTTCTTCCCCCTCCCCCATCCCGCCCCAAAGCGGAGGAAGGGTAAAGGGAAAGAGGGGAGGAAAGAGAGGGGAAGAAAGCCACTTCTACACACACATACACACACACACACACACACACACACGCACGCACACACACGCACACACACACACCGGCTTCTTTTACAAAGTAAACCACAGACTTACCCCGTCTCACATCTCTGGAGCCCACTCATCATAGTCCACCCTTGGAGAAAAAAAAAATACCACTTTGGGGCGTGCACTGGATTTCGGAAGCTGAGAGAGAAAGAGAGAGAGAGAGAGAGAGAGAGAGAGAGAGAGAGAGAGAGAGAGAGAGAGAAGGCTGTAAGCAGCCCAGGCAGAGCCGCTGGAGGATAGCAGCCCCCGGCCGCCGCGGTGGCGACCGCGGGATCCGGGGCTCCCCCAACGGCTCTCCCTGCTCTCTCCGCGGTAGTAGGAGTGGGCAGCCGGGTGGGGGGAAGGGGACGCAGGGGGGTGGACGATGATTGCGAGCGGTGGGAAAGGAAAAAAGGGGGAGGGGGCGGCGGGGGACGGGTTGGAGAGGCACCTCACAGTAGGGACGGAGAGGTGCAGTTGGGGAGAAGGGGGGAGCGGAACGTGAGGACAGGGACGCGGAGGAGGCTGCCTTGGCCTCGCCGGCCTCACCAACGTGATGGTCAGCCTGGGCGAGCGCTTGCACCCGCTCACTCTCGCGCTCCCTCGCACCATCGCTTTCACGCGCGCTCGGGCGCGATCGCGGGGTCCCCCGGTCCCTTTCGTCGCGACCCCACCCCCGGTCAGGTACTTACCGTTCCCATCTGCATGGGGGGGGCAACTTTCTTCGACCCAGCGGTGGCCGCCGCCCCCTCCAACCTCCTGGAGTGTCCTCGCACCCTCCGGCTTGGGATGGCGCGGGCCGGCCCTCCCCTCCCCCCCTAGGCTCTCTCGGTCGCCGTCTTCACCACATTCCCCCCCTGGTCAGTGGCGCTCGCCCCGGGACGAGCCGGAGGCAGCGGGGCGCGAGGGAGTGCGCGCATCGCCCGCCTTCTTCTTGCAGCGCACACTGTACATGGTAGTGAGGGGGCGACAGGAGGTGGCACTGGCCCCCGGGCAGCTTCAACAGCGGCGGCGGCAGCTGCGGCTCCTCCGCGCTTCTCTGCTCCCCCCGCGCGGCGACCACCGTATTGGGATTCCGCCGCGGCGGCCCCTAATTAGTATGTGAACAGCTCCCGCATCCTCTGGGTGGCTTCGTCGCTCCCGATGTTGGCAGGCTTAATATTTTTTTCCTCTCTCTCTTTCTCACTCTGTCCCTCCCTGGATGCGGCGCACGATCGTCATTATTTGGAACTCTTTATCTCCGACATCCTTCCAGGGGTCTGAGGGGCAGGAAAGACGTCGCTCCACGCCTGTGGCATCTCTTAGCCTCCCGGCAGCGCTGAAGAACTCAGACCGAGTGTCCGAGTCTCTCCCCCGGGCCAAGGCGGCGGCCACACGGTAAGTCGCGTCCGGGGCTCGGAGACGTCTGCTCCGTAACCGGTGCTGGGCCCGGCCCGGAGCACTTGTTTATTGTCGCGCCGCTGGGGCGAGCCAAGCTGCAGCAGACATGATGGGCCCGGGGCGAAGCGGGCGCCCTGCGGCCGATAGATGGCAGCCGAGGGCGAGAGAGCCCGGAGTTCAGGACGCGCAGCCCGCGCCCTGCTAGGATGTCTCGGTCGTGAGAGCCAGAGGAGTCTTGGACATGTGCGTAGTATGCGCGTAGCAGCATGCAATGCTGGTGTGGGAAACAGAGGAGTGCATGCAAGCCGACTGTGCCAGGCTTAGTAGTGGTCAGGGACAAGGAAAACTAGTGTGAAGCTGAGCTTCTGCCTGTCTCTGTCATATAAATGCCAGGGCTGGGGCTGCAGCTGCCTTCCACGCCTGCTGTATGCAGGGACCCTGGAGGGAGTGGCTTATCTGAGATGCAGAAGGGACGCTTTAACTTTGTTTTAAGCAAAGCTGCCTTGCAAGTGCCTGAGCAGTTCAAAGAAATGGAAACAACTCTGTGAATGTGAAGATAATGTTGTGAACTAAAAAGCCGGAAAAGTCCCAGTTGGATACAATGTCAGTGAGAAGAGAGTTTCTTGGAGTCACCTGCTGAACTCCAATTGCATTGCCTCTAGAGTAAGTATGCCTAGGTCTTTCCTGAACAGATGGCTCCCAGCCCAAAAGAAGGTCTTTGCATTAAGACACACTTCAGGTGTTAGGAAGTTTGGGCCTGAAGTGGACACAAGGTACATAAGAAAAGTTCATCAGTGTTAAGTGAAGCCTGGCAGCTTATTTATTGGATTCTTGCAGTCACGTCTAGGCAGTTTTATCCTGTAAATATATTTTGTTATTTCTATTTTGTAACTATGTTTAAAGCAATGATGATATTGCCTAATTTTCATATTTGTGATATTGTGGTTATATTTTAATTAAACATGTGATTAGAATTGAGTCAGGTAGTTTGCAAATATAATAAAATATATATTTCAATATAAATATTTTTTATTTTATTATGTTGAGATGTTGAGTTGAAGGAGTTTATCTAAAGGTAGTAAATATTTCAGTCTCTTAAGATTTGTAATACCTTTTAAAATTCTTTTGAACCCTTTATGCAAATATTTTAGTGTGAAGTCAGAGCATTTTATTTGAAATGAATTTGTTTATGTTATATGTTTTGGTATTGTACAAGAAAGACAAAGGGCATCTAAAAATAGGTAACTAAAATTTTAGAACTCTTCGTTAAATTTGCAAGCATTCGTCATAGAAATGGAAACAATTGAACTTACAGAATTATGAAATCAAATATAATAATTTTTCTACATATATAGCTGTTCTTGTATTTTAATTATAAATCTTTTTAGAAATATAATTTTAAATCTAAATTATCTTTTATATTTTCAGAATGAGATAACATATTAATCATAGCCAGGAACCTTTTATATCCTGTCAGAAACAAACAGCATACTGTGGATTTATTAACTTTAGAGAAATTCTTTTGATTCAGAGAACATCTTAGTTCTTAGACTTCTCATAAAATTTTTTTTTTTACATTTTTTGTTTCTTCACAATTCCCTTCAGTATAAAAGTCTTTTATTTCTATTATTACTTTAGAGAAACAGTGGCGCCCCCATATATTTTACCACTAGGTGTCTCTGTATACTCTTCTGCTGGAAAGTGAATCTGAAGAAATACTAGGACACTAAGAGACTAGAATAGAATACAGTAGAAAACACTTCATAGAAATAAGACAAGACTTCAAATATTAATCTGTAAATCTGTGTTTAATTTGATTACTGAATTTCTAAGGGAATATATGAATGGCTCATGTACTAGTGATCACATTCGAACAAAATTTTCCTTCACAATGAGCAAGTATCTGTTGCATGTACTGATGAAAACTTGGTTATATGACACATATGCATAATTTCATACAATATCTATGTAAGGAAAAAGCTACATAAACGATTTAGATACCATAGAATGGGAGAATGAAATTATCAATCAGATGTATTCCCAGAATTAAGGCTTTGAATACTATATTCAACGTTGTTTAATTGATTTGGATATCTGAAAGATATAGTCCAAACATGCATGAATGTATTAAAGTGTACTATAAATACATAATGGGATTACACCATCAAAAGCACATCTCATCTCACATGCAAGTGTGTATACTGTAAGTAATTATTCTACATTATGACCATGGTTTGATAACAATATATTAAATACTAAATTCAACCAAACATTTTCATGAATTCATGCCTCTTATGGCTCATAATTTTTGTTTATTACTCTATGGATACTTTGAAGCAACTCTTAGAGAACGTGGGTTTCATAAAATTATTTAATTACTTTTCTATTGTATGACTTCTTTAGAATATTAAAAAATGCTTAGTCAGAAACAAGTTCCTTATGAAACAACTTAAAAAGAAATATAAATGAGAACATTCTTCTCTAATAAATGTGAGACAGTAATAAAGCTTGATTCTTTTACTAGCTTAAATGATGAATTATAATTATAGAATTCTAATGCTATACTTCAGACCTTTCAAAAACTAGATCTAATGTCACCTTTGTGAGAAAAATGAGGAAGAAATGAGGGTCTAAAGTAAAATATCCTCTTAGTTTTTAAAATCTAATTTATATTAAGTATATATCACTACCAGGAAAAATTAATAATTTTCCTTGGTAGGAGAAAAATGAGTCATGATTTTTCATTGTTAATTCCATGCAAATGATACAGTGAACCACAAAGTATGTTTTTACATAGTTTTATGTGTGTGATATTGCAACAAATACAACATGACAATGGATTTTTTGAAAACAAAATTAAGCAAAATCAATTTATACAATGGGATTATTTTAGCACCTATGGAACTTAGTTATTTACAAATGTTTCAAAATAATACTTAATATAGTTTTTTTCTTGATTTATGTACTTCATTGCAAATATATCCTTATATCTTTGATACAATTATACACTAATTTATATTCTTTGGAAGAACAAATCGATTTATTTTCCAAACTTTGCAATGTGTCCATCTGTTCAACAATTACTTTTTCAGAAAGTAACAGAGTAAATATCTAAGTAAAATATGTGGCTATATCTAAGAAGACAATCTATGAGGGAGATAATTGAATTTGGTCTTCCTAAGAACATCTTTAATTATTAAGTGAAGTGAATAAATAATCATCTTAAAGACCAAAGTGAATAGGAGTACTATTGGTATTTATTATTTTTGAGTATATATTATGTTATTATTTAAGTAAGGAGGGAAGGAGAGAGTGAGAAAGAAAGAGAGAGAAAAGACTCTTTCTTGAAAGATACATATATACAAATCCAGTAATGATTGTTAACTCTTAGGAGACTAGAACTGTTAAATAGAATAGAGGTGAATATTGATATTACATCGTGTACTCCAATTATTGGTGTTTGAAAACTTTATATTCATAATTGTTGGAGATTTGAGGATGATTTCTTAAAATCTCTGTCCTATGGTACTCAAATTTAATGATTCTAGGAGTACATTAAAATCAATAATAGTGCTGGATAGATTCATAAATTAGTATAAAGTAGTAAAAATTATTTATTTTTATAGCTATTACATTTAACATTCACTTGAGACTGCAAGCATCAACTAAGAATACCAACTAATAAAAACTAGTTCCCATATTCTTCTGTGCCCAGAACTATTTTGAGAACTATAACACTCTTTTTATTTGATTTTCTTAATGTGTGAGAGTGAGCATCATAAATATTTAGTAGAGAAGATAATAGAATATACCTGAAATTGCTAGCAGTTCTTTCTAGTTGTCCACATGAAGAGAAGTATGAAACCATGTCATATTTTAATCAGATCCTAGAGAATAGAGTCTGCTGCATATATACTTATATACATATCTTTGATTCAATCTAGCACTTCAATATGAATGTCCCATTAGGACATTAGGAAAAGCCAGCTCCATGACAAAGCTAGCTTAGTTTAATATGTATGCCACTCCTAGAACATTAATTATCCTCTTAGGATACATGGGTCTCACATAAATCTATCCACATTTACAAAATATATAAAGTTATTTTATTTTGTCTGTATTCTTTTTTCATTCTTTCTCATCCTTAGAACAGCATATCATTCTAAAGCACAGTTTTGTCATAAAAAAAACTCCTTTGTAATGTGTCTAACTTGAATTCAACACTCTTTCCTTAACAGGACAATCCCATAACCCTTTCCTCAGAAGAAGCAGATTTTCCTGAAGCAAGGATGTTTTGATTTGTGATGCTCCTTCATTGAAGAACTATTCATTTGCCCTTTACTAAAATTCTAGAAAATTTACTGTCAGTCTTTTCTTCATAAGAAAGTTTCCTGCTCATTTTTTGTTTTAATATGGATATTTTCTTCCAGGAGCGATTGTGGTTCTTATTGACCTTAAGAACTTTTTTATGTTCTCGAATTCAATGGTAAGGCAAATGAGCTCCCAAAATACTTCATATACAGAAAGTTAACTTAGTCTATAGAATGATAGAGCCTCCCATTTTTATATTTTAGATTATATTTGAGATTAAATATAGTTGACTCAATCAGGAAATATATATTGTATAATCAAAATAATTATGCCATAATTTACAGTAAAATATTACATGAGTTTTTACTTTACTATTCGTCATGTACACCCAAAGCTTTTAAAAATATTGACAATTATAATTTTGCAATAGATACAATCTGTGTTTGAGTCAGCTGATATATTAGGCAACAGCTACAGATTGGTACTGAACAATTCAAATTTGGGCAACAAAGATTTAAGGACACTTGGACTGGATTGTCTGTATAAGAGCAGTCATGTGTAGTTTAATGGTTGCCAGTTTTGGTATTCTAGGCCCAGAACAGAAATTCTGTAAGATCAAAACTCTGTTTCTTCTCCCATTTCTGGAATACCTTTGACATTCCATCAATATGAACAGCTGTAAATAGATAATGCTAGTGATTGTGAAGCTTTCAATAAATAAGAGCAAATAAGATTCACATTTGGTATGTGGCCTAATTTACATTCTGTGGAGAGACTCCTCATTTCTTCCAAATTGCATTAAATTAAGAGTCTCACAATCTTTTAATGATTCCAAGGCATTTTACAGGTGATTCAAAATTCCTCACAATATCCTAAGTATGCCTTGCATGAAAGCGGAAATTGAAATTAGCTTAGATTAATAGCATTTTATTAAAATATGTGTCTTTTCATGCATTCTGAAGCTTATCAAAAGTTCTCATCTCCTGATAACATACTTGAATATTAACTGAAAAAGAGATTCCTAAGTATGTATTATGATTTACAGATTATCTGCTAGAGGCTATAGGTATGAAGATAACAGTCAACTAGTAAAAAGAGCAGCACTTAGACTTTTGCATTGCAACTTCAGCCAATTAGGTGTAAACTCAGCAACTGAGAACTGAGTTTTTAGTTACCATTTGTAAAGAGTAGTCAAGGTGATCCCCATGACAGCCTATGGAAGATTACCTCATTGATGTGGCAGTCCGAAGCCCTGTTAGATGGGACTCTTCTCTGGGCAAGTAGATAAGATGGAACACAGTGATAAAATAAATTTGCATACTTTTTCATATTGCCATGAAGGTATTCTGTCAAGAATCTCTCTCTCTCTCTCTCTCTCTCTCTCTCTCTCTCTCTCTCTCTCCTCCCTCCCTCCCTCTCTCAGCATTTAATGTGTATATGGCTTAGTCAGGTCTTTTGGCTCTTGATGTTGACATGAACTCTCCTGAAATGTAACTGAGATTCATGAGAAGAATAAAACCTCTCGTTCTCTAAAGTAGCAAGTTGCTTGGGCTATATTTGTTCAGCAATAGGAAGTGAAACCAACCTAAATGTATTTTACTTTTGTGTGTGTGTATATGTGGTCTGTCTGTTTGTCCGTGATTACATGGGGAGTATGTGCATATATGTGATTGGTATGATTTGGTATGTGTGTCTGTGGTCACGTGGAAGTCAAAGTTGATATCAGGTCATCATTGATCCTTTACCATCATATTTAGTGAGACCACTTCTTTCATTGAATGAACTGGATGCCCATTTGCCTTTACCGGATACCCAATAAATAAGCTCCTGTCTGCATCACTCTAACATCAAGTGCTGAAGTGAGATGCTCACCAGAGTTCAGGCTTTTATGCAGTGCTGAGAATCCTAACTCAGATCCTTATACTTGCAGGTCCTTTAACAACTAATTCATATTCTCAGCACCACATTTCACCTATTTTAATACAGAAACCTGATTTTGAAGCTTTTGGTGCTTTGAGCAATTAGTGTGTTCAGATTATTAAAACAAGTTATGACTGATGCTCTAATGGAGTGCTATAGAATGATGTGTTAGTTTCACATTCTTCTTGTAAAAAATGCATCACCCTAACTACTACTTTGGAGAACAAGGAGATTGTTGCTAGAGTGTAAGAATTCATGCTACAGTTCATCATAACAATTGAGGTGCCTGCAAAGACTAAGGTAACCCTTATATCACTAGCATGAAATAATTCCATACACAGAAAGAAGTGGTGCAGGTTCATGCATTCCATATAACAGTAACCTGATAGATTTTTAATTTTTTATTCTTTTCGTGTTTCATGTATGAATATAGTGAGCAAGCTTATGTTACATACCTTAATTTTAAATCTCATCTTCTTTCCCCTTTCACACATGAATGAGCCATTGAACTTCATCGTGGTTTTCTTTGATAGCACATATCTGAACATCATATGATTTTTTTGTCTACAACTAAGCTAAGTGTACACAGCCAATTCATATTCTTTTAAAAACTCAAATAGAATGGTAAGTAGAATACACAAACATAAACATTTTATTTATGATGTGATTTATCATATATGATATATGTATGTATGTAAATATATATATGATTTGTGATATATTATAAAAATGTGGTGATATTTACATTGCATTTTTTCACCAAACCATTATAATAATTTGATTATGTATTTTAACTTACAAAGGAATGTAACACGAGTATCCAGAATTTTGATATTCTATATTTCTTACAGAAAGCATGTAGTAGAGCTAGTCTAAGCTCTGACCTGCAAAAACTCTCAGCCTTTGACTGCTTAACTTAAATATGTTTTTCAAATGAATATTCTTGGAATTTTATACAGCTTTAAAGCAATAGAAAAAATGTGTATGCTGTTTCTGTAATTAGCTTCCATTCTAAGAGATTTAACATTTCTAAGATGAAATATTGTTTTGATAATCAGAAAGAAATTCATTCCAAGTTCTTAATGCATACACTACTTTTCTAAGTGTAAAATGTAATACCTGATATATTATGCTAATCTATAGAGAGTACGTTCCAAGTTCTTAATGCATAAACTGCTTTTCTAGGTTTTAAAAATAATATCTTATATATTAAGCTAATCTAGAGAATATAAACTGTATTCATGTAATTTAAGAATAGCAATATTATTATTGACTATCTAAATTTATTATCATGTCAAATCTAATAAATAAATTGAATAAATCAAACAACATGGTTTTTCTTTAGGAAAAAATGTAACCAGTGAGTTATTTTGGCTGTCTTTGAGTTTTAGACTAATTATTCTTTTATATTCAGTAGAATGGGGATTATAGTAGTATTGCATATATACACTGAAATACCATGAGCAATATCTGGAACTGTTCATTAGATGAAGATTCACAATTAGTCTTTTGAAATTCATCTAGAACTCACCAATTTAGTAGAAGAAAATCTATGGTTTTAGAATAATAGTTTTACTACCCATTATGGTTTGAATCTATTGACCTTTTTTTTTTAAAAAAAAAACTATATCTAAAATTAGATAATGTTTGACTCAGCTTGTTTATAAATAACTAAAATTACAATTCCATTTATGAAAACTTCAAATATAAACAAGCTATATTGTAGTTTGTTTTTAAAGCTTTGGAACCTCATAGAAAATCTATGTGAAATAGTCAATTTTGGTTAAAAACAAATCATTTTTATTTCCATAAAACACATAGAAAGGATTTCAGTGTTTATTCATGTCAATACTTCCATTTTGCAAGCATAATTACATATTGAGAAATTTGATATAATTGTTAGTATCCAAATACTGAAAATTATATATATTAGATTCACTATTGACTATCATTTCATCCATTTTTATCTGTCTATATGTATGCTGTATAATTATGTATTGAGAAAAGCACATTTCTTTGCCCACCTGGTCAGTCCATGCCATTTGTGACCACCCACAACAGAGCTGACATTGCATCTTGGACTTCTTCCAGAAGCTCTGAGTGAAAGAGCCATGTCTGCATTTACAAAGAACCATTCACAGTTGTCAGAAGTTAAATGTTCATGAGGCTCTTAGCAGTGTCATAGTCCTTACACGGACAACATCCGGAGAAACTGAAACCTGGTAACTATTTCTTCCAAGGGAAATAAAAAATAGCACAGTAGAATGGTTAATCTGCATGACCAATAACAAATAGTTAAATAACATTCATAGCATAAGAAACATCATTATCTTAGAGCATTACTTTTCCTGCCATAGTTTTGCAGTTAATTTCTATTGCCAGAGAAAATACTTTTGGTGCAATACGCTGTCAATGAACATCTTGTAGGCAAACACCTGCAGACACCTGCTGGCAGTGGTTGGAATAACTTTAGTAATAAAAGAACTGCAGTATAAATCAGAATATGCATAGAAAGACTGGGTGTGAGTGTATCTGTGAATAATGAATGACTATGGAAACTCTTCACGGACAGGTGTATTGTGCTGTAGTCAACACTTGATAAAAAAGAACAGAATATCATCGGGAGATATAAAACACAGACAAGTAAGTCAGATAAAAGAAAGTTTTATTCCAATTTTTCAATTTGGAATAATTCCTTTTAATAGGTTTTCACATTTATCAGAAAAATGATTAATTTCTTCAAAATATTCACTCACATAATCTATTTGGCCATGCAGATTAAAAGATTAAAATTAATTCAGACTTTTAATTATGCTTTGCAAGTTTTTAAAATCCTGTATGACATTCAAGGCATTCTTACCTCCAATTGTAACTAAACCCATTAACATATTGTTGATTATCTATTCATAATTTTGTTTTAAGAGAAAGAATGAATTTGAAATTGGGCTGAGTTTTGATTGTTGGCGGACTTAGCAAAGATTGACCTAATATGGAAATCTAGTTTTTAAAATTACTGAGTTACTTAGATTATCTTCATTACAATAAAAAAATAGGAAAAAAGTCCAATTTAGTTTTTAGCTTATTTTGTGGTTTCTGAAGAAATGGCATGCTAAAATGTAAAGCCATTTGCTTTGATATTTACAAGTACTAAAGAGATTAATGATAGACGATTGCTCTGTAACTTAAAGGTTAAAGCATATAGTGTTAAGGACTTTAACCACAACAAAACTTATTATTGTTAATTGGACCGATGTTTCCAAATTTCTCAATCCATGGTCTGACCTGAACCGGGTACATAAACAATTTGAAAGTATACTCTGGAAATCACAGTATAGGTAACAAGAAATGATGCATCAGAGGTATTATGCCATTTTGTTGACATTGTATGAATTTTGCATAAGATTACCAGAAAAGAAATGCAATAGCTTTATGAGTTTTCTTGGAAAACTAAAGAATTTGATTAAGAAGTTAAGCTGTAACATTTTGCCAGAGTGACACATGCTCCTTTTCTGAAAAAAAAAAAAAAAAAGACATGTTTGGTTTACTTGAGAAAAAGTTCCCTATCCCAAGTTTATTCTTTTTATTTTTTTCACATATATTCACATGTATGTGTGTGTGCCTGTGTCTATCTGTCCATTCGTGTGTATCACCAGGCACTGTGTGTTCTTGTGGACGTGCAGGGGTGAGTTAAAGAATCATCCTGGATTGCTCTGTGTCATTAGGCTTTTCTCTTTATGTTATAAATTAATGTGCTATAGCACTTTAAAAATATCTTTCTTTCTAAAATATTTTATTTTTTTAAACATTTTTATTATTATTTCCGCTCATACAAACTTAATAGGTACACCGGTTCCCTCCCTCCCTCCTCCTCCCCCAGAACTCCCTACTCCCCATCCCCTCACCCCTCCCAACCCATCCCCCAGTGACTCCCCCCCAATCCCCGGAGAATCCTTTAATGTGCATGCCAGTCTCTCCTCTGGGCTCTCCTCTCTGAGGACTTACAAGGACCCAGTGGCATTTCCCTGAATCCTTTCCTGTGTTCCCCTTAAGCATAGGAACACTACTGTGGCTGTCAATCCCTTGCCTCCAAGGATCTTGGTGCCTTTAGCAAATGCTAGACTTTGTGGGGTCAGTAGTGTGTTGGACATTGCGCAGGGTATGCAAAGTCCAATTGTGATTGCTTAGGCCCTAACTTGTGTGGAGTATCTTGCATATCATTGCTCCTCCCACCCTTGTGCTCTTGCAATCTTACGGCCCCCTCTTCCGCAAATTTCCCTGAGCTTCAGGATGCGGAGAGATTAGGCTGGCTTACTTCCAGGTGGTTGATATAGAGTCTCTGAAGTTCTGGATTATGGTTTGTTGATTTTCTTTTGAAGTTTTGATGCTCCTGCAATGCCCTTCACTCCATCCTGCTGGGCACTGTATGTCACCCCCTGGCCAGAGACAAAAAGCTGTTAAACTGGAGTCTTGTTATAAGAGCACATTCAAGAGTAGATGTAATAAAAGTAGGAAACCTCAGTGAGGGAGGGGTCAATCACCCATTTGCAAAATGATTACTTTTTATCTGCTTAACTATATGCCCTCCCCTTCTGTTGAGATCATACCCCTTCAGTTGTAAATGATCAGGAATGAACGTCTGTGAACTTAATCAGATGTCTCATTACTTACTTGCAGTCCTTGATGGAGGCCTATTTTCTCTGCTGTAACGTGGTCCCCTCTCTCCTTGTTTCTGGTGTGGCCCTCCTACCCCATCCCTCCTGTTCATAATCCTTGCAATTACTGTAGGTATTACAGAGATTTATCTTTGAGTGTCTCTATGTGGGCTGGGTGGGTTTGTTATTAGGAGCCACCTATTAGGGAGTACATACGCACTTAATTTTCTGGGTCAGGGATACTTCACTTAATATAATTGTTTCTAATGACATCCATTTCCTGGCAAATTCCAGTAATTCATCATTTTTGATGGCTAAGTAGTACTCCATCGTATAGATGTACACATTTTCCTTATCCATTCGTCAACTGTTGGACATTTGGGTTGATTCCATGTCTTTGCTATTGTAAACAGTGCTGCTATGAACATGGTTGTGCTTGTGCTATCGAGGTGATTTTTTGCTGTATGTGGGGTTATTCCCAAAAGTGGAATAGCAGGGTCATAGGGCATTTCAATCTTTAATTTCTTTAAGAATCTCCAGATGGCTCGCCAGAGTGGTTGTATGAGCCTGCATTACCACCAGCAATGTAGGAGAGTTCCCCTCTCTCCACATCCTCTCTAGCATTTGTTGTTGTTTGTATTGTGGATTTTTGCCATCCTGACCAGGGTGAGATGATATCTCAGGGAAGTTTTGATTTGCATTTCCCTGATGACTAAGGAAGTGGAGCATTTTTTAAGATATTTGTTAGACATTTTAATTTTATCCCTAGTAAAATTTCTTTTAAGTTCCAGGGCCCATTTTTTAGTTGGCCCATTCGTGTCCTTGGTGTTTAGTTTTCTAAGTTCTTTGTGCACTCTTCATAGTAGAGCTCTATCAGATATGTGGTTCGTGAAGATATTCTCCCATTCTGTGGGTTGCCTTTGAGCTCGTTTTACAATCTCTTTATCTTAACAGAAGCTCTTTAATTTCACCAGATCCCAACTGTTGAGAGTTGGTAGCAGTGACTGTGCCATTTCTAAAATATTTTTTTTAACTTTTCGTACTTCCATTCATAAATTGTAGGCTAAATAACATTGATATAAAGCCTAACATGTATCCTTAATATCAAATGTAGTAAAGCAACACTGATACCATAGTAGTTAACTTTGTACTTATATATAAAAGACCATATACAATGATTATGTATATTTATGAATTATATATTCATATATCTCATTTTGGGTTAAGTTCACTTTTTTGTTGTTTTTTATTCTCTAAGTGTTTTATACATGCATAGAGTGAATTTTTAATATTTTCACACCTTCATTCTCAATCCCATTCCCCTTCCTCCTCCTATTGCAACTGTTCTTCCCTACCAGGCTCTCCTCTATTTTTTTAATATCTTAATGTTAAAGTGGTCCACTGTGACACTTGATGACCGTGACAGCATTAGCTGAAGCATAACATTTCACTAGGTTGTCCATTGAGAAAATCATCTTCCCTTTACCCATGGCATTAACCCAGAATAGTATCCCAGGGAAGCATGGAACTTCCTGAGATATTTCCCTTCCATGAAGAAATGTTAATAGACCAAATCTCATGAAAGTTTTGTAGAAATACACATAGCTACAGTTACAAATTTATAAATAGGCATCCCAGAAAGAGATACTCATGAGCTTTTATCACTAAAAAGAGCATTCCTAAAATTCCATTGAATTATATTTGTAAACTTCATTTTAAAGGAAGAATAAAAAAGCATCATTTCATCTAAGTAACACTAAGAAGGATAGTTATCTGCTTATACTCAGAAGATATATTTAGGCCTAATTTCAAAATCTGCCTGTGAGAGCTAACTTAGATATAGAATCACCTAAGATATAAGACAGACTTCAAAGGGATTATCTTGATTGAGTTGAGATGAGGAGACCTTCCAACTTTGGTTGACACCATTCCCTGGGTTGGAATCCTAAACTCCTTAAAATAAGGAGAAAGTGAACTAAGCTCAGGCATGCAGTCCTTGCTTTCATCTTCCTGATTACAGCTGCAATGTGACTAGCTGCTTTAAGCTTCTGTGGCCTAGTCTTCCCCAGGGATGTTACACTTGAAGTTTGAGTAAATAAGTCCTTTTTTTTTAACGTTTAGAAATGTGTGAGCTTTCTTTTTGAGGTAGATGAGCATTAAACTGCTCTGAGTAGCTTAGAGGACTGCAGAAAGCATGCCACTGGGATGATTATTTCTAAGGGTGATTTGTCTTTGGGCAGAATGGCAACTCTAAAGCACTAGGCCTTCCAGAGGTTTTAAATCTGCCGTGTGATTTTTGTGAGTAGATTGAGTTGAATGTTTATTAAATAGACTGCTAAAAACAGTGTTTGGTTTATTTGTTTGTCTCATAAACTCTTGTGATTTTGTTATTCAAAACAGGAGCTGGGTAGCTGCCAAGATGTGCATACTATATAAAGAAATTCACTCTTTAAAGGAAAGCATAGTCTTTATGCTAAAGCAATATTACTATTTAAAAAACACTATAGTACTCCTATTAGCATATAATTATGCAGGCTGAACAGTAATGATACTCGAAGAAGAGATGCATTTTGGTGATTTCCCTGATCAAAATCCTAGAAATTATGAAAAATTAATTGCTTAATGAATAAAAAATATTTAGTTTTACTAATCTAAAAGTCCTTAAATATAAACAATGCCAAACTTAGGAGAGTATAAATTGTGAAGACTTCACTCCTTAGCCGATATGATTTTATCCTGAGGCTCTTAAGCTTATGATTCTGTATACTTATTTTTAATATAATATTACATTTAAATTTTGCTATTGTTTATGTATTTGTCTACTTATTCATGCATCTATGCAGGGCATTGTTTTGTAGTTTTGGCAAGCCCTAAGCTCTCAAGTTCACATTTGGAAGTTGTGGTGGTTGTTTTTCTGGGGTTTGTGAAGGAAGGTTTGACTACAACCTAGTCAAGTGCTTTGTCACTGAGTTACATCCCCAGTTCCTCATTTGCTTTCATAGATACCTTTGGCTTAGACCCAGTGATATTTGTAGATCATGTCTTTAAACAGAAACATTTTATTATTACATATATAAGTATTTAGTTTACTTTCTAACATTCCAGTTTACTTCCTAACATTTTGAATTATGCATTTTATGTACAATACAAAGCATTTATAATTCATCTTAAAGACAATGTTTCCACATTATGAAATACAAACTTTTTTCAAATTTTACCTCTTTGTTCCAAAGAGCTGAAAGCTGCATAATTTTTTAATTTACTTTTATTTAGAAATAGGGTCTCATTCAGGCCAGTCCATGGTGACATTATGTTGCTATGTAGTAGGATGATCTTGGAATTTTAATTTTCCTGCTTTTTACCTATTGACTACTAGTATTACAAGTATGTGCTATGGTGTCAGATAAGGTGGTTCAGTACTTTGTACAAGGGCACACATGTTATCAGCTGGACTGTATGTGTGCATGCTTTAATATACAGCAGTCTTATGCATGTTAAATATTTATATCTAAGTTATTCTAAAATAGCATTCATATTTAATAATCTGTATTTTTAATGTCAACAATGTTTATAAGTTTTATTTCTAAAATGAATAAATACCTTTATGTTTAGTTTTGGTTCTATGATGTTAAGTAATATTACCTAAATGACAAATTTCAATTGTCAAAATTAAATTTTATAGATCATCTAAATATCTAATCATCATTTATTGCTCTGTTAACATGTGTATAGCTCTCTGTCAATTTTCATTAAAGTGTTGAACAAACGAAGATACAATCTTCTTTTCAGAGGCCCGTATCCTGGATAGAATTTCATAAGCAGAATACAGTATAATATGTACTCAGAGTTAAACTAATGAAGGAGAAAGTAATTTCACAGTGAGTGGGCTAAAAGTAAAGAGAGAACAAAAGAGGAAGATACAGAGAAGAAAGAGAGGAAAGAGAGAGAGACAAAGAGAGAGCAAGAGAGAGAGAGATTCTATGGTCTAAGTACATGTGCATAAGTCTATTCAGGTGGATTAGTCCCTTTGTCCATGTAGAGGCTAATGGTAGATTTATGACTGCCCACATTTATAATTCTCTGCTTTATGCCAGTCAGACAGGGCTTCTTGCAGAATCTGGAAATTTTTGGTGTTTTTTTTTTTTTTTCTTTTCTTTTTCTTTCCTAGCCTGCCTGGCCAGTAAGTTATAGCACTGAGCCTTGTCTTTGGATTGCCTTCATTGCCTTACTTTTCCATGGGTGGAGGTAAGCAGACTCAAATCTTTAATCTAAATGTTAATCTTTGGTAGAAAGCCTCGATTAAAATAAATACATTCAACTCATTTTTTTCAGGTAGTAAAAGTGTGTAAAAATGATATTCACACATAAATATAGGAGTTTGAATCCCCAGAACCATGAAAAGGCAGTCTTTTGTGGTAATGTGAGCTTCTATGCACTGTATCCTGTACCCTATAGAGAAATGGGAGGCTGAGACAGGAAAAACCCTGCTAATATAGTAGAAAAAAGAACAAAGCAATTCTGCTTCAAGCGAAGAAGAAGATGGGAAAGAACACCTGATATCCTCTGACCTGCACACATCTCATCTTCATGAACACACTAATAAAAGCTCAACAAGAAAATGTGGATCTTTAGGCATGTATATTTCTAAGTGTGTGTGTGTGTGTGTGTGTGTGTGTGTGTGTATGTGTGTTTGTGTTTGTGTGTGAGAGAGAGAGAGAAAGAGAGAAATAATATATATGAAAATGCAAACATATTTGCACTGAATTCTGATTTTTTCTACGATGAAAAAAGAAACAAAAACTCTTTTCTGGGGAATAAACATATAATTGAAAAGTACAAAACCAGTTTTGATGGAACACTCTTAATCCCAGCCATTGGTTGAGAGTACCAAGTGTGCTTTCCTAAGCTTGGCATTCAAGGCCAGTAGTCTCTAAAAACACTATTTTTTTAAATGTCTAATGACTGAAAGGATGCAATGAATCTATATTATTATATATCATAACTGTTCTATATAACATATATTATATAAGGGATGAGTTAATCTATATATATATTCTACAAGGGATGAATTAATGTATAACATTAATGTATAGCATGTATTACTGTGTCCAGTAATATTCAAATAAACCTTCAAATATTTGGTATAAATGAATTCATTTTCTTTCTTTTTTCATTTATATATATATGCGTGTGTGTGAGGATATACATGTGTATGTCTGTATAGTTGAATGGATGTGTACGCAGTGCATGTATGGAAATTTTCTTTCATCCCTCTTCCATCTTGTTCTAGAGATTTCTAGTCTCTGACTTCAGAACTTGCATTGCAGGTGTGCTGCCATGATCACAATCATTTTTCACAATGATCCAATTCCTGTACTGTTGCTTGTGCAGCAAGTTATCTGTGTTTTGATCCATTTCTGCAGCCTAAGATACATTGATTTTTTTAAGATAATTTTTATTTTTATGAAGTTGCATTAATTTTTTGATTGGTAGTTTTCTTAAAATCACATTTTTCTCAAAAAGGAAGATTTCCTAACTATGTAAGTAAAAGAATAGTATAAATGTAAAATCACATCCTCAAATCCTCCAAAATCCTTCAATTTATGAGGAACAATTGCACAAAATAATTTTGCTGAGTAACAGGTGATATTATTCAAGAAGAGAAGTGAACACCAGATTTTACTATTATTTTAAGGGCAATAAATGCTAACAAACATGTAGTAAACTGATAATCTCATTTTTACATAGATCAAATTAAGGTACAGTTGAAATAATAAATACTGGTTAAAAACATTTTAATGTCCTTTAATCTTTGTAGCATCTTGTATTGTTTTTATAAAGTTATAATAGCAAACAGTGCTCTGAAAGAATGAACTCCTTGTATTTTCTTATACTGTGTCTTTTTTTTTGAAATACAGTCTCCTACACTTTAATTTGACCCACCTGCAACATTTCTCAAATCTAACCTGAGATCACCTCTTCTGGAAAGACTTTTCCTCACCCTTTCATGCACTTTACATCTGTCTTTACTTTAGAGCATATTTATGTGCTTCCTTGATAGCACATCACATAAAAATGTCATTCTTTATCTGCCCTTGTGCCACTTTAAAATTGAATCTCAATTGTGTTATCAGAATAGAAGGCATATACATAGCAGTTTATGGCAATAGATCAACTACATTTTTTACTGTGAATTCAATATATCAGTTACCAGGCAGTATATATGAAGTATTTTAATTGTATGTGTATAAGAAAATATTTTATACTTCTTCGGTCTTGAAGATTGAGGAATGATACCAGCTTTCTTGAGGGTGCTGCATTCAATAATACTTCCTGATATATCAGCCTTAAGGACTGCTGCTTCATCATTCAAGTCTCTATATTTCTTGTTCTTCCCATGATTTCCCACAGGGATTGCCAAGTGGTCACATGCTGCAACTTGTCTTAAGAACATCCTTGAAGTATTTCCTATAACTGGACTAGGGTTTAATTTAAGATTTTTCTGATTTACATCTTATATGAAATTATGCAAATTTATAAGCCTTTGTCCTTTCAGTTTATCTACATAACTTTAATCAAAATTCTCAACTCCAATATATGTCAACAACATAAAAATGTATGACCAATATTGTATTCTTGAACAAGGAGCAGTGCTTCTTTGAAAACTTGAGATTTTTTCATGTGTAAGGAACACGTGTAAATTACTTTGGAAGTAATGAACATTTTTTCTCTTGTAATATTTCATATAAATCATAAGCATCACTTACCACAGTTATTCATTAAGGCAGTCAGGTACAATCTATGGGGCTATTGCATGCAATATTAGCACATCTTGTGTTGAGAAACTAATGTCAATTGATTAAGACTATACTTTACCAGCATAAATGTTCTGGAGATTTACCATTAATCTTAGAGATGGTATTAAAATAAAAGTTAGAGAATGATTGAGAATAAACATTCTAAAAATGATATTTAATTCACTTTTATAACCTTTCAAAATTCGTGTTTACCATATATTTTAAAATTAATATAACCATTCATTTTAAATTGGATAATAATTTTACTGTCACTAAAATCACCCATATAACAACTAAGTATTAGCAGTGGAAAATTTTGATTTATCTTCATTATATTTTTTGAGATACATGGCTTTGACTTGGTGCATTTGTGAAATTATATCAAAGAGAGTGCTCAAATAAACCTGCTAGTTAATTAAATTGGGGATTATTCTATTTAAGAGAGTTTTTTTCAAAATATTGTATTATAGTATTATTTGTACTGAGAAAGTTTTCATTTTTTTCATAGTAAACATCCAGAAACTTTCATTGGATTTAAGAATAAAAAGGAAACAAGTTTTCATTTCTGTACACGTAAATGTCTAAGACCCCTAGAATTATTCAGAAGTTTGAATAAATCAATGTCAGAAAAGAGAGTGGCTTTCCCCTTTGTACTAAATATAAATCTGGATTAAAATTTGTCTTGAAGTTGTATATAGCACAAATTCTGCAGTTGTATTCTGAAGTCATTAATAATAGTTATGTTTATCAGAAGAAGAGAAAATTAATAATAATTACTCTATCAATGGAAAAATTAAGTCAAATGAAATGTGAGCTGTTCAAACGTGTGACTTCTTACATGAATATTTACTTGGTTACAAAGTATCTCGTCAATGATATGTTGGAGAGTTCCCCCTCTCTCCACATTCTCTCCAGCATTTGGTGTTGTTTGTATTGTGGATTTTTGCCATCCTGACCGGGGTGAGATGATATCTCAGGGAGGTTTTGATTTGCATTTCCCTGATGGCTAAGGATGTGGAGCATTTTTTAAAGATATTTGTTAGATATTTTAATTTTGTCCTTGGTAAAGTTTCTTTTAAGTTCCAAGGCCCATTTTTTAATTGGGCCATTTGTTTCTTGGGTGTTTATTTTTCTAAGTTCTTTGTGCACTCTGGATAATAAAGCTCTATGAGATATAGTCTAGCATGGACTTAAGGCACTTGGATACTTAGAACACTAGGATACTTAGAAGCAAGGGATTAACAGTCACAATAGTGTTCCTATACTTAAGGAGAACACAAGAAACAGTTCTATGAAATGCCACTGAGTCCTTACACCTCATCAGAGAGGAGGACCCAGAGGAAAGTTTGATGTACACATTAAAGGATATTTCAGAGATGGGGGGAGGGGGCACTGGGAGAAAGGGAGGGAGGGGGGAAAGGAAGAGGAAAAGAAGGGAGGGAGCAGGGAAGTCCAGGGAGGGGTGGATGGAGGGAGGGGACAGGGGTACCTATTACATTTGTATGAGCAGAAAAAAATTAAAAAAAAGCATCTTGTTTCATAAGCCATTTGGTTTAATGTGTATTTGTTTGAATGACCATTTGCTGAACTCATTAAAAATTATGTCTAAAGTAAAAATCCCAGTGTGATCACTATCAATAGGCATTTACTTCAAGTAAATTTTATTTAAAATTTAAATAAAATAACCTATAGCTTTCTAAACCTTTGTATTTTTGTTATTCATAATATATTGTTCAAACTATTCAACCATCAGATTATTTTGTATTAAATGTTGCATACTATTTCTCTACATTTACAAACATTTAAGTGTAGATTTCTAAGATAAAGATTCATTTATAAAGCCTAAGCACAAAACAATTATTTCAAAGTTCAAATAGTCAGTCCTGATTATTTTACTCTTTGTTACTTCATTAAAGAAAAGACCTAAATATTGTCTGAAAATAAGAATTTTTTGAATGTTTATGTGCTTTAAGTTATTTTTACTCTGATCTCTCTGGTCTTTATCGTTCTCTCTCTCTCTTTGTTTCTCTGTCTCTCTCTCTCTTTCTGTAACTAATGAATACTTCAGGTCATTCTAGTGTTCTAATGTACTGATTACCCACAGAAGGGCATTTCCTTTATTTGAATTTTTTTCAAGAATTTTAGTTAATGACAAATACTAAGAGAGTCTTGGAAATCTCTAAAAACTATTGAAGAAAGAAAAGATGGTACTTCACAATAGATTAAATTATCTTTTTCAGAAGTAAAAGGAATGAATAATTCAATCATTATAGTTGATGAAATTGAGATCAAGAATATGAAAGGATATTTCAGAGATGGGGGAGGGGGCACTGGGAGAAAGGGAGGGAGGGGGGTTTTTAACAGACTCAAGAGGACAGAACACATATACAACTAGGCAGAAAATGCATCTTATCTAAGGAGAAAGAATTATATGTATATCATGTCTTCCCTTCTGTGCATTTATCATGTGACATCTAGTACATTCTTGATCTACTTTGCCTTTTGAAGACATTGCAATTGACATAAATTTTTCCCTCAAGTGAAAGCATATGTGTAGAAATATATCACTGACAATATCTTATTGGCTGATCAAGAAAAGAATACATTTCTATGAACTACTGTCTCTAGTTAACAGCTTCCTTTAGAAATGCTACACCAAGCTTCCCCTAAGGAACTGGAAAGATGCCTCTAAGGGCAAAGCACTTGATATGCCAAAATGATGACCTGACTTCCATATAATAGAACACATATAATAGGGGACAAAGAGGGCAGGTTTCTGTAATCCTTCTTGGGTTTAGAGAAAATAGGAGTAGAGACTTGAGTATACCACATAACCAGGATTACCTTCATACATGTGGCCTGGCACATTTACACTCTCCAAGTAAAATATCACTAAAAATTATTGCATATAGTCAATCAAGAACCAGTTCGACAGAGTTGAGCAGTGTATTTGAAAGGACAAAATGTGCTTTGTCTGTTTCAATTACACTCTTAGAGTACAGGACCAAAAGTTCAGTGATTTATGGTATTACTTCTAGAAAATCCAGTTACAGTAAAACTAATTTCCTCAATCTCCTTTGTCATATCTTACACTAATCTTATAAGTTATTGGAGTTTTCTTAACGTTCATAAATTTGGCCCAGAGACCTTCCATAAGCAAAACACTGACATAAGAGCTACTCTCATAGCATGTGTTCCCTTGGTGTTCGTGAGATATTTATGGAAATAGAAGCACTAGGCATGCTGAGGAAGGTATTATAGAATGGTAGCAAGGCAAACTTTTATGACGATAAGGTGAAGAGATGTGTTAAAATTTTATAATAAAATTAGTAAGAGTTATATACTAAATGTCATAGTTATATACAGGTGCCAATTTGAAGGTTGAGAGTTCAAATTCTGGGCACATTTGTAAAGAATTAACAGTTGAGTTCAGCCCAGATTGAACCAGCATTGTCTAGTTGATAAGGAAGGCACAGCCAATAATTGGTGGGCCTAGTTCTTGGTTAGGTGAATAAAATGGAAGGAACTGGTTGAGAATGTTGGCATCCGTCCTTATACTTAGCCAGACATGCTTGTCTAGCAAGTAAAGATTGTTCCTCTCTCAAGCATTATGTGGATATGGTGTGGCTGGTCTCTTAGACTGCTGATATTGTTATAGATTTTTTCTACTGAGTTGGACAAAGAACTGTAACTGAGAATCACAAACCCGAATAAAACTCCCTTGTTCCTTTAAGGGTTTCATCATGATTTTATCAGGAACAATGCGGAATAATGGCAAAAATTTTATGGAGAACATATGAAGAGAGAGAAAGAAGTCATGGTTGTATCTGGGAACACATATAGAGGTAAGAGGACAGTTTTTAGATGTTCAGTCTCTAGGTCAAACATGTGCCTTTGTTGATCAAATTCAGGTTACAAATTTTGTACACAGGCACTTTGATCCTTCATCTGAAACATCTTCGTAGTCCAGTTAAAATTTCAGACCATCTTGGAAGGCTTAATGAACACTTTCTGTATTCCATAATATTTTTTGTCTAAATCTTACCTTTCTAGAACTTTCAGTTAATCTGTGCTAACTTCATTGACAACTTGCTGTAGTTAATTACTGAAGTGTGTTAAGTGTTAACTGAAAAATCCCAAGATATTGATGAAGTCGACAGCCACTTCAAGTCTCAGAACACTGAAAACCTTGGGCAAACTCTGGAGACATTTTATCAATACCTGAGGTATTTATCATTTTGAAGAACTATACAATATCTATAAAAACATTGATCATTATGGAAGAGAATTCCAATAAAATGATTGATTAATTGATGATTTCTTTCAAAGGGAAAAATCATTTTTTGGGCTAAGTACTATTTCAAAAGAATATGATATTTTTATATAAACTCAATCATAAATCAGGATATTCCATTTTAATAGTCATTTTAGTAATTGAATGGAGATTTAAAATAAAGTGTTCACAGTATAACTAATATTTTCCTGCTCCCTTTATCCTGAAACATAAAGTTGTAGTTTCCAGTTGACTACCTGTGATCTGTGTTAGCTTGGTTTTGTGGAGACAGCTTTTTTTCTTTTTAAATTTATTTATTAAATTGTGTGTGAGTGTGTGTGTGTGTGTGTGTGTGTGTGTGTGTGTGTGTGTGTGTGTAGAACCACGGACAAATTCGGGAACCACCATGGACCACCTCCACCTCCTCCTCCTTTACTCTGTCCGGGGATTCACCGGCTCCGCCCTACCAGGACTAGAAATGCAAGCCACTCCCGCTTCTGCCCAGGGTCTATACGTGGGGTCTAGGATCCGAACTCAGGACCTTCTGCCTGCAAGGCAGAGGCTCAACCCCTGAGCCACCTCTCCAGCCCCAGAGACAGTTTTTTTTTGATCAAAGAGGTTTTTATTTTTCTTTATTTAGTTTTTTTTGCTTGGTGCTGGGGGTTGAAATCAGGGCTTTGTGCATAATGTTTCAGAATTAAATCCTCACATTTGGGGACTACTGTTTTATTTTGTTTTGTTTTTGACACAAGTTTTGACTCTGCAACCAAGGTTCGCCTTAAACTTGTGTCAGTCTTCCCTGAACTTCTGGAACACTGGTATTATAAGTGTGAACAATCAGACTTGTCTTTAATATACTGCACAACCCAAGCAGACCTTGAATTGACCATGCTATTCTGGCTAAGGGTTCCTTTAAGGAACTTGGTTAATCTTTCTGAGTAGCCAGGATTATAAGTCTGTGTCAGGAAGCCTGCTATGTGGTCTGGTGACCTTATCTCCTGTTCAGCTGTGACATCATTGTGCCTGCTTATCAATGACAAATTTAGAGTCAAGATTATGAGATTGTGGATGCTCTTTCCTTACCCAACTCATTTTTCCCTGTTTATGCATCAGTGCATCCTAGAGCATTGTAGGCTTTTCTCTGATGTTTCCTTTTACATTGTGAGGTGTTTAGTAGTCTGTATTATGCACATGAGGCACATTCTGAGTTTCCAGATTTAGCTTCAATTTACATTTGTTTCACTAAATGAATCATTAATAGTGATTAATTTCACTCTCACATCTTGCAGATTGCATGACTGTTGGCTCAGTTTCACTATACAGTATCCTTTGTTTATCCCTGTCTTTCAATTAATTTTTTCCTTGTCATTCCTGATTTAAGCAACTTGGCTTTCAGGAGTGTGTAAAAAACATACCACCATGTGCATTGCATGTCGGACTCAGGATACTATAAAGTAATGTGCTGAGGCATCTAGACATGGTGACTTCAATATTGCCATTGTTGAACATTGACACTTTTAAAAGTTTATTCTTATTTGAGAGTCAGGATCAAAATGTTATTATTGATTATACCATGCCATGAGGTATAATACTTAGGTTAATATATTACAAAATATAAAATACAATAATAAATTTAATTAAGAGACAATAAATAAAACAAATACTTGTAGTCAGCCTAATTGAAAAATTTCATCATCATGTGTCATTTTGAGTTCATAGAATGTAACAAATCACCACAGGGAAATGATTAAAAAAATCTGTTCCATATAGAAGAACATTGCATTGCTACATGAATGATTTCCAATGAAAGGTATATTTGTCTAATTGTTAAAAAGTTTATTTGCCTCTAGCCATAATGCAAATGGATTCACTCAATGTTTAAAAATAATGAATATAAATATAGCATTGTCATTGCAATACAACTTTTATCCACATATTCCAAGGGCATTTTAATTCAACTCTTGTAATGTCTATTCTTCTGAATGTGTTCTTTTAGCCTCTAATTAGCTTTCTTGTATCTATTATTCATGTATAAAAAGGATATAGCATTTATCTTGAATTATTAAAATGTTGATTGCTTTTAAGTATAGATATTGATTTTTTTTTGAGACAAGGACTCACGTATCCCAAGGCAAGATTTGAACGTTGTGTTGCCAGTGCCAAATCTTTATGACCACTCCTCCAAAGGTCAGGTATTCGAGGATATGCAGATAATATTTTAAATGTACAAACATTCATTTTTTCTGGAAATTTGCATAGGGTCTACTTGTTGTAATATTAAATGTTATTTTAATCATCTCTTAAACGCACTGCTATCTAATTTGAATTTTTTTGCTTACAGAAAGTTTTTGATGCTTACAGAAATCTCAAGACAGATCTGTTAAGGGTCAGTCATAGTCATAATGCTGCTTGCACATTTTAATTTATACAATATTGTCATCAGAAGCATCAAAGCACACACAGGTTGCTAAGGGACACAATGAGCAGGGTGGATTTCTAATAACAGAAATATAATTTTTCATTGAGCTCCAGTCAGAAAAATCCATAATCAGAGCATGACAGGAAAGGTGTGGGGTGAGGATTGCTCCCTGCTTCATAGCTTTATCATTCTCAAGTCTCATCATTTAAAAATTATAATATATATTTTCAGGTATTAGCTGAGGTAGCTAAACTTCCTTCCTTAAACCTGTTCAACCCTAATGTATTCTAAACTAATATAAATATCTTAGCTCTTGTACTACGCTCTGTAGCTTTCAACATTTGGATCTGTCATTTTTTTGTAGATCTTTCTCTTTCCATTTCTTTTGATTCCTTTTTCTTGACCAAAATACCTTGAGGTAAATTATAGAGATTAATGAAATTAATCAATATACAAAAACAAAATTAGATATAAATCATGAACTTGTGTGGAGTATCTTGCATATCCTTGCTCCTCCCCATCTTTAGGCTCTTATAATCTTATCACCCTCTCTTCAGCAAATTTCCCTGAGCTTTGGGATGGGGTGAGATTAGGCTGTCTTGGTTCCTGGTGATTAATGTAGGTTCTCTGATGTTCTGAGTTTTTTTTTTCTAGAAATGATATTAATGAAAAATTCTTGTGCAAAACATCAATGCTGTTATCCGGGTTATATCTAATATTTGTCACTATGTCTTCTGGGTACTATTATGAGAGGAAGCATTGGTAACATTAGATATTGTACATGAAAGTGTATATTGTCAATGCATTCTTGAAATACATGAAGAATGATCTTAAAATTAATTCTAAATAATCGTTGAGTATTGTTAATAGATAGCATTACAGTTTTTACAAAGGAGACTGTAGAAGAATCACAATTTTTTCTCATGAGTAATGAGTAAGTATATCATACTTCAGAATTACTCTAATTCACTGACTGCATTTCAGTAAGGGCAGATTTGAGAATATTATAGTAAAATTGGTTTAATACTTTTCAGATGTTGGATTTGAGATTGTTAATGTGGGATGGAATTTATTTAGGTATTTATCTTAGATGATATTTTATCAACTATAAGATAAAAAGGTTGAAGATTGTACTGTCAGGGTCTTACCTCTTTATATGTCCACATATATACTTTTATATGTTTCAGTACACCCACGGAAAAGATAAATGCATGTTAACTGGCCTAACAATAGCTAAATACCAAGGCTAAATTTTTATTCTTAGGTAACTAAAATATCACATTTCCAACCAAAGAAGTTGAATTGGTGTCAGAAGCAGCATGTTCTCCATGACAGAGAATATTAATGTGCATAGTTCATCCTTGCTACACATGGTGAAGCAAACAAGGACACTGTAAGCCTGAGGCCACTTCTGTGACCTATACTTGGAAAGATTGCTCAAACTTGAATTTTTAAAACTTTTGACACTTATCAGTCACAAAAAGCAAACCACTTGATCAGTTATGTATATATAGAGTTGCCAATGAACAAATAAGGCAACTTTCCAGGGGAACACAGGATAATAATTCCTTTGCTTTTCTTCAGTACTCAGCCAATGAAAGTTTGCTGCTCACATAGCTAGAGGGAAACTCTAAAGGCTCTTTGGTTTTGAATGTTGTCAGATTCATAAATCATTTTTTGCTGATAATACATACTGTTAAGATTTTCTTTGAATGTTTTAATTTAATAATTCTGTTAATATGAAACAGAAGCTGGAAAATCTACTTGTCTCTATTTTATGATACCTGAAGTTGTAAATTAACATGGCCACACATCACTGTCACTCACATTTATAGGCATTTGGCATGTACTGTTTCATTTATTTTTGGCTTTGTTTTTCCATGCCCTTGGAAATATTGGATGCAAAAATTGAAAGACTCACTTTTTCCTATTTTGCATGACAAGAAGCATGATAAAATCTCAAACCATGCTGGCTCTGTCCTACTTGGGAAGTAAGTCAATGTCTAGAATACCTAAGCTGTGTATGTTGCCCACACATTGGTCACTTGTTATTTATCTTGATTACCAGATGGAATGGTGCAGTACTGTCATGTTTGTGGTCAAACAGCCTTGTACTGGATCCCAATATTTGTCATTCACTTCACTGAATCTCATCATGAAGGACTGTATCATTTTAGATTAGCACTTAGAAAAAAAGGCATAAATTCATGACAAAAGGGAATTTATTTCTTTGTTTTTAATTTATTAATTTTTACTTAGTTATACAAGTTCAATGGTTAGGTAGGTACCTTCCCCTCTCCTTCCTCCTCCATTCTACCCTATTGTCTCCCACCCTACTGTCTCCCCTTTTCTTCTTTCTCTCCCCCTTACCTCCAGCTTCCTTTCTTTTTGTTTCCTGCCTGCTCTCTCCCACCCTCGAGAACATCTGTTTATAGGTGCACTGAATTTCCCGCTGAGTTTTCTATATTACTGAGAGTTCGTGATTCAGCCCCTTCTTGGACTGCCCACTAATATGGGAACTCAGTTCTATCTGTCTAGCCCCTTGCCTCTAAAGATCCTACTGCCTGAAGCCTTCTCCCCTGAGATCAGTGCTAGCATTTGAGGGTTTGTTGATATGTCAGCCATTGTGCAAATCAGGCAAGGTCAAATCACATTACAGCAATATCTTGTCTGCCATAGCCCAAGCAAAAGTGAAGATATTGTCTATTAGTGGTCTTATCCATCTTTAGGCTCTTACAATCTTGCTGCCCGCCTCTTCTTCAAGGTTCCCTGAGCTTTAGAACGGGAAAGATTTGACTTGTCTGGTTCTGCAGAAATATTCTAGGGTCTTTAGTATTCTGAATTATGGTTGGTTGTTGTTTTCAGCTGTTCTTGCACTGCTCTTAGCTACATCCTGATTGGGTGTTGAGATCATCTTCTAACCAAAGATAAAAGGCTCTTTAAAAGAAAGTCTTAATATAACAAGAGGCTTAAATGTAGATGGAAGAATACGAGTAGGACAAAGCAGTGAGTGGGGCCAGTCTCTCTGCCAGTTGGTTGTCATCTAAATGCCAGCCCGTATCCCCTCCATAACTTGAGAGATCAAACCTGTGCAGTCCCAAGTGAAGAGGAAGGGAAGTAGGAGTGAGCTGTGTCAGATGTTTCCCTGCTTATAGGCAGTTCATGACTGTGGCCTAATTTCTCTATTGGAATGTGCTCTTTTATCTCCTTTCTCTTGAGATCTTATTTCCCATTCCCTTCTAGCTATAATCCTTTGTGATTATAATGGGTGTTACAGAGATTTGTCTTTGAGTATGTCATTAAGTGGGTTTGGAAGTATGATCCACTTATAAGGAAGAACATACAGTATCTAACTTCTTGTGTCTGGGATATTTCATTCAGTATAATTTCTTCTAATTCCATCCATTTACCTTCAGATTTCCTTAATTCATCATTTTGATGGCTGAGTAGAATTCCATTGTATAAATGAACCACATTTTCATTATCCACTCGTCAACTGTTGGGGATTTGGGTTGATTACATGACTTTGCTATTGTAAATAGTGTTGCAATGAACATGGTTGTGCTCATGTCAGTATAATGAATTTCTGAATTGTGGGGGATTATTCCCAGTAGTAGTATAGCTGAGCCATATGGCATTTCAATCCTTAACTTTTTAAAAAATGCCATACTGATTGCCACAGTGCTAGTACAAGCCTGCATTCCCACTAGCAATGTATGAGAGTTCCCTTCTCCCCACATTCTCTCCAGTGTTTGTTGTTGTTTGTATTTTGGATTTTTGACAGCTTGACTGGGGTGAGATGATGATATCTCAGGGTGGTTTTGACTTGCCTTTCAAAGGGGATTTTTTAAATTATTTTTAAAATATTTTTTTAATTTCATACACAGTATGTGTGTTTTACCCATTGCTACCCAATCCATAGTGTCTAGCTTTGTGTTTCTTTTTTTTTTAGCCAGTTTCCTCCCTATTTTCATGTCTTTTTGCCCATGTGACCCACTGGGTTTGATCTGCTTTGCCTGTATGAATAAGTACACCTCTCCCCCTGGCAAGACTTGTTGGGGGCATGAATGAATTGTCACTAGGTAAATCATTAAATAATGTTCCTCACATTCTCCTTTCTCATATTATACCTCAATAGTCTCTCACATAGGAGTCGTGTGATGAGATCATTCTGTTTCCATGGGGAAATATTGATAATCTAAATATTGTTCAGAAATTGTGGAAGTAGACATCTCTGTAGTGAGTTTTTGGGTGTGATAAGAATGTAAAAGCCTCAAAGTGGGAAGGTGTACTGCCAGATGATACCCTTTGGACAGAATACATTTTTGTAAAGAAAATGACTTCATTATACACTATTACAATATAATGTCATATTTTTCTACTTTAAATTTTATTACTGACAATTTGTCACTATGTCTAACTTTAAAATGTACATAGATGTTTATCTAGAAAAAGACTGGTATGTGTAAGTTTAACTATTTTTTAAGTACCACAAAAGGATTTAGTATGTACCTCCTATAGATCAAATCAACAGGGAGGGGAGAAAATACTATAGAGGTAGAATATTGCATCTCTGATGATCTTATAACAAGGAGTTCCATAAACTTTGTGACATCAGTCTCTTACTTTTCATAATATTGAAGACTAAGGAAAAAGCATTGTGTCTGCAAGCAATCTCTTTTTCTTTCTCTACACAATTATCACAATGACATGAAGATTGGAATGTTGCTGTATAGCATAGAAATCTAAATACTCATAAGTTTCCTTACAAACATTAGCCCGAGAAACATAAATTACAAATTTATAGCATAAGAATCTGCTATGCCATCTGGATAAAATGTCTGCATTTGAAGGAACTTATATTTTATCTGCAAATGTGAGGGAGAATAACAATAAGTTTTTTATAAATCCAAATAATCAGTTCATTAACACCTTTTTTTGAGTATATGATCAAAGATAAGAAAGCACAAGCCAGAATGACATTTCAACACTTTTAGGAACGCTGCATGCCTTTGCTGATGTAATTCTCATTATGCTGTAGCTTTCCAGAGATTAATAGTTTTCATTATAATGACACCAAAATGAAAGCAGGACATCAAATAATTTAACCAAAATTACACAAATCTTAAATGTTGCTTCAGGAGAGTGACTTTTAAAATTTACATGGGGGAAAATATGACAACAGAGTTTGAACTCATTTGCACAAGGTAGTTCATCTCCTCTCCTAGGGGAAAACCATTCACTGCCAATGATGATGTATGCTGTAGGCTTAGTGTGATAGTTGATCCTGGGCATTAACTTGACACAACTGGTACTAAGATCCTCTGAGACCACCTGGAGAGATTATTTGGATCAACACATTACAATACAGAGCAGCCCAAGATCCAATTAGAACCTCCTTAGGTCTCACTGAATTTCCCAGTAGCAGACCAGAAAAAAGGAACCATAAAACAAGAGACTGAGAAGATGAAAGATACTTTAGGAATCCTCCAGCCTTCAGCCATCACCCACTAGCCTACTGGATGTTTGCAGTGACTTAGTCTGCCTCTAGCTTCAGCCACCAGCCATGTCATCTCTGCCATAAAAGACTATATCTCCACTCTGGAACTTTAAGATGAATTAATTTCCTTTTCTTCCTTAAGTTAATTGGGTGTTTTCTCACAGCAATAGTTAAGAGCAACTGTTACAGTTCAAACATGACAGTGTATTTCTTCCTGTCCAAGTGGATGAGAACAAGTATGGACAGGAAGAAATGTACTGTCCTGTTTGAATAAAAGTATTTAATATGGCCTCAGGAATCAATGTATAAATTAATATAAAAATGCCTCTTCATTTACCTGTCCACCAGCACATCTGACCCATAGTCCACACTTCATTGCAACCTTTCTGAGCCTACATTTCATGGAAATCTTAAATATATTTCCATTTCATTATTTACAGAATTCTACACGTATGATGGCACTTCAGAACTGTAAGTTGAACTGGCATCAAGAAAGGTGCCTTTTTTTCCTTATGTCTCCACAGACATTCCTATGAAAAAGCATCCTCCTCTTCCCTCCTCCTACCTCCTCCTCCCTTGTCTTCCTTCCCCATCCTCCTCCTCCTCCCCTCTTCCCCTCTTCCTTTTCCTCCTCCTCCCCTCCTCCTCCTCTTCCTGCCCACTCTTCCTTCCCACCTTATCTTCCTCCCTCCTCCTCTTCCTGCCCACTCTTCCTTCCCACCTTATCTTCCTCCCTCCCCCTCCTCCTTCCCACCCCTCCTTCCCTCCCTTCCTCTTCCCTCCTTCTCTTCCTCCTTCCCACCCCTCCTCTTCCCTCCTCCTCTTCCTCCTTCCCACCCCTCCTCTTCCCTCCTTTCCTCCTCTTTTTCTTCCTCCTCCTCCTTCTCCTCCTCCTCCTCCTTCTCCTCCTCTTCTTTCTATTTTCCTGCTCCCAAAAGCAGGGTCACTTGATATGAGTGCAGAACTTCACAGATCCTGAAATACACTTTTTTAAGGAGATTCTGAACCCAGCCACTCTGGCTCTGATCATCTTCAGTTACTTCATAATCAGTTCTTGTGTGCAGTGACTGTCTCTCTCCTATGAGTTCTATATACTCCTGTGGTCATCACTAGGTGCCTATTCAGAAGTTATTCTCCTCAGGCCCCCATAGACATTTTATCTACTGTGACTGAGTGGATGAACCCTGGATGAAGTGAAATCTCAGATTTCCATGTACCTCCTCGCTCTTAAATAAAAAGTAAAAGTTGGTTCCCTTGATTATGTCACAACTCAGGTAGATTAGAAATCATTCCTGTTTGTTCTTCCTCTTGATACATTTAGTTTCTTTCAGTCTACTTAGGATTGAACTGGACTCTACCACTGAGTCCTGAGTTACATCCTCATTCTGTTTGAGTCTGGCTCCCTATTATAGAAGCTACTCTGCAGCTGAAGTGTGCACTTCTTCAACATAGCCATTTTACCTTTAGTCAGTTGATTTATCAACACTACCAAATCACATCCTTCTCCAGAACATGAAAAGGTCATTTAGTTATATCAGTGCACCTGCAGTAGTAACATACACTCTACCAAGAGCATGTAGTCTTTGAAACTTGGAAACTTAAGTGTTATTTTAAGACTCATGTTCTCTCTTTTATAAAATGTTTATTTTTTTAAGTTTTCATATAAAACAGAATGAGTATAGGTGCTTGTTCCCTGCCCCCAATATCTCCTTTTCCACCCCCTTTGTCTCACGTCTTCTGTTCTGTACTCCAATCCAGTCATGTCCCCCACTTGCTCTCATGTCCCTTGTTGAGTGTAGATCACAAACCTCTGTTTGGGATGCCTATAGTAGTATATAGACTGAAGTTCTCTTTAACCATTTAATCTTCATCACGCTTTAACATTTAATCTTCAGAGTTTTATCATGGTTTTTCCTGTGAAATCTCTGAAATCGGTCCACATTTCTTTAGACTTATATGAGTTAGCATATTTTTGCACTTCACAAAATATTGGCACACATTTTTTTAGGGAGTTATAGTTTTCCATGAAATCTTGGAACACTATTCAGATTTCCTCTTTATTTTGCAGTCAGTAACTACTCTGTAGCCCCTATCTAGCCTCCAGACACCATCTTATACTAAGTCTACAACAACTTCCTTGAGCTCAAGAAATTATTTTTTTTATGTACTACATTGTGTAAAAATTCCAACATCTGATTTTTGTTTGATGTCTTTTGCTAGAAGATTTTTTTTTCAGAAGACACTATGAGATAACATTTTTCCACATATCCATTTAGCATCTGTTGAACAGAAGCCTGGTTGAATGCCTTCATCATTTTCTTTGATTTTGAAGTTTTTGACACTGATCAACGGTTTCCTACTTTGAAGCTGTCCTCTTCACACCTTATATTATTTCCTACCAAGATGCTTTTCTTCAAAGTTCACTGCTAATATCCCTCTAGTTTCTTTATTTTACTCTTTTATCACCTTGGCATATATTAATGCCTTGATGTTTACTAATTTCCTAGTTCTTCCCTGATGTCTTGAGTTGTAATCCTGCATTTCTATACTTCAAAGATAATTCTAAACCTTCCATGATCACATTTTGAACATCTTTACATAATCATACATTTCCTCCATCACAAAATCTATTGAATAATGATTTTCCTTTTATTTTGATATCAGACTCGCAACTATTCAGCTTTCATGATCATCTAAAATGACCTGTAGGATTTATTGAATAGAGTGCTTATTGATTTGAGAGAGATAAGCACACTGATTAAAAAAAAACTTTTTTCTAAAGCAATTCCTCATAGTGTAGTTTTAAAAAGTACATGACACAAAGTTACAAAATTTTTTCTCTTCTTTGTAAAAAAAAATCTATGTATTACATAATATTAGTACATTATTGGCAGTACACATGGTTTTATTAGTATTTATGATAGCTTGTAGAAAGCTGATGGATATCATAAGGAGCTCAAATTTCACACTGCCCCTCACCTCAGTGCCCTCTGGAGCATTGTCATAGATAGCTATAACTGTTCTTTCTACTTCTTTTTTCAATTGTTCAGGAAGCTCGCTCAATTTATTTCACACAATGCCACAAACCTATCCCTTCCTTTCTATTACCACCACTGAAAAACAGTCCCAGGATTCTGTGACCTTTTATCCAGAGAATTACTGCAAACTTTTGGTCTGATTTATTTGCCACCAAATTTTTCTTCATATACTATATCTACTATACTACTTTCCGGTGAAATTTTAAAACAAGCATTTTGATCATGCAAATTTTGATCTAGCAGATTTCTATTAGTTTGATTTGTTCAATGGATAAATTCTAAAGTTTCTTTTTCCTGAAATTGAAAACTTTATACAATAAAGTAATAATATTTATGATTTTCAAATATTTTAAGGTAGTTTAACCTGCTGTGTTAATAATGCATTTTCTGCATTTTCTCTCCAGTAGACAACGGATTGTCTACAATTATCTCTTATTAACCTTCAACACCTAAAATTTTATTGTCATCAGTGAGGTAGAACTTAGACCCTGCACTATTAACAGAAGAATCTGTGTATCTGGAGTTTCAAAACTAGGTATAACTATATTTTGAAATTTATTTAAATAATTTAAGTAATGTATATTGAAAATATATCTTCATGACACTTATTTATAAATGTAAACACAAATGTAGTATTGCTATTCCTTCAGTAGTCTTCAGATTATTTAATAATTTTGGCATTTCAGAGAATAATTTTCACAACATTTCAACATGAACTCTTGTCAAGGCAAGTATTAACATATTTATATTCTATTTTACATCTTTTTCATCCATATTCTTCTTTATAAATATTTTTAACTATGTTAATTGGATACTTAGTTTTTATCATTATTTATTCAATTGTGCATGTGTGTGTGTATGTGTAGAACCATGGGCAAATTTGGAAACCATCATGGACCACCTCCACCTCCTCTTTGTTTACGCTTACCCCTGGATTCACAGGCTCAGCCCACCAGGATCAGAAGCACAGGCCGCCCCCGCTTTCGCCTGGTGTCTATATGTGGGATCTAGGATCTGAACTCAGGACCCTCTGGCTGCAAGGCAGAGGCTTAACCCCTGAGCCATCTCTCCAGCCCCAATATCGTCTTTATAAATATTGAGAAAAATTAAGTGTTAATTAAACTAGACTTCTACAGGAAACAGGAAATTAGATAGATATTTTTCTCTACCAATTTTTAAGGTTAAATATCAAAGAGATGATACCTTTATGGGTAAATTTTCATGTACATTGCATTTATATTATTTTCTGAAAATATATCTCTGGGCTGGAGAGATGGTTGAGTTTAAATCTCTGCCTCAAAAGCAGAAAGTGCTGAGTTCAAATCCCAGGTCCCAGGTAAAAATGCACTTCTGGCTTGTGTGGGCAGAAAATCCCAGAGTGAAGCAAAAAAGAGGTAGAAGCAATCCAGGATGATTCTCAAAGTCATATAGTGCCCTCTGATACACATACACACAAATACATACACACACACACACACACACACACACACACACACACACAAATAAAGTAAAAATATAACTCTATAAACTTAAAAGTATTTCAAGTGAAGATCATCATAGTAATATTTAATTAATATTGTCAGTAATTGAATAACTTCATTATTTTCTTGTTGAGATAACTTCAGTGTACTAGTTACTCCTGTGTTGCCATGAGAGAGAACACCCAAAGTCAAGAAACTTCACGGGGAGAAAGGAGATTTATTCAGCTTACGGTTTCAAAGGGGAGAAACAGTCGTTTCATGGCTGAAAAGACATGGCAGATTGACAGAAGCTGGCAGCAATCTCTGTCACTGCAGACATCTAGGCCCAAAGCTGGAAGACTGCCAACTGCCGAAGCAGGTTATTCGGAGAAGTATGGGGGGAGTTATCCACCTCAAGCTCTAACGAGGTTCCAACTCCTAAAGGCACCATGATCTTCCCGAACATATGAGCCTGTGTGGGACAACTCACATTTCAAACCATGACACTACATCCCTGGCTCCCACAGGCTCATTGCCATTTCATTATGCAAACCATACTGAGTCCAACTGCTAAAGTCTCAGCACAGACTATATCAGTAATCCCTAAATTGTCTAAAAATTCAAAGTTAAAATTGTCCTGTAAAAATCAAAAGATAAGTTACATACTTTCAACATACAATGGCATAGAACAAACTTTCCCATTCCAAAAGGGAGGGATGGCGGGGTGTATCCAGAAAAGATCATTGAGATAGCTTAGTTTCTTCTATGTTTTTACATGCCTTTAGCTTTTTTAAACACATTTTTATTCAAATAGAATAAATTTGATATTAATTGATGACCTCAATTCACTCTGTACCTGAGGAATATCATGAAGTTCTGATCCTTCTTCTTCCATCTCCTTAGTGTGATTACAGACATGCACTACTGTGCCCAGTTCATGGAGTTTTTGGGATCAAATAAAAAACTTTTTTTAGCAAGCATTCTATCAAATGAGCATTATGTTCAGACCAGAATTAATTCTCATATTGCTTGTTCTATAAAGATACATAGTTTTTACAAATTAGCATTAGTCTTTCATAACAATCTGAACTTCGATATTACAAAAATCAATAATGAAAATACAACCTCCATTTATGCTTTTGATTGTAGTGATGTTTTATAAAAATCTTATTTCTCAGTTTCATATCAATGTCCACTCAGGGTTAAATGTATTAGAGCTATTTCTTATATCTGTGAGGAGATAATTTGTCCCAAGAAGCTAAAGGACACCTCTATTTACAAGTCACCTGGAATAAAATTTTGTTCTAAATGCATTGCTTTGAAACCAGATGGTTTTAAGGATTATACAACAGCTTATAAAAAGGAGATAGAAATTATCCTAAATTGAAATGCCTTCAGGAAGATCAAGTTCTGGAATCAACTGTTGGGATCAACTGTCTGTAGAGTAGTTGATGCATGTTCACTTTTGTTCAAGAGCACTCAGCATATACACTGAAGCTCAAAGGTAGAACAACTGGTTCATGGTCTATTTCCTATAATTTTCCTTAGAATTAGTTGTCAGCAAATTCAATTAACATTCACGAATCCAAAGATCTATTGAAGCTATTTGGTCTCCACACTGAATTTTTTCTGTTGATCTATATATCTATATTAGGTAAATTTCAAAGTGTATTGATTGTTTTACCTTTAGAGATGCTCCACTTAATATTTTTAAACATTTACAGGGAGGGTATAGGGACTGGCAGATAGATGGTAACCATCCTTCAAATGGGACACTTAATTCCCCCCCCCCCACTGCTGGGTCCTGCGCCTATTCTTCCATCGACCTTTGAGTCTCCTCTTACATTAAGATCTTCATTTAAACAGTCTTTTATCTTTGGTTCGGAGGTGAACTTCGATACCAATCAGGATGCAGCCAAGAGTGGTGCAGGAAAAGCAAAACTGAAAACAACAACAAGACAAAATTCAGAACACCAAGGACCCTACATTAATCACCTAGAACCAAACCAGTCCAAAAAGCTCAGGGAATCTTGTGGAAAAGGGGGAAACAAGATTTTAAAAGCCTAAAGATGGGGATGAACATGTATATGCAAGGTACACAACACAAGTTAGGGCTGCAGCAGCCAGGATTGGACTTTGCCTGATCTGTACAATGGCTCACATGTCAACCATCCCCTCAAAGTCTAGCATGGATCACAGAGGAGCAGGCTCTAGCCAGTAGGATTCTTACAGGCAAGGGATTAACAGTCATAATATAGTTCCTATACTAATGGGGAGCCCAAGAAAGGGCTCCAGGCTATGCTATTGAGTCCTTACTTCTCACTAGGGTAGAGGACTCAGAGAGAGGTTTGGTATTTACACAAAAGGATGCTCCAGGGGATAGGAGGTAGGAAGGTGGAGACCCTGGGAGAAGGGGAGGGAGAGAAGGGAGTGAAAGGAAGGCAGAAATGGGGAGCTTGCGAGGAGGTCTTGGGCAGGGAGGAGGGAGGGAAAAGACAGGTGTACCTATTGAGCTTGTATGATTAGGAAAAAAATAAAGTGTGGGAAAAAATTTAACTTTAATTTCTTACAAAAAAATTTAAAAATTTAATTTAAACTAAAATTTAATTTAAACATTTAAGAAATCAAAGCAATATTTCATATTTTCTTTACAAATATGTCTAAATAGTACATATAGTGAAAATCCAATTCACTATTGCCATAAGACATAAATTTATTTTTGCTTTTATATTTGCATAAATACATGGAGTCATGTGTGAAACAGAAAAAAATTCATACTTTTGTTACAGTACTGTTAAGTTTGAGTAAGCATCTAACAAGGTGCTCAGAAGAGTAGCAAATAGAAGAAAAAAAGCACAAAATTATTTCTTTTATATATTTTTATCAGTGTATATTATACATGTATATTATACATGTTATACTCTGGCATTAAAATATGGACATGTATCTATCATTTTTCAATCTATCTGCCTGTCTATCTATCTATCTGTCTGTCTATCTGTCTAGCTATGTATATATTAATCAATAGATTGGTCTTTCTATCTGTCTAGCTATGTATATATTAATCAATAGATTGGTCTTTTTGTCTGTCTTCCAATTTGGGATCCATTTATCTTTTATATACCTGTGCATTAGTCATCCCATGAATGTAGTTTGCTGCAATGTTACCAAGTCTTGTAAATTAATGAAATAAGACACAAAAAAGGAATAACTGCAAGGAAAACAAAATTAGATAGAATTCTTAACATCAATAACGAGAACAGGGCAACCATTTCAAAAGCACAAAGAGACTCAATTGCCCTGCCAAACAGTATGAGATGATCAGTGAACATAGTTCAATGAACTGTAGTCAGTGATCAAGTCAAGAGGTCTCTACTCTACTCAAGTATTTTAACTTGGGCTTGTGTTTGTTTTTTTTTTTTTTTAATTCATTGGAAAGCCTTTCAAAGCCTGTAAAAAGGAAAAATACATATAATTAGAATTTTACTCATGTAAAAGACTATCCAAAGTTTTCTCTCTGAAAGAAGTGTTAGCTTGGGCTGACTCATCTCAAACCTGGTAAAATTAATTTTTGCCATTGCTATTTAAGATTATCTACATCAGACTTGGGAGTGAATTCAGTATAAAAATGGCTTTCATATGTAGAATAGGGAAATGCTAGCAATGGCTAGAAATCTAGCTGTGGTTGAGAGTCTGCAGCCTCTATTTCTCTCCATGTTAATTTGTTCAAGAATTCCTCCCTGGGCTACTGATCTCAGTATGGTAGTTGGACACAAGGTAAATATGGGAAGATATAGATAGCATAAATGATTAGATGCATTGAGCTTATTATGGAAACTGGCCAATCACTTCTGCCTCATCATTTGGAAGCTCATTTGTCACGGAAGACCTTAAATGTATTCTCAAAATGAAGAGTTTCAAAGAACTAAACTCCCTTTTGCTCAGTGAATACTTGCCTTATTCTCACATGAAATATACAATATACCTGGCCTAAGAATTATCCTATTTTTCATCTTGTGACAGGAAAAAGATCAAGGAGTAGTATCTGCACAGTTAAATCATGGAAAAAATTGGATGATATTTTGTCATTACATCTGCTATAGTATAGCTGTATTTGAAATATATCTTAGTGACAAAATGCAGGAAGTTATTGTCCCCAGCACATATAGCAATAAATATTATATGTGTTTGAAAAGTGATAGGACACTAATAGACATAATGTAGTCTCCTATCCAGAATAACCTTAAATCTAGCTCAAAAAATATAAATAGTTTGGTGATTGACTCTCAATGATGTTTCCCAGAAGGAATCTTTATGATTCCTTGCATCTTTTACCTTTTCCCCTTTGGACCTCTAAAACATCTATTATTTACAATAAACAATGTTACTCATATTGCTTCTCAGAGTTTTCTTTGTCTGAATTGTTAACACAAAATTCAGGATTTTAAAAGTTTGCTTTAACTGTTTGCTGTCTTTGTTACTATCAGACCAATCTGTTAGAACTTCTACCAGAAGACATTAAGGACATATGAATTTTGCTTCTGTTACTCTATTAAATTCAAGTGACACCATAAATACAGTTTAGGGAATTAGATCTCTCTCTGTGTGTGTGTGTGTGTATGTATATATGTTCATGTGTAGAAAAGATCTCCTGAGTGTGTGTGCCTGTGGATGCCTAAGTATACTCTAGGAATCACACAGGGTTGCTCTTCCCTGTACCTTTGTTCTTGTGTTTCCATGCTCTGCCTTCATAGGGCAAAAATTCAAACCTCTGTCTTATCCATCTAGCTTTTTTTCACAGGACCTGGGGATTCCAAGTTAGTGTTTTTCTTTGTCAAGCAAAGCTGTAACCCCCGAATTATCTTCTCAGCTCAGATTTAGGTAACTTGTCATATCATTTGAAACCCTTTTGAGACTGCCAATAAATTTTAGCCAGCAGAGATGGGGATTTTCATGCATTTGCAATCAGGTAGGGCTGGGGCTTGAACTGTTGGGTCTTCAACACATTTCTGTCTTTATATTCTTGTGGCCTTCTTGATGCGATCATTCCAATTATGTTAATATAACTTTGCTAATCATGAAGGTTGTGTTCCAGTGTTGGAGAGTATAGTGTAACCACAGAAAGCTCGGTGGCAAATTCTTGGAAATGCATAGCATTATTTGATTCAGTCCTTTTGGATCAAGGAAAGGTACTAAGTGCTCTGTGATGGCTGATAATTGTCAGCTTGACAACTTGGCTACTGGTTGTCTCCAAAACCACCTGAGTTATATTCTCCTAGCATATCAATAAGGGGTTGTGTTGAATGCGTGCACAACCCAAGCCAATGTTTGTGAGATCATTACCTAGACAGGTAGATGAAGATGGAAAAAGTGAAGCAGAAAACCAATCTCATATGCATGCATTAGTCTAAGCTCTCTGATCTTTTGTGGATGTGATGAGACTAATTTTTTCAAGTTCTTGTAACTGTAACATGCCCAAAATGACAGACTGTGGCCTGGTTTTATAAACTGAAAGAAAAGCTTCTCTTTAAGAGGCTTGAAAGGGTCAGATATTTTGTTACAGTAACATGTAATGAAAACTGAAACACTCTTCACCTACTTTCAAAATTGGAAAAGTTGGTTTGGAACAAGACCATGTGGAATAGGACTTAGTGTTGGATTCCACAAAATCTAAGGTAAATTGCCATGACAAAGAATTGAAATATTTGTGATTGAAAAATCAGAAGAGACTTCATTGGTGATATTTGGGTACATGCTATTTTGTTCCATTTTATAGGTTCAAGATAGATTAGTCTCAACTGGGGCAAGGACACTAATTCATAAATCTGGCTTTAATTCTGCATTCATATATGCAGGTGACAATAAAATAGTATCAATAAAAACTTAAAAGCAAAAATGAAAAAAGGGAGACAGCCCACTCCCCCAAAATAAAGAAGAAACTGAATTACTAAAAATTAATTTGTGTTCAAAGTAAGGGGACTTAAGCCAAGTGAGGTATAAGAGCAGGCATCTATACTACATTCCTTGCAACTAACATACATCATTTCACTTGCCTTCTCATTTAACAACACTTACTAGTGTGTAATACTAAATAACAAGGAAATGAACAAATATAACTTGCCCAGTCATTCTGCTAATAATGAACGTTAAAAAGTAAAATGATATTGTTACAAGACTAGTATATTCTTTAGGGAGACAAAATTCATTGTTTTACAATGTCAAGTTTAAGTTTTATTTATTTATTTTTTTTAGAAATAGACTGGAATGGAGTAAGAAACTGGAGAATTAAATGTAGCAAAGAATGACTTCTTTTTTAATTGTTTAGAACTCAAATTTTATATTTATTAAATATATTTTTCTCTCTTTTTTCTTTTTCTAATATTACACACAGGAGGAGTGGTTGGTTGTCCTTATTTCTCATAGTTCACCCTTCTTCCTTTCCTGCTTCCTCTCTTACCCTCCCTTGCCTTAACCAATCCATGTGACTATTTTACCATAGGTATATCCTTTGTTTTAGAGAGAGAGAGAGAGAGAGAGAGAGAGAGAGAGAGAGAGTGCGTGTGCGCACACGTATCAAAGAGTACTGTGTGTCTCTGTAGAAGGCCAAGCATGACTACAGGAATCATCCTGTATTGCTTTTACCTCCTTCTTGTTTCCTTTCTGGAGTTTCCTTTCCATCCACCAGGGGCAAAAGTGTGGGCCTCTGTTGTTTCTGCCTGCTGTTTGTACTTGGGACCTGGGATCCGAAATCAGGATCTTCTGATTATGAGACAGAATCTTAACCCTTGAGCCATCTCTCCACTCCAAGTACATCCTTTTAAAAATACATTCCCAAGAAAAAAAATATAGCATGCTTGGAATCTTTCCAAAAATGGCATTTTCAGATAAGATTTCACAGAGAATTATGAAGAATTAGTGGAACATTGTTTTATTCTTATTTCAATTATTTTTTATTTCTAGTTTTCCAATATATAATGAATAGTTGACCCTGGTCCTCCTCCTTTCCCCTTCCCTCTCTCCCTCCTGCCTTCCTCTCCCACACTCCCTTCCTTTCACTAATCCATCCTACTCCCTCCCACGCTCCTGCTCTCTGGTTGTGTGGGCCCCAGAGTTCCCTTCCAGTTGCCTGCTCTAGTGGCAGCTCAGGCCACTATGGCAGATTAAATGGTACAAAGTTCACTTGGCCTTATTCTGACTGAGCATTTTTAGGGTTGTCCATATGATATACTCTTGTTGGTTGTACCAGACTGCATCTAATTTGGGTGTTGAGATTTTTTTTTTCTTATTTAATGGTAAATTACAGGGTGCTTAGATGGAAGTTTGCTATCAGATGTTTATGTTCAGTATTGAGATATCTGAGGCTGTAGATTGTCAATTTTATCCTGATCCATTGTTGTTTTGAATGTTATACATTACTGAATGTATATTCCCTGTCTTGGGAGGTGGGAGTGTGGGATTAGTAAACAGGTGTTTTGTTTCCAGGAAGCTAATCCCACTACCTACTGTGTCCTATTTCTTCTCTTTAAGAGTTTTCTCACATAAAAACCAAGAATCAGTTCTATCTAGAAAATATTTGTGTGGAGTATCTTGCAAAACATTGCTCCTCCCATCCATTTGCTCTTACAATCTTACCGCCCTCTCTTCCGCAAATGTCCCTGAGCTTCAGGATGGGGAGAGATTAGTCTGGCCCAGTTCTAGGTGGTTTATATAGGGTCTCTGAAGTTCTGGATTGTGGTTTGTTGATTTTCTTTTGCAGTTTTGCTGCTCCTGCAATGCTTGACCCCACAAAGTCTTGCATTTGCTAAAGGCACCAAGATCCTTGGAGGCAAGGAATTGACAGCCATAGTAGTGTTCCTATGCTTAAGGGGAACACAGGAAAGGGTTCAGGGAAATGCCACTGGGTCCCTGTACGTCATCGGAGAGGAGGGCCCAGAGGAGAGTCTGGCATGCACATTAAAGGATTCTCAGGGATTTGGGAAGGGAAGCATTGGGGGTTGGGGAAGGAGGAGTGAGGGGTGGGGGAGCAGGGGGTTTGGGGGGAGGAGGAGGGAGGGTGGGAACCGGTGTACCTATTAAGTTTGTATGAGCAGAAATAATAATAAAAATGTTAAAAAAAGAAAATATTTGATGTTGATGTGACTAGGAGAGTAACTGTGTAGCTTAGATTTAAAACCATGGCTATGTTCATATTTGTTGTAATATGAATATTTGTTTTAATATGGGTAATATATTTTGAATTTTAGAAGTGAACTCTATATGTTAATAGTCTATTTATTCTTGAAGTAGAAGCCACAATTTAAGATATGTTAAAATGACCAAGAACTCATCAGAAAAATATAGACAGAATTTTAAAATTCAAGCCTTGAAGACTACAAATATTATCAGGTCATATTGACAAAGTTGCTTGGGAAACTTAGAGATTAAGAAATATATAAATAAGAGTAAGGATACTTGCCACACAAACTCAGTGATCTCAGTCAGTCCTCCAAGCACCATTTAAAATCAGAGAAATCTGACCCGACAATGTTGTCCTTTGACCTTTCATGCATGTCATACACAGCCAATTATGCACTATTGAAGTTACTTTCATTGCTGTAAGACAGGGCTCATATTCAACTTAAACTTATTTGGTTTACCATTCTAGTGTAAACATAATACATTATGTGAAAATCAGATTGTAGATTACATGGCAGCTGGTTGAAGTAGAAGGCCAGTTCATGTCACTGAAGCCATCATCAGGAGGCAGGGAAGGCAAGAGCAAACAGCAAGCAAGGCCTGGCTACTAAACCTCAAGGCCCTGCTTTAGTGACCTCCCTTTCTCCAGCAAAGCTCTCCCTCTTGACAGGTGCCACAAACATCTCCAATGTTAGCATCAACTAAGGATTCAAATAAATGAACCTGCAGGGGCCAACTCACACTGAAAGCATGAGAAACATGTCATACACAGACAAATAGAAGAATATTTGTTGTTAAGAAAGAAACATGCCCACAAATGAGGTGAGTCATGTGTCTGTGGATATAAAGATTGTAGAAAGTCATGGAGTAAGAAGAAATATGAAAGAATGAAAGAGGAAAAGAAGCTTGATGCTTTTAAATGTACTTCCTCTTCTCTTTCTAGGTACTTAAGGCATTTCATTGAATTCAATAATGCAAGGATATTATTTTAGATGTCATAAAGTTCTATCATAAAGTTCTAAAACTCTGGTTTCCTCTTTCCAGTTTTGTGCTGTTTATATATTCATGAGAGAGGAACAATGGAAAAACAATGAAAACATTTCCAAACATTGGGAAAAAAGGGTTATTGTTTCCTATAGAGTCTATTTATTTCCTTTATGGTATTAATACAAATTCTGTAATGTCATTCTTTAAGTATTTAATGTTCGAAATTTCTATCCTACTTAGAAAAGAACTTTTCCTTAAAATAAAATTAGAGCTCTTTGGCATATTTATTAATGACAATTGACTATATGCTTCTCTTTATGAACATACTATTGGTATGTAGTAGAAGAAATGGACCTTGTCCCAAGAAGTTGAGAATATGGGTGCCAGAGCAAGACTCCTAGGTGTTAAGTATTGATTTTTTCCCTTTGGTCCATGATGATGTTTTCTGTAGGGTCAGCTCTCCTTGCTGTGTCTTCACAACAGCTTTATAGAATTGGAAGAACAATGAGCAAAGCCAAGGACAATGGAATGGGAGCCAAGAATCAAATTAAAGTAGCTTTTAGTGCTGTTAGGCTTGCCAGTGCCTTAAGCAAAACGAGTTCTGAAAGCTTTCTATAGACTAACCAAACTCATGAGTTTATTGGACTTGGACCAAAGCCTCAGCTATTAATAAGTTTCATGCATCATTTGTCTGCATCCTCTGACTACCTCTATTTTGATTGTGTGGCTGGAAAAAAAGGTTATCAATGCTCCAAATATTTCATATAGAAGCAAAATATAGTTCCAATGCTGGAGCTAGCATGCATATGCCAAAGTTGTAACGGATCTAAAAATAAGGATTGCTGTCCACACCACTAGTAGTAGACTTTAGCATAGTGACTCAGGTAATAAACTAGTAAATATAAGAGCGGAAAATATGTTTAGTGATCTGTTGGACATTAATTTGTGTACATGTCAAAGTATGATGTCATCTACCAACCATACTTCCTCCTTTTCCTTTAAGTATTTTTGGTTTTCTTATTCCCCCAAGAAAGGATAAAACTCTGAGAAATCAGAGTTATTGGAGACACATATTTCCAAGTGAGATTTAGGAAGGAGTGGGAGAGAAAGATGGATTTTCAGGGTGCTGAAGGTCTGAAGGGGAAAATTCATGCTTACATGACCAAGTGAGCTACAACCTGTCCTCTGTGTACTACAGCCAAGTCATAGTTTGAGACTGAGGAAAAGGAAAAATTGCAATATCTAAGTATCACTCTTTATGGTCTTCTTATAATAGGATTGCATACTTACATTTGCATTCCAGTCCATGGAGAGCTAAAACATACCCCAAATTGCTTCAAAGAAAAACATGGTATGTCAGTAACAGCTTTTTTGTTGTTGTTTTAGAGGAAGTAATTGCTTCTGAACAGTCTAATCTTCTTTTAGCATTTTATTTGGAATACTCCAAAATTTCCCTCTTACAAATTAAAATGAAAAGTATTACTAATATAAGAGGATCAGATTCTGTTAAGCATAGGTTTCATTTTCAGAATTCATAAGGATTTACGAGCTTTTCTCTTCTGAAGTGAACTTTATACCTCTTTTCACAAATCAAGTGCATGAAGAACAGAATTCACTGCAACTTGCCTAAAATACAATAAAATCAACCTGAGGAAAGCCAAAAGTTCACTTTTGCAAAATATGAATAATGTTGCAGAAGAGAATAGCATTCATCTTGGTTCTCCTTCTTATAATGCTCCTAAAGAATTTATGGGCATGAATGACGACTCTGGTAGAAATCAGTTTTCTAAGCTAACGTGTAGAATATCTGAAAAAAAAACATTTATTACTTCTTGACTGCGAATCAGACATATCATGTTAGAGAAAATTAGGATGATATTATGCATTAAATTAAACCATTTGGATTATATTTTCTCTTAAATACTTCATATCCTCTGGGAATTTATGAACGTATTTTAGTTACACTCCTATCAGCAATGGCATTAAACTGAGAATAATGGTCTCTACTTAGGTTGTTTAGAAATCAGTTTTTCAGAAAAGAATGACTGACCATATACATTAGCTACTTGCTCCACTATTATTGCAGAGATAAAATCATGAGACAAATAGAAGCAAAGATGGAGAATATAACTAGTTAAATATATACCTCCAAGTAAACAATGCCATGCATCAGTGGGTAAAATCCTTGTTCTGCAAGTAAGAAGACTTGAGAATCCTTTCTGTACATTCAATTGACTGTACAAGGCTAGAACCTTTGTGCATTACATGCAGAGGAATTGGTACATCTTGAATCCTTGGAGTTCAGTGAAAACTTCTTTCTAAAGTACTTAAGCCTGAGAGTGATAGATGAGGATGCCTTGTATACTGCTCAGGCATCTAGATGTGTGTTCAAGAGCATCTGCACACTCAAGGGCACATACCATGCACCATGTATACAGGTACACACAGGCACACAGACATACATACACATACACACAAGTACACACATGCACACCCAGGCACACATATGCACGCGTTCACACACGTGCATACACGCAAGTGAACACACCTACATTAGACACAGGAAAACATACATGCACATACGAAGGCCTGCTTACACAAACCACAGAAATGAGTGCATTGGCAAAAATGAAATTTTTTTAGGAATAAAAACTTTAGATAATTTATACTATGGTATGTATGTGCATCCAAAATGAGTCTTTTTATGTTTATAATTTTATGTGTATTACTCATAGTCAATTTCATTGCATTTTTATTTAATTATAGCTAAACAACTTTTATTTCTGTAAAAATGTGTAATTAATTTTCAATTAATTGTATAGGTAGATGAACATTTATTTCTCAATGGGGAAATAGAACATTAATAATAATACAGTTGCCAATTAGTAAGAACTATAAGCATATCTTAGTAGGGATATTTAGGACAAGAAACATTATGATGAAGAATATAAGTGGCTAAAATAATGAACTTTACTCACTGGCATTTCATTTTCCATACATTGTATTAACCTGAAAAAGCAGAGTTTTTGGAAAGTGTGCTTTGTAAGCAAATAAGCTTTAATAATATATAGCTAATTAACTTATTGCATAGGGTTCATTTGTTTATTGTCTGTGTATTAGAAGTCAAATCAATAATAGCTTTTATGCCAATAATAGTTTAGAGGTATGAGTATATTTTATTTTATTTTTGACTTTTATTTTTAATGTTGCATGCGTGAATATAGTAACTTCATATTTTCAATGTAGTCCCAAGTCACGTCCCCGTCCTTTTCCCCTTACATATCTTCATCTCTCCTGCCAGACTCCCTCATATTTTCAAATCTTTTCACTTGTGAGGCCCATTGTGTTCTATCTAGTCTGTGATGACTTATGCCTGACATGATACATGTTTCAGCAAGCATACTAGATAAATGCATAAACCATTGAATAAAACATCCTCTTTTACTTTCCCCATTAACATTTGAGCTCCTCTGTTTCTCAGAGAGCTATGGAGCTTCTTGAGACGTTTCTGATGTTATGACGAGATAAGGATAAGACTTGAATATATTTTTAAAAGAACTTTGGTAACCTCAACTATTGTCATTTAAAATATTCATATATTTGTTCAAATAATTCTATTACTAGTGATATGCTTATTGTGTACAAATAAATTTTAAAAATATTCTTTATATATATATATACATTTTACAAAACAGTAAATTTTATTGTGTTATTTTTATGTATATCAGATACAAATTATATTCATCCTACTCTGTGACACTATGTTATGTCTCTTTTCTGGATTATATTCCTCTCACCTAATAGTCTCCTTTCTCCTTTCATTTTTTCTTCATTTTGTATTGTTTCCCTAGATTCCACTTAGGAGATGAAATATTTGTCTTTCCAACTGGTCTATTTTACTTAATAATATGATCTCTGGTTTCATTCATTCTGGTATTCTTACTTTAAGAACATTATGAGAAATAAAAACCTACAATGTCAAATTTTACAAGAGAGTCTCAATTTAGAAAAACACCTCTTGATTATAAGGATATTAAATAACTGATGAGCTGATGGTTTTTCAGTAAAATTGATTTTGGTATTTTGGGGTAAACTGAAAGATGTTGGCATACACTTTGCAGGGATAGCCTGGCATACAGGGTGTGACCATGGGGACTCTGGTCGCTCAGGACATTTGCTTGTGCTGTCATCAGTAGAGGTCCTTCCTCACATAGTAGCCTGAATACGGCATTTCTGCAGCTCATTTTGTCACATACCTTAAATTTGGAAGATAGGTGTTAAATATCTTTCCCTTTCACAGTGAGTTTGGGATAGATATAAAGCTGTTTAAATATTTTCCTTTTTTACTTATTTTTTTATTTTTGACAGTTTCATGCAACCGAGCAATGCAATGTGATCATATTCACTCAACAATTTGCCTGTCTTATCACAGTCCAAATGATGATGACCTAAGATAATCTCCCACCTGTTTCATGTCTTTCATTTTTGGCAGATTGTGGTGAGGTAGCCACAGCTTCTGTGTATCTATCATTACAACAGCCTCATCATAACCACAAGACAGTTTTGGTTTTGAGCAGTTAAAATTGTTAGGCTGCCTTTTCCACAATAGTCACTTTGCCTTAGAGCATGGACAGGAATGGAAACAAAGTTCTTTTGTTGTGGAGTAATCCATAATCTTTTATTTTCAGCCCTTTATTGGTTTTTTTTAATCCATATACTTTCTTTTGAATGCTTTTGTACTTTTTTTTGCTTTCCTAGATTTCATTTTATTTCATTTTTTTATATTTCTACTTTTACAAGCATATGATGGGCACATCATTGCATTACAAAGTGGCTTCCTTAATTTGTTCAATACATACTCATGTACGTGTAATAATAATTCACTTAAGCTATTCACTACTTGGTAGTACTTATTCTGTCTTTATTAGTGAACTATTTATAAAGCTGAGCTGAAGCAGTGAAAACTTAAGAACATCTATTTCCCATCTTCCATCCAATATTTTCTCTTTCCTTTAAAAGTACTATTAGCTCTTTCAAAAAAGATATAGGTCTCTTAAGCACTATTGCTTATAAACATGTTGAAGTAGTTTTTTTTTTCTCACATTGAAGTTAATTTATCAATAAAGGCAAACTAAACACTGTAAAATCGTGAATTCTAAATACATTCCATTAATTTCATAAAGAATAGCATTCAAATGGAACTGAGAAACAGAAAACAAATGAAGGACCACTGTTCCCTGGTTATACATAGGGCTCTGAAGATGAGTTTTGGAATATATGGCTTGAATTGTCATTACACAGGGAAGGAATCATCACTATTCACTGGTTCTTATGAGCAGAGATAGGTCTTTCTAGTGAGACATTTTCTGGAACACAAGATTTTGGGTAAAGTTTTAATATTCACTTTTTTCCCATGAAAGAGGATTGAGAAAATTCAATTTTGTTAAGAATAGCTTTTGTGATAACGTTAATTTACACACTCTGTGAGTATAAGTAAGCTAAAGCAGCACTGTTAAAATTCACAAGGCTCTGAGTTTGATCTGCTGCACAGGAAAATGATAATATATGACTACCTTCAACGCAAGTGATATCTATGATTACAAACATCAGTAACATTAGCATAAAACCATTCTTTTGTCTAGAAAGTAGAATTCTTTTCAACAGAAATGATAGCAGGACCCAAAAGTTGTGATACTTGTAGAAAACTGAGTTAGAGTTAGAGATGCAATACAACTAACTGAGGTGTAATTTTCTTGAAACTATTTGTGTGCACATAGGAATAATATTTTCAAGAAAAACAAAAAGAAAAAGAAACAGGGAGGAAACAAGCAAGCATGTACACTTTCTGCAGAGCTCCTGAAAAATAAGTAAGTAAAAATTGATTATTATTATAAATATGACTTTATTATTTCTCTTAGGATAATAGGTACTCCTGGAATATTGGTTACTGTCACCAGTAAACCAAAAAAAATCTTACTCAAGGCATATTGGGACTGAGGAAAAAATGAGAAAATAAGTTGTTGCACATTCCTGTTTGATTATTTGAGCTACAGTAAGGATAATAATATTCAATGAACAGATGACAAAACTCAATTTTATATGTGTAACTAATAAACATCACAATATTTTCCAAATTAAATTCAGTGTTATAAACAAAATGTGAAAATCATCATAATGACCTAAGACATCAGGAAGAGTAGAAGTTTCCATAGTTCTTCATATTAGTAAGAATCACTATGCATTAGTTTTCAGACATACAAACACAAATACACACACATATTGCCACAAATTTCATGCTATTTCTACAGAGACCTCATCAGTAAAGAAAAATATGAATACTGTAGTTTTCTATAAAGAAAACAGAATTAATCAAGAATTATCATATTTGAATGTTGCTAAGTAGATAGGGTGCCTACATTTCTTGGATTCTTAGCATCTCACTTAGTAAGCATAAGGGCCTATACCCACAACACCAGTACCATTATGTTATAGATGGGAAGACCAGAAGTTCAGGCTGATCCTTGGCTGCATTTGGTAATTTGAATTTTGGCCAAGGATTCATAAGGTCTATCAAGAAACAAAATAAACTATAGATAAACATTTTAAGGCTCCAACTGCTCATTAAATATTGCACATAGCATTTTCAACAGAAATTTCTTAACTTCTATAACAGTAATTAAATTACTTCCTCTCACACCTGCATTCAAGATTAATTTTGAAAATACCTATTTGCATAATGCTTTTGGGATTTGTTTTATTACTCCTAATATACTTACAGAAACTACAGTGAAGGAATTTATATAATTTCGATTTGTGTGTTGAAAATAAAAGAGTAACTTTAGCAGGCTAACTTCTAAAGTATATTCATCTGAATATTCTTTAATTAATTTATATTCTTTTTTATTTAGAAACATTGAATGATTAACCTAGGTTCTTCATCATGCTAGTCAACTGTTCTATTACAGAGCTACATCTTTGCTTTTTTTCTCTTCACAGAAGATATAACTTTTGACTAAATTAGGAAGGCACAACTAAAATTTTGCCACTCTTCTGAAAAAATGAAAGGTTGACGTTTCTAATTAATGAATTTCTAAATGCTCTGAGGTCAGATTAAATTCCTAACAGGTTCCTCCTGTATGATATTAGTATATTTTTCCTTCCTGTATGTAAGACAGTGTTGACTAAAATTCACATATTGCTATGAACCATACTTTCCAAAATTTTAAATGGGAATTTTTATTTAAATTTGACTTATTTTATGCTACTTTAATGATATACTTTTATACTTTAAAGAGCTATTTTTATAACTTCTACTTACTTTCTTTGACAATCTCATACATACATACATATATATATATATATATATATATATATATATATATATATATAATAGTGACTTTTGACAACTTCTTTCTCCTTCCAGTTTCTTCCTCCCTCTCCTATTACACTTGCTTTCTTTTCTGCATTGTGCTTTCCTACATTCATGCCTTTCTCTTTTGTTTTGAAACCTAGAGTCCATCCAGGGTCATCAGTGTGACTATAGGCTTGAAGCTATCCATTGAGCTTATTAGGAGCACAATGGAGGACAATGACTTCCCATCTCTCAAAATAGTCAATACATCAGCAGGAAAAGGTAGGAATTTGTGTGTTCCTTCTGGATGAATGATTGACTTTTGACAGATGTAATGCTGTGCTCTTAAGTGCAAACTGCTTTAGCTGCTATGAGATCAAGACTTCATTGGATACTCCTACATGATAGCATTTCAAGCTTCCTTTGCTTGTGATGTTCACTGACCTCTCTCAGGATGTGCATAAATGTCTTCTGTAAGGCTGAGCATTTAACTCTTATTGAGCAGGCTTGCACCTCTGCATTCTCTAGTATGTACTGCAAAGAAAAGGTTCTCTGAATAACAGCAAGCGTTGCATATCAAATTCTTTTTAAAATATTTGTCATTATGCTTTCACTCAGCACTCAACCTAGAAGCGGCGTTTGCAATAGAAAGTGCTTATTACATAAAATCACTACTGGACAAACTTCAGAGAATAAGTGACTTCAGACTGCCTGGTCCTAAACAAAACATCTAAGTCAATCTCCATTCCAAGGCTTAGGGAATATCAGAGAGGAGTGGACAAGAGCAATGTGAGAGCCTGAAGGGGACCAGTTGTGAAGGCAGACATTATCTTTTGGACATGATAGAGCTGTTTCATCCATGAACTCACTGCAACTTTGTGTGCTTTCACAAGACCTGAAAAGGATTTGACCTATAAACATCCCATCATGGGAGGGAAAAGATCTAAAGAGACCTCATACCTTCCTAGAAAACTAATAATTGTTAATTGTTATGTTATGGAGGCAGAGAATATATTTTCTTCAATGGTATGGCCACTACTATATGATTCATGCTTGGTTTTAATAAGAAAAGGAGGTATGGCATAAAAAATAACATTCACTAAATTTATGTATGAAATTCTAAAAGAATAAAAATATTTTAAGTAAAAATATGTTGAACGTTGCATTTTCTGTGAAAATAAGCATAAATGTTTAAAAGGCACCCAGGAAGCGTGTCAATTTGAGTTAGTATAAGAGTTAGATGGAATTCCAAGAAAGGCAGGAGAGAGAAGGAGCCAGTACTCGTTACTCTTTCCTTCTGAAGTGAAACACTACTGAGATTCAGCCAACTTAAGAAAGTTACAGTTCCTGAGCACAGATATGATTTATTATGGCAGAAAAGGCATGACTTGTCATCAGAAGATGGAGGCAGTCTTAGTCACTGTAGACATCATGGGGGCCAACAGCAACTGTAAGCTCATGACCAGACTCACTAAATCAAGCAGGGAGGTGCTAACCAACCCCAGTGCCAAAGTGCCATGTGACTGCCTTCCTCCACCAAAGCTCTGCCCACTAAATGTGCCATGACTTTCCCAAACATCTAAAGATTCAAATATGTGAGCTTATGTGGGACAATTGACATTTCAAACCATGACAGTCTACCCCTGGCCTCACTGCTCATTGCTATCTCATTATGCAGTCTACACTCACATTAACTTTTACAAAAAGTCCTCCTAGACTGCATCAGTAGTGCTAACACAATCCAAAAGTCCAAAATCTCCTGTAAAAGCAAAAGACAATTTACATACTTTCTACATGCAATGGCACAGAATAAACATTCCAATTCCAAAGGAGGAATGGGGCATATCGAGGAGTGATTGATCCAAAACAAGACCAAAAACTGAAACAAACTTCAAATCTTGCAGCTCTATTTCAGAAAGATGAAACTTTTGTTGAAATCATCTTAGTTCCAAAGGGCTTAGGTTTACCTCCTCTAGTGCAGCTGCTAGTAGAACACTTCATTTTCTTGGGTTGGTTCCTCCCGTATTATACCACTCTCCTTGGGAGATGTCCCATGTTGGTTCCGGTTGGTTCACTTTCTCAATAGCAAACCAGGGTTTAACAGCACAAACTACATTTCTCGTGCCTCTAAACTGCAAGCTCCTGCCACGTGCTGCCTGGATTCCTCCATTCTCTGAAATCCCTGAGAAGGGATACATGACTTCTTCCCTTTTTCATCTTTGGTGCTTCTAAAAACCAGGACCACTTTGCCCAGTTCTGCTGTAGCCCTAGGACTGGCGCTCTTGACTCACAGATGGTTCAGCTTCTTAGTGCGGACAGTAGGCAAACTCAATCTTGGGCCTTCGCTCTGGAGGAACAGGTAGTTCCCGTGGATCTCTGACTTTCAGCTCTTCCTTTTCAAAAGATTCTGTGTTTTTATGGGTGGGAGACTTCATTGAGGATCTTACTCTTAGGGTGCAGCCTCTTCTGTTATCCACGTGATTTCATGATCCAAGTGTTCCAATTACTTGAATCACTAATTGAGCTAATCTCTTTTATAATAGACACCATTTTGTGGTTTTCATTCTCTGTGATCAACACTTCAAGTTTGCCATTTTTTCTTTCCTCATGAAATCTCACAGATTTTACTTCTTTTTACCTGATTCCTTGCTTTTTTCCCTCGTAACTCAGAATAAAAAGTAGCCATGCCAAACTGTCAGGACTACATTTCCTTGAAACTTCTTCCAAGTACTTGAATTTAACTTCAGGTGAGCTTTCAGATGAAGGCAACACCTCACTAAACTCTCAACTAATGCATTACTCAATTTGCTCCTCATCAAGTTCCCAACACATTCTCTGTTCCCCTCTGTCTCTAACAACATCACTGTCTTCCGTGATCTCTCTTAAATGGCCCTTTAGGCCCTGTCTCTAAGATGTAAAAGCCTTTCCCTTCACAAAGTTCTCTGATTACTCCCAATAAACAGTTCCAAAGGCACACTAGACATATCACAACAATGGCCATACTCCTGCATACCTACTTCTCTCAATTTTACAAAGAACAACTTCACTTTTTTGTACTGGATTCTCAGTCTCACAAAGCAACACCCCATTTGTCTTGTAACAGTTTCTCAAAACTTCAAAACACTTCATGGTCTGGTCCTAGACGCTCTTAATCTCACAGCAATACTGCACTTTTGGTTTCAATTTTCGCACCAGCTATTCTTCTTCCTGCTGCTGTGAGACAACACTGAGATTCAACCAACTTAAGGGAGAAAATGAAGATTTATTCAGCTTATGGTTCCAGAAGGGAGATATAGTCTCATATGGCAGAAAAGACATGGCTGACTGGCAGGAGCTGGAAGCAGCTTAGGTCACTGCAGATATGATGGAGGTCAAATGCTCCTGTAAACTCACAAGCAGAATAAGTAATTCAAGCAGGGTTGGCTTTTCATGGCCCATCCCTTGATACTCCTTTACTACAGCAAGTCTCCACCCGCTAAAGGTGTTATGATTTTCTCAAAAAACTAAAGATTCAAACACATGTGCGGGGATAACTCGTATTTCAAACTATGACAAATCCCAGTATGTAACTTCTTTGATTACATACTCCCAAGATGGCTATAGCATATAGCCACTTCCTCATTATTTTATCCTGAAGACAAAGAAAGAAGGGACTATTTTTCTGTCAGTGGGTGTTCAGAGTAGAGCTGCCTAGACATTCATGGGCCAATTCTCTTCATGTGAATTGTACCTCAAGAACAGACCAAACTACCCATTCATCGTTATCTCAAATCAACCTGTAACCTCCCCTCCATCTCAACCTAAGAAAAGTTTCTTGTAGTGGTGTTGTGTGGCACTTTTCCTGGAGAGATTTCACAAAGCACAAATGGCTAAAACAGACTAAAATTCAGTGACAGAATGCCAAGGCCCAACTTCATGAACCAATGAATTTATTGAAGTTACTTAAAGGAGTAGGGATGAGGATTACTTACATAACAGGGATGACTGAAAGGCAACAACAGCTGCTTCAAAATGCCTGAGACTATTCACTGCAGCTGCACCTGTTGAAATCCTCAGCTATATGACCTGCTTTTAAGAAAGTCTTCCGGAATTCAGAATTGCTCAGCGTATCTTCTATACTATTTGCAAGTGTATATAAGCTATATACAAGATTAAGTTGTTAGGGTATGATACTATACGATTTAATGAATAGATACCTAATCATTTTACTTTTTCTCATCAAATTCTTCATACTTTTTTGAAACAGTGTCTTGGAATGTATCTGTGTACCTACTTAGATTTACTTGAGATTCATGATCTACAATCCTTAACTTCCTAGGTAGTAGGATTACAGGTATAAATCACCATGTCTAGGTGTTTTCCTTGGAGACATAAGATAGGTCTCATTTAATTAAAATAGATTATAGGTGGAGAGTGCTTCCTAAAGTTGCACTTTTAGAATTAGCACTGTATGAAATGCATTTAATAAAAACTGTGAGCTTTTAAGAATGAACAATGCCAGTATAAAGAACCCAGATGAAATGCAGGAGGCCACATATGTAAAAAGACCTGAAACTGGGAAGGGTTTTGTTATGAAGGAATAGTTTTGCCATGAGAGAAGAATCAGGATGAAAAAAATGACAAAACTCTACATTCTTGTATGAACTTTCGAAGAATAGAAAAGAATCAGTGAGCTTTAGATTTCCTTAGCATACTAAATGAAAATAAAATTATTTATAAAATGGAGAGACCATGACTTTAGTATTAGTTATAATTACAGTTTAAATTTTTACTTGTATGTACTGCCTGCTTTTGAGTTTGTAATCACAGTGTGGGGTAAAAAATATGCAAATAAGATAGGCATTGGATCAAAGTTCCCTTTGTTGTTGCATAATCCCTAAATATGTAAAAAATATCAAGCTAAATACTGTCCCTGAAAAAGGAACCTGAGGTTCTGTACATTAGGAGCAGGGCCTTGAATTGAGAGGAATAGAGTTTGTTATGCCCTGTGCAGAATAAAGTCTGCTTCATGATGACATGTGCTTGAGAACTTGCTGGAGCATCTACTCTTAAATAGTGGAAATTTCGTTAGCTTCATAGAAGTTTTCACCACATAAGCAAATCTAACTTAAAAGATACTTAATATGGTCAAGATAAGCAATTAATCAGTGACATGGATTCAAAAGTTTAATCTACCTTCAATGATTTAAATTCCATAGAAGATTAATGAACACCAAATAATATGGTCAAAGCGGCTACCTTTTGCGGGACTGCCAATTAGTACGTGATTGTAGACCTTGTATTTCAAATTCTAGCACAGAAATTACTTCTCATTGTTATGCTATTTTAGTGCCATTCTGTTTTGCAAGAATATACCTAGCAACATTTGTTTTGTACTCTTACATTATTGTCTTTCTTTGGATACATGTGTTCCTATCTCATTCCTTACATGTCTGCCTGAGAACAACTTGTGGAATAACTTTATGAAAGAATAGAAAGTAAATACATAAGAAATATATTTATGCTTACTTAGCAAAAAAAATGAATGAGTTAATGACTTTCTTTTGTTTGGACTTCAGGTGCATTCCTGGTTTGATTATATTTTCTAACTTTGTAGGTCACCATTGTCTTGTTAAAAATGATGTCCACTTGTATCAAAATATCAGAAAACTGTTGTGGGCTGTGTTTATGGAAAAATGTTCTTCTTTCTACTTGTCAATGCCTGCCCAACCACAGATGCACCTAGAATAGAAACACTTTACATTGTACTCATTTAGATAAGATTTATTTTTATACATGCTGTTATGGTTACAAATGTGATACACTAATGATACTAGTCATTAATTTTCAAGATAGTTTCTTGACATTTGATCACACATGGTAGAAATGCTTATCAAAGACACTGACATTATCCATTTCTAGAATTTATCAAGTATTTGAAATAAATACATATTTAATGAAGAGTACATGCAACATTCTTTTTCTTCTTTGAAGCACAGAATGCTATAGGAATAGACATATTAATCATTTTTGTCATGTAAGATGACACCATATTCTAAAAGCATAATTAGTCCTTAAAAAGCAAAATTAGAGTCCTTAAAATAAGGAAGATAAGGGCTGGAGAGATGGCTCAGGGGTTGTGACTCTGTCTCACAAGCAGAAGGTTCTGAGTTCGGATCCCAGGTCCCACGTTAAAAAAAAAATTAAAAAAAAATAAGGAAGATAAGAAATATTCATAAACTAAAAGAAATCTATAATGACTACAAAACAGAAAATAATGAAGAAAGACTGGGTTTCAATTGGACCAGGAAGAAGATCAACACTATTGAATTTCTTTCAAAGTTATATTAATGTAAATGGCACAAAACACAGAAAAATGTCTAATTGTAGACAGAGGTAATACACAGTGTGAAAGAGGAAAACCAAAGTTGTTTCTACCTTTTTTCCTTGGATTTTAGGATAAATGTATAGTTTATCATTATGATTAAGACTTCAAATAGAATTTTCAGGGGAAAACTGAATAGGTTTTCAAATATGAAATTGGGGAAACTCAGTGTTCATGATATTAGGTGATTTTGATTGTTTATATATGTAGACAGATAAGTAGATAGAATAGTTAGATCTAAATATGCAGAGATCTTAAGTTTTTTTTATTAATACATTTTTTATTATTATTTCAGCTCCTACAAACTTATTAGGTACACCAGTTCCCTCCCTCCCTCCTCCCCCCACCCCCTGCTCCCACTCCCCACCCCCCTCCCTTCCCATCTCCCAGTGCCTCACGCCCCAATTCCCAGAGAGTCCTTTCTTGTGCATGCCTGATTTTCCTCTGGGCCCTCCTCTCCGATGACGTACAAGGACCCAGTGGCCTTTCCCTGAACCCTTTCCCTTGTTCCCCTTAGGTATAGGAACACTGCTGTAGCTGCCAATCCCTTGCCTCCAAGGATCTTGGTGCCTTTAGCAGATGCTAGACTTTGTGAGGTCAATAGTGTGTTGGACAATGGGCAGGGCATGTAAAGTCCAATTATGATTGCTTCAGCCCTAACTTGTATGGAGTATCTTACATATCATTGCTCCTCCCATCTTTTTACTCTTACATTCTTACCGCCCCCTCTTCCGAAAATTTCCCTGAGTTTCAAGATGGGGAGAGATTAAGCTGGCCTAGTTCTAGGTGGTTGATATAGAGTCTCTGAAGTTCTGGATTGTAGTTTGTTGATTTTCTTTTGCAGTTTTGCTGCTCCTGCAATGCCTTTCACTCCATCCTGGTGGGCATTGTATGTTACCCCCTGGCCAGAGAAAAAAAGCTATTAAACTAGAGTCTTGTGATAAAAGCACATTCAAAGGTACATGTAATAAAAGTGGGGAACCACAGTGAGGGAGGGGTCTTTCACCAATTTGCACAATGGTTAATTTTTATCTGCCAGACTATATGCCCTCCTCTTCTGGTGAGATCATACCCTCTGAGTAGTAAATGATCAGGAACAAAAGTCTGTGAACTTAATCAGATGTCTCATTACTTATTTGAGTCCTTGATGGAGGCCTATTTTCTCTGCTGTAACATGGTCCCTTCTCTCCTTGTTTCTGGTGTGGCCCTCCTACCCCATCCCTCCTGTTCATAATCCTTGCAATTACTGTCTCTAGGTGGGCTGGGTGGGTTTGGTACTAGGAGCCACCTATTAGGGAGTACATACGGTGCTTAATTTTCTGGGTCTGGGATACTTCACTTGATATAATTGTTTCTAATGACATTCATTTCCTGGCAAATTCCAGTAATTCATCATTTTTGATGGCTGAGTAGTACTCCATTGTATAGATGTACCACTGTTTCCTTATCCACTCGTCAACTGTTGGACATTTGGTTTGATTCCATGACTTTGCTATTGTAAACAGTGCTGCTATGAACATGGTCGTGCTTGTGCTATCGAGGTGAACCTCTGCTGTATGTGGGGAATAGCAAGGTCATAGGGCATTTCAATCTTTAATTTCTTTACGACTCTCCAGAGGGCTCGCCAGAGTGGTTGTATTAGCCTGCATTCCCACCAGCAATGTAGGAGAGTTCCCCTCTCTCCACATCCTCTCCAGCATTTGTTGTTGTTTGTATTGTGGATTTTTGCCATCCTGACCGGGGTGAGATGATATCTCAGGGAAGTTTTGATTTGCATTTCCCTGATGACTAAGGAAGTGGAGCATTTTTTAAGATATTTGTTAGACATTTTAATTTCTTCCCTGGTAAAGTTTCTTTAAAGTTCCAGGGCCCATTTTTTATTGGGCCATTGGTTTCCTTGGTGTTTAGTTTTCTAAGTTTTGTGCACTCTGGACAGCAGAGTTGTATCAGATGTGTGGTTAGTGAAGGTTTTCTCCCATTCTATGGGTTGCCTTTGAGCTCATGTTACAATCTCTTTATCTGAACAGAAGCTCTTTAATTTCACAAGATCCCAACTGTTGAGAGTTGGTAGCAGTGACTGTGCCATTGGATGTCTGTTTAGGAACTGTTGGCCTAGCCCAATCAGCTCGAGGGAGTTCCCTATCCTTTCAACTATGGTTTTTATAGTCTCTGGCCTGATATCAAGGTCCTTAATTCATTTGGAATTAAGTCTTGTACATGGCGACAAGTACGGGTCCAGTTTTAATCTTCTGCATGTGGAGATCCAGTTTTGCCAGCACCATTGGTTGAAGATGCAATTCTGTTTCCATTGGATTTTTTGGGCCCCTTTGTCAAAGACCAAATGGCTGTAATTTTGTGGGCTTATATCTGGGTCTTCAATCCTTATCCATTGATCTGTGTGTCTATTTTGGAGCCAGTACCAGGCTGTCTTTATAACTATGGATTTGTAGTATAGACTAAGGTTCGGTATGGTAATACCTCCAGCAGTGTTTTTGTTACTCAGGATTGTCTTTGCTATCCTGAGTCTTTTGTGCCTCCATATGAACTTTGAGATTGTTTGGTCAACTTCTTTGAAGAATTGCTTTGGGATTTTGATTGGTATAGCATTGAATCTGTATATTGCCTTTGGTAGGATGGTCATTTTTACGATGTTGATTCTGCCAATCCAGGAACAAGGGAGGTCTTTCCACCTTCTGGTGTCTTCTGCTATTTCTTTCTTGAGGGTTTTAAAGTTTTCGTTGTAAAGGTCTTTTACCTCCTTGGTTAGGTTTATACCAAGGTATTTCATTTTTTTAGGGGCTATAGTAAATGGGATGGTTTCTCTCAAGGCTTTTTCACTTCTTTCATTCTGGGCAGATAGGAAGGCCTCTGATTTTTGCACATTTATTTTGTATCCTGCCACTCTGCTGAACTTCTCAATTAGTTCCAGAAGCTTCCTGGTGGAGTTTTTGGGATCACTCAGGTATAAGATCATGTCATCTGCAAATAGGGATAGTTTGACTTCTTCCTTGCCGATTTGAATCCCTCTTATGTCCCTTTCTTGTCTTATGGCTTCAGCTAAGACTTCAAGTACAATATTGAAAGGAAGTGGTGAGAGTGGACAGCCTTGTCTAGTTCCTGATCGAAGTGGGAATGCTTCCAATTGTTCCCCATTGAGCATAATCCTTGCTGTGGGCTTGTTGTGTACAGCTTTTATTATATCGATAAAGGTTCCTTCCATTTCTACTGTCTCTAGCGTTTTGATCATAAAAGGCTGTTGGATCTTGTCAAAAGCTTTTTCTGCATCTATTAAAAGTATCATGTGGTCTTGGACTTTGGACTGGTTTACATGATGAATTACATTTATTGATTTGCGTATGTTGAACCAACCTTGTGTGCCGGGGATGAAGCCTACTTGGTCTCCGTGAATGATCTTTTTAATATGTTTTTGAATCCGATTTCCTAAGACTTTGTGGAGAACCTTTGCGTCTGTGTTCATCAGAGAGATCGGCCTATAGTTTTCTTTTTTAAGTGAATCTTTATTAGGTTTTGGGATTAAAACGATATTAGCTTCATAGAAGGAATTTGGTAGTGTTCCTTCCTTTGCTATTTGATGGAACAGTTTAAGGAGTATTGGTGTTATTAACTCCTTAAATGTCTGGTAGAACTCTGTGCTGAATCCATCTGGTCCAGGACATTTTTTGGTGGGAAGATTCAAGATTACTTCTTCAATTTCCTTATATGTTATAGGACTATTTAAATAATTCACAATTTCCTGATTCAATTTAGGTAAGTTGTGTTTACTTAGAAATTCATCCATCTCTTTTGTGTTGTCAAATTCCCAGAGTATACGTTTTTGAAATATGATGTTATAATTCTCTGGAATTCTTGGGTATCAGTAGTGATAACTTCATGTTCATTTCTAATTTTGTTAATTTGGGTTTTCTCTCTCCTGCTTTTGGTTAATTTAGCTGGGGTGTATCAATCTTATTGATTTTTTTCAAAGAACTACCTTTTTGACTGGTTGATTTTTTCTATCCTTCTCTTAATCTCGATTTCAGATATTTCTCCCCTTATTTTGCTAATCTTCTCTCTTCTACTACTTTTGGGATCAGATTGCTCTAGTTTCTCTAAAGCTTTAAGCTGCATTGTTAAGTTGTTTATTTCTGATGTTTCCATTTTTTTGATATAGGCATTAAGAGCTATGAACTTACCTCTTAGAACAGCTTTCATTGTGTCCCAGAGATTTTGTTAAGTTGTATTTTCATTATCATTCACTTTCAGGAAATCTTGAATTTCCTTTTTAATTTCTTCCTGAATCCAGTTCTCATTCAGCATCATATTGTTAAGTTTCCAGGAGTTAGTGTATTTTCTCTTGTTTGTTGTGTTGTGGATGTCCAGCTTTAGGCCATGGTGGTCTGACAGGGCACAGGTTAGAATTTCAACTTTTTTGTACATGTGTAGGTTTGTTTTGTGGCCCAATATGTGATCTATTTTGGAGAAAGTTCTGTGTGCTGCTGAGAAAAATGTGTATTCTTTGGTGCGTGGGTGAAAAGTTCGATAGAGATCTGTAAGGTCCATTTCTTTCAGGGTTTGATTAAGTTCCAAAGTGTCTCTGTTAAGCTTTTGACCTGTTGATCTATCCCATGTTGAGAGGGCGGTGTTGAAGTTCCCAAGAATTATCGTTTGGGGGTTGACTTCTTGCTTTAGACGCTGTAGGGTTTGCTTAATGAATGTGGACGGGCCCGTATTGGCTGCATATATGTTCAGTATTGTGAAGTCTTCCTGGTGAATTGTACCTGTGACTAAAATGTAGTATCCATCCGTGTCTCTTATAATTTTCTTTGGTTTGAAGTCCACTTTGTCTGATATCATAGTGGCTACCCCTACCTGTTTTCTGCTTCCATTAGCTTGTAGAATTATTGACCAGCTTTTCATTTTTAGGGCATGCCTATCTTTTGTGGTGAGATGGGTTTCCTGCAGGCAGGAGATTGATGGATTGTGATTTTTAATCCAAGTTTGTAATCTGTGTCTCTTGATCGGTGAGTTAATTCCATTAACATTTAGTGTTATGATGGTGAAACTATTTTTGATTCCTTACATTTATTATGTTTAGTAGTTTTTAATAAGTATATTGGTTCGCTTTTAATGGTGTTATACTTGCCTTCTGCTCTCCTGGATATGCCTGTTTTTTTCTTCACGCTTGAGTATCATTTCTAGCATTTTTTGAAGGCCTGGTTTGGTGGACATGTATCCCTTCAAGTTGTCTTTGTGCTGGAAAATTTTTCTTTCTCCCTCGATCATGACTGATAGGTTTGCAGGGTAAATCAGCCTGGGTTGACATTTTTGCTCATTCAATACTTGAAGTATGTCTCTCCAAGCTCTTCTTGCTTTTAGTGTTTCCATTGAGAAGTCATTTGTTATTTTAATAGGTTTACCTTTAAAAGTGACTTGTTTTTTCTCCCTTGAAGCTCTCAGCACCAGTTCTTTATCTTGAATGTGGAGTGTTTTGACTATTATTTGCTGTGGCGAGCTTCTGTTTTGGTCATATCTGTTTTGGGTGCGGAATGCCTCTTGTATATGGATGGGCCTCTCTTTTTTTAGATGAGGAAAGTTTTCCTTGATGATCGTTTGAAAAATTTCCTCAGGGGTGGTATTTTGAGATTCTTGCTCTGGTCTCCCATGAATACGCATGTTGGGCTTCTTCAGGGTGTCCCATATCTCCTTGATATTTCTCTCAAGCATTTTTTTGGCTTTAACAATCTCTTCCATTGAGCTGGTTAATACTCCCACTTTATCTTCAAGATCTGAAATTTTGTTTTCTGCTTCCTTAGTTCTGCTGATAAGACTCTCTGTGGAGTTCTGGGTTGAAGATAACTTGTCTTTTAGCTCAGTTTTAAACTCTGCTTGAGTCTGCTTTAACTGCTCTATGCCAGTTTTTGATTCTTGCACTCCTCCATGTGTCTGTTGTGTTCCTCCTCAAAGCGATTGATTCGATTATTTAATTCCTCCCGGATTTCCTCTTTCATAGTATTGAACATGGTAATGATCATATTTTGAAGGTCGTTATCCTGGGTCAGGCTTTTTTGGCCATTTTCCATGGGTTTGTTCTGGTTGGAGTCTAACATTATGTGATTAATTCCTTCAGTGGGAGATTTGTTTACTTGAGTGTTGTTTCTCATGGATTTGCACTTTGACTTGGGCATTGTCATTTTAACTCTTAAGATCTTCTTTTAATTTCTGTGAGTTTTTCACTAAACTGAATTATTTGGCTTGGGGCTCTGGGGGTGGGCGGGGACTGAGCTTACCTAGATTTCCCGGTGGTGAGGCCCGACCCGGGCAGCGGAGTGGAGGGATAGGGAGGATGGGGCACCTGAGGGCGGGGCCGGGCACAGAGGGGGTGCCCTCTCCTCCTCTCAGGCCCTGCGCTTGTCTCTGGCTGGATGGTGGGAGGAGTTGGGTCCACTGGGGTGGCCTGGGGCTCTGGGGGTGGGCGGGGACCGAGCTTACCTGGGTCGCTGAGTGTTGAGGCCAGGCTGGACTGTGCGCGTGCGTCCCGGGCGGAGGAGTGGAGGGGAAGGGAGAGATCTTAAGTTTAAAGGGTTGTATTAAACATAATGTTTGAAAAACACACTATTTAAACCAAGAACATGGGGTATTATTAACAAGTAATGAATGTACATAGGTTGTCTAGGAATGATTTAAATGAATTGTGACTGTGAATCCAACCATAAGTACCCCTCCTCAGTTCTCCTCATAGCTAACCTTTCCAAATAATCTCTAAATCTTTACTGACTTTTTGATTAGGGATTTTGAAATTTGTGCTTGCATAAACTAGTTGATACTCTTTGTATTGGATTGAAAATTGTCTCAAATTTCAAGTGACACGGTAGACATGTTTTATTTCATTTCAAATATTCAAAGATTCGGCATGATTTTTAACTATACTTTGCATAATCATAGTTTGGTATAGAAAACTTCCGTTGGTTGATTTCCACAAATAAATTTCAAGAGGGCTTCTGGAACATAGAAGATGCTGAACGATGAAGAAATAATTCAGTCTGTGAAATGCTGCCTACCACCTCATAAACCTGTATATGCTAAGATGTGGAGGTGATCTAGCTACCTTCTCTCATTGGATCTTGGATCCTATTTCTATAATAGAAAGAACATCTTATCACTATGGAGAGTTATATTCTAGTGTGTGGAGCTAGGAGTTTTATAGTATTCCTGGACTTCTAAAGAAATCTGATTCATTTTGTGTTTAGTTAGACATTTATGTCCCATTTATAAGAAATAAGGTTTCTGGAGAACTTAATGAAAAATGTTATGTAAGCTTTTAAGTTAAATGTTCTTCGAATTACTTGAAAAATAATGCACTTATTCCTCAAGATTCACATTGTATGTTACTCTTTAACACCAAGCCCTTCAAAAGACATTATGACACTCTATAAACAGTTCCACAACAGGCTTTCCTAGTAAATACATTCTGTCTTAATGCATTCATGATTATTTTTCTCAGGATATATCTTTTAAAACAGAAATGCAATCACTAAGAGTTTATAACTTTAAAATTCTCATAGACTGCCAATGTCCTCTGGAGTAAAGAAAAGGTTTTAAAATTTCTCCCACCATAATAGTGTGGTCATCATCAATCTTTAAATTTCTGCCTATATGAACATTAATGTTTTCCTGTTTTAATAGTCTGTTTAATGCTGATGCTGAACCTTTTTCAAGTACTTTTTTAATATTCACATTTTAAAATCTGCATTTCTGCCATTTGAGAAGCAAATCACTCTGTTTTTAAAGTCAGACAGTGTGTTTGTGTTAATTGAGTTTCATATGCTAAACTTAGTTTTCATTTATGCATATTTTATTTATGGCTTCATTGGCTTATGTGGTATTTTGAGTCAAATTTCTTTCTTTATCCCAATTTCTTAGTGCTTGACTTAGAAAATGAGTTTGGAAAGTTGCCAGCATTTTTGTATGTTAGCATCCCTTTAAAAATCTTAAGAATGATCTATGATGTGGGCAACCACACTTTTATCAACATGTAATATATTAAAAATCAACTTTTTTGTTATGGTACTTTATCTGCCTCAAAAGTAATATTTATACAGGTCTGTTTTTATTGCTTCATTTTGTTTATGAATCGTGTGCTATGGACAATTTGCTCAATCGTGACATCCTTTTATTTTTCTTTTCTTAAAACCTTTCTACCTGAAATATTTTGTAACTACCATCTGAACTTTCTGTGCTTGTAACAGATTTTTTGTCCATAGGGACATTCCCTTTTTTTTCTTCAATACAAATAAGCCAGATTCCTACTGCAATGGAATTTAACTCAGAGACTACAAACCGTTCTCACTATTCTTTCTCTGTTATATTTTAGAAAGATGGTTTGGAAATGCTTGTCAAGGTACATTATAGTGGGCAAGAAGATTTAACCTTGATATTTATTACCAATGAGTTTTGAGTTAAATATTAACAGGTTTTTTACATGTGAAATTACATGGTATCATTTGCCCATTTTATTTATGTGTCTGTCTATGTGAGGGGCAATCTTTTCAGTCTTAGTACTTAGTTGCATGGTTACAATAAAGTACATCACTAATTTTTAACTAGTTCTTTAGTCATAGAATGCTCAACAACGTGTGCTGCCTACTACTACTTAATGGGTGCAGATAAGACTAAACAGAGTACACTATTATGACTATATGATAAAGTAATCATACTAAACATAATCCTTCACATGTTCCTGGAAAGGAATGAATATTCTTTTAAATTGTTTGACTGCATTTTCATAGCCTGCTTAGACTTTAGTTGAAGTGCAAAACATATTAAAAAAACTGCAGACAAAACATATTTTCAATGAAATATCACAAAGCAATGGCCTACTTGCATGTGAAACCTTAAAAAATGACTAATATTCCTAAGCTTTTTTATGCCTTCTACTTATGGTTCTTCCCTGACAGCCTCTGTTTCAATGATGTATTTATTTTGATTGCTAATTTTTGCCAAGTTTTGATAATTTTTGAACTTTAATTAAATGAAATCATATATTTTTTGTCTCTGGCTTCATTCAGTCTACATTTTGGCTTAGTCTGTACGTATTCAATATTATTTTTTGCATCTTGTAAACATTTATTTGTTCAAAGATAATAAAATAGAGCCTTGAGATTTGGGATATATGTTTGTGTTTTCAATTCTTTGATTATGTATTTCTTTAGTGCAATCTGCGTAAATGAAGATAATCATATGAAACAAAGAATATCTGCAAGTACAAATGTGCAGATGTTTAGCATTACTAGAGAGTATTAAATTGTTTTTTATAAGATTTATTTTAATTCTTTCATTACATGCTTAGAGGATTTCTGTTTCTGCATTTTCTAACATATTTTTGACTTGTCAGACTTGTGGATTTGAACAATAACTGAATGTATTCTTCTGACTTTAATTTGTATCTCCTTACATTCTTTCTATATAAGTACACATTGTATTCAAAAGTACACATTAGTTTAAAAACATCACTGTAATATTTACATATTTTTGTGGCATATACATTGTAACAGTCACTCTTAACTATTGTTGCTGTGAGAGAGCACCCAAAGTCAAGCAACTTAAGGGAGAAAGGGAGATTTATTCAGCTTACAGTTCCGGAGGGAAGATACAGTCTCTCATACCTGAGGCAGCATGGCTGGCTGGACAAAGCTGGAGGAGGCTACGTCATTACAGACATCTTGGAGGCTAAGAGCTGCCAAACTCCTTGCTGCAAAGGCAGACTTCTCCTAGAGTTAGGGTGAGACTAATCCACCTCAAAGCCAACCCCTTGTGACTGCCTTCCTCCAGCAAGGCTCCACCTCTCAAGATGCCATGACATTGCCAACACATGAGACTGTGGGGGCCACATTTCAAACCATGACATACATGCATTTTCAAACCCAAAATTTTTATGACAAATTTAACAATTATCAATAATATTCATTCATTTTTTTACTCTTTTTTAAAGCTTTTTTCAATTTGTAGTAGACAGATTATTATGTAGGATAAAATATACATACTTGAAAATATCAAGTTGTTTATCTGTAGGTTTTAAAGAATGTTCCAAGTTTTATGTTTTTATTAAGCTTTTGGACAAGCTTATTTCTCACATGCTTATTCTGGCATCTGGCCAATATTTTCTGAATTAGAACTTTCAATGTGTAATTAAGATCCTTTCTCACTTCTTAACAACTTCCGGTCTGTCTTTTAGCCTGGCTTTTAGTGAACTATTACTTAATCTCAGAGACACATTTCTAAGATATGTTGATGACTTTCTCCTTCTACCTTCAGAATATTTTACAAAAAGGGACAGTGAATATTGATATTTTCTGCTTCTAGGGCTTCATCCAAAGTGCTGATAGCTGCAGCACTGCCTGAGGCCAAGACTAACCACATGCTGCCCAGTAAATCATGCAGGCAGCATTCTACTAGGAGACATAAATAAGTGTTGAAAACTCTAACTTGGAAAACTAAATTTTTCATTCATACAGAACTCCATGTTCAGCAATGTCTTCTACAAACTACTAACAGCAGGTATCATACAGCTTCCAACAGTGATGCTGAACAATTTCTTAAGCAGAAAATACACTTATCTGTTATTATCTTTGAGTTAAGAGAAAATTTATCCCAGGAGAAGAATGCAATTCTGATTCAGATGTTAAGACTAGATACAAATTCATAAAGTTCATAGATACAAACTAAACATATGATATCACTGTTATATGATTTTTTGAAGTGATTATACTGATTTACAAATTGTCTTTATTCTTTGTGTCATCATTGATTTGAAAACCTTTCTTGCTTTCTTTCCTTACGTAGTCTTTCTTCTTCATACACTTCTTTGTGAAAACTACAGCATTCTTCCCATTGAATCGGTCACTTATGGCAGCATGGCTATTATCTTCAAATTTGCAATTGTTTCCATTTTCCAAGGAACTGAAACATCCCATAGTAAATTACTTTTCAACTCAGTAAATTTATTCTCCACTATCTTATCAGAAGAAATGAAAATATTTCCATTTTTGTCTTCTTTTTGGTTAAAACTGCCCCAAAGAAACCAAAAATATGCAATACATATGGATCATAGACCATGGGAAAAATACATCAACTGGAACTGGCCTGAGAAATTCCTCCTTGCTGGATAGTACCGAGGAATACTATAGAAGCTAACTGAGGACAGAAACAATCACAGGCCTCATCAATCCAGGAGATCTGCAAGTTGCAATCAAAATTGCCATGGCAACAGGTGATCAATGTAATAGTACATGACTATCAAGGCAACAAGCAAAAGCTTTCTGATAGGACTCAAGACCTGCTTGTTAGAATGGAACACATTCCTATTACTGTCAACTAGAACTACTAGAACTACTAGAACTACTAGAACTAGAACCTAAAAAGGGGAAGGAAATAGATCAATAAGAAAAAAACAGCCAGTGAACCTACAGGTAGGAAAACAGTATACAAACTGGTAAATAAATAGCTGCTATTATACCCATAGATTTGAAGAACACTTAACACTCAACTTAGAAGTCTTCTACAAGAGAGGTAGAGAATTTCCACACCCTGACATAATGCAACCTAGGTCAGTAGAATAGCACTGAAATGGATAGCAATGGCCAGCCATAATGCATAGTACTGGCGACCTAGTAGGACTCATCCAGAAACAAGAACTTAATCAATACCCATCATGAGACTTTGGGAACCTCTCGGAAGCAGGGGAAGTGAGATTGTAAAAACACAAAGATAGGGAGGTTCACCCTTGGACAAAACATTCCATTCACGATAGTACTGCTGCATCTAGGAAGTCACTGCACTAAGACTTGTTCTTACCAGATCTGCAAAATGACTGACATACCAACATGTCTCCATAGACTCTCTAGGAACTCAAAAGAGCTATGAATATACAGTGGAAATCTTGGGGAATAGAGAAGAATGAGTAAAGAGAATATTCTAAGAGAGGCAACTTGGTATGCCACAAGAGGCCTGAACCCCTACAAGAGTAGACATGCTAGAGGGAGCCCTGGGTCCATAAATGCAAACAGGCAGGAGGGTGGAGGGGGGAAGTGAGATGGATTGATAAAGGGATGGGAGGATGGGGGAATAAAGGAAGCAGGAATAAGTACTCAATGTGATTATAAAACTAAAAAAAGAAGCAGAAAAGGAAAACAACTTAGAGGTAAATACATTCTTGTGTTTATATGAAAAAATGCTATTTAGCTAAAGATAAAATTCCAGAACTGTGCAGGCATTCTTGTTAATATATAAACCTTTGTGATTCCAGATGAAAGAAAAAAGTTTCCATTCACACAGAGTGTACAGAAAGGGCAAATCGTCAGAATTAGAAAATACATTTGTAAATGCCTTAAATAGAGGAATGAGTAGTAAGAGCAAGTGCTCATAGGAGACATTAGTAGAGTGACTAAAATGGTCTGTCTATTTTAGTGATGGCATCCAAACTGGTAAATTTCTAGAACATCACTGAGTACACTACGTAAGTTTAAAGATAATTGAATTATGACTTAATTAAACTAAAAAATAGACTGTTTTCAGTTCCTCTTTGTAACTTTATCCACTAGCTCAAAACTGTGCCCATGCATAGATTTTAGTATTTATAGCTTGACTAGAAGTCTGCATTTTCTAAAATTGTCCTTTTATTTTCTTTTTATTTTGGTTTTCAATCTTTGTTTTTCATTACCAATTTATAGTTTATCATTAATTTGATAGATTTGTAGGTGATAGCAATATATCACTGAGATTCTTATAATAACATCATAGAAATGCAGAACTTTCTAAGCATTCATTATAGATTTTTCATAGTACATTCTGTTGATAATGACTATTTTTTCTTTCCTTTTTTTAGAGATGGTTCTGTAATGAAACATAATTTCCAAAATTTCATGATATGGATATCTTCTGAAGACTCATATTATACACTATTATGTAAAATTGGAACCTTGAGTTGTGGAGACTTTTTAAGTTTGTGCCATAGTTAGCTATTGTTACAATGATGCTTAATATTTAGGAATAGAAAATTTCTATTGTTCATATTTAATGTGAAGAATGACTGTGTTTCAGTAAATACAAAAGAAATAAGTTGCAATGAGTGTTCTCCTATGACAGGAGGAAAAAAGGGAACTACTGAAAAGTTTCTTGGTTTTCTTGGTGGTGTTTTGAAATGAATTCAGGACCTATTCCTTGCTGAATATTTGTTTCTCTTAATTTATTTATTTTTCTGCTCATCCAAACATAATAGGTACCCCTGTCCCTTCCCTCTCTCCACCCCTTCCTGGACCTCCCTGCTCTTTCCCCCATTTTCCCCTTCCTTTCCCCCCTCCCTCCTTTTCTACCAGTGCCCACTCCCCCCATCTCTGAAGCATCCTTTAATGTGTATATCAAACTTTCCTCTGGGTCCTCCTCTCTGATGAGGTGTAAGGACTCAGTGGCATTTCCTAGAACTCTTTCTTGTGTTCCCCTTAAGTATAGGAACACTATTGTGACTGTTAATCCTTTGCTTCTAAGGATCCTAGTGCCTTTAGTCCATGCTAGACTTTGAGGGTCAATGATAAGTTGGTCATTGTGCAGATCATGCAGAGTCCTATTATAATTGCTTCGACCCTAACTTGTGTGGAGAATCTTGCATATCTTGACTCCTCCCATTCTTGTGCTCTTACAATCTTACTGCCCCCTCTTCCGCAAATGTCCTGAATATTTGTTTTATCCCTAAGATACACTCAGCATTTGGTATAATCTTACATGCATGGAACACATTCCAACTTTTGGTTTAGGTATGATATATGTTGACTCACATATTAGATCCACATATTAGGGAATATGTCTAATTCAGAGGGATGTCCTAGAAAAGAGAATGGATTTCATCCCAGATTTCAAATTTTCCAAGTCCAGATTAATGAACAATACTTTCAGACATAATGAAAGTATAACATCATATACTTCAACTTTGAATATACACAGAAATAACGTGGACTTATATACACATACGTGTATGTGTACATATGTGGATGGTAGGTAGATAGGTACATAGAAAGTCAGATAGATAGATAACTCTGCTTTCCTATATTATTATTTAACAATAAGTTTTGCTTTCCCCAAGCATGTATCAGGAAAAGTTGACTACTAACATAATGAATACAGAAGAATAGTTTTATTATTCCTCATTTCAAATATCTAGAGTGCAAAATTGATTTTTATATCTGAGGTTTAGTACAGTGTAATTCAAGTAGACTGGAATTTAGTTCCCCATTTACATGAACATGAATGACTGTTAAAGGTACATATGGGGATTTATTCTGATCTTATTAAACTTTGACACTTTATCTGTTTTGGAATGAATCTTTGGGAAAGAAAATATTTTAAATCCTTAACACTTCATTATTGTTGTTCCTGAGAAGGGACTCACTCTCATGCTTGCTAGATATGTTCTATACCACATCTGCATCCATTTATAGTATATACTTATATGAGGAAGAAGATATGTTTTGAGTGACTGATACATTATGATGAAGTGCTATGTCATCAAAAGTTGCATTGTCACTCCAGTGATCTTATAATTTCATAGCTTTAAAATGTACACTCATGGGTTATAACATTATACTGGAAACATCACAATATGTTAAAGTATTCTGTCCCCAAATGTTTTGGGAAAATTATTGGAAATATACTTTTTAAATTTTTTTATTTATTCAATTGTGTGTGTGTCCGTATGTGTGTATGTATGTGTGTGCGTGCGTGTGTGTAGAACCACAGACAAATTCGGGAACCATCATGGACGCCTCTACCTCCTCTTTTTTTACTCTGCCCTGGGATTCACAGGCTCCGCCCTACCAGGACCAGAAATTCAGGCCGCCGGGGCTTCTGCCCAGCGTCTATACTTGGGGTCTAGGATCCGAACTCAGGACCTTCTGCCTGGAAGGTAGAGGCTTAACCCCTGAGCCACCTCTCCAGCCCCTGAAAATATATTTTCACTTAGAATAACTATCCATTATTTGGGCTGAATTTCACATAGTGTTCTTAAAATTAGTTTTCAAACACCTTGAATATAAAATACTGCTTAATAACCCACATATAAGGTTATATATGTACTATTTATGTTTATAGTTTGCTCCAGCCTGTGATATAAAGTTGTTATATATCAGTATGCAATGTTGCAATTCAAAGAACAGCATAAGAAAGGAATGAAGAAGCCTTAATCATATCTAAGCATATTGGCAACAAAAATAAAAAAAATCAATGCCAAAAAAGCTGTAGTACATAAAGCAAGATAAAACAATCAATACCAGTGGATTAGAACATGCAATTGTAGGTGATTACAGGAAAATCCACTTGCATTTGCTGGTGGTATAAAGATGGATGATACAAATATTCACTATTCACTTCCTTCAAATACAGAAAAAAGGAAATTGTAAGCACCAACACAAAAGCTGAAAGATGTTGGATAAAAGAGTGTAAGAAATCTAAAAGTTTTCAGTAAAACTCTTTCTAAATCTGCCTGCTATCATATTCTTAAAGGAAAAAAAACGAATTGGAGTCTAACATACATTTTTTACAGAATTCAATTAGACATTACTAATTAGCCAAGGTTATCAGTGTCTTCACAATTTCAAAGGTAACCATTTAAATCTGATAAGTTCACCAGTAGGCATATAACTGGACACTATGCCTGTTCTTTTCCCAGAATCAGTAAGTTTCAAATAGATCAGCAGTCAGTGTTGGTGTTAGTCTGTTAGTCAGTTAGTTAGGGGTTAGTCTTGTGTAGAATCTTTTTGATTAACCATAGCTGTTGAGAGTTCATGTTAGTCATGCCTGGATCATACTTAGAAGATGGTTTTCAAAGCTCTTTCTCCTATCTCATTCCCCCTCTTCTTCAATAATTCTTTAGCTTGGTGGGGGTGACAAAACTATTGTTTGAGTAAGCCTTCATCTACCACTTATTCATAATATTCCATTGAGCCTTTATTTTCTGAGTTCTATCTAGAGCCAAAAACTCCTGTCTGCCTTAATCAAAGAATACTTTCCTTCCAATGAGCAGAAATGAACCCATGAAAAGTCTTATTTTTTCCTTCCAATGAAATTGTGGCTTGGGTAGGGCATATCAAAGTATCTGAATCTCAGATGTCAACATATCACAGGAGCTTCATTAGAAAATGTAAGTTGAACTTCAAGAACAGTCATTCTAAACGTACCCAGGAAAAGGTGTCAAACTGCTTTGGCCCATCTTTAGAATGCAATACATGATATCAGTGTACTTTATTCAGAGTTAAAGAAAAAGATATTATGTCCTTGCTTTTCATGGAAGAGGGGTAAATTTCCGATTTCTAAAGTACAAAACCTGGAAGACCTTGTTAATATCATCTTATCCAAGAAGTTTCCACTAATTATAGAAAATGAAATGTTTACTAGGTCTTATATAATGTACACATTGCAGTTTGTCTCCAGCAGGTATTTTAATATAGAGTCTGAATCTGAATAATTCTGTGGTGTGGACTAGAGACATTCTCCCTGGATTTTGCCAAACTATTCATGGTAAAAGATGGGCATACTCCTTTGCTTCATAGAGCAAATAGACTGTTCTCAGTCTCATTCATTACAACATAGACTTGGTCTTTTAGCTTTGAAATTATAAGCTGATGAGTACCTGTTTAATTGGCTTCTTTTTTGTCCTACATTGGTGCATAATTTCATAGTCAGGATCACCTAGCATAGCACAATTCCATAAACTGAATCTCTTTTTCACAATTCAGGAAGTTGGAATTGTGATATCATAATCGAGAATGAAGGCAGGAACAATGCCTTGTGAAGATGCTTGCACACAATCCTGATGACCTTATTTTCAAACTCAAAGCTTACATGGTAGAAGGAGAGAACCCACTTTTTCAACTTTTCCTTTGTCTTCCATTCATGTGGTAAGCCAGGTAGATACAAATAAATCAACGTATGGAATTGAGCATTTAGATATACTTGTGAAAAATTATTTATTTATAGAAATTCTATGAGCAGGCCTGTGGGAGATTATCTATTAGAGATCTAAATCATAGTGTGTGGGACAAAAACCTGGGTGGGTAATTAAGATGGAGAGAACTAGTTTAGTATTTTGGCAGACTTCAGACTAGTATGTTAGGAAGTATTCTATCAAGACACTTCCCATGGATATGGTATAGCTAATTTCCTTGGCTCCTGATATTGGTATAAACCCTCTTCTCATATTGAAGAACTAAAAGTAAGAAACTTAATCTGAAATAAGCTCCTTGTCTCTTTAATATTGTACTCATTCAGCAATGGGAAGATGAAAGTTAAATACTTGGTAGCAGAAGAAAGGGGTATTGCCAAAAAACTAATACACATGGTATCAGAGAAGCAGCCTTTAAAGCCTTGATTTTTGTGTCTTTAGAACATTTATTTGTGTACTTTAGTGACATTAGATGCAGAGCGTAATTGTTTCTTTGGAGTAAAGTAATGCTAAGAGAGAAATGTATTGTTTGGGCCTGGCCCATGGTATTTTGCAAGGGAACTAGGACCTTTGGGAAATGGTTTTTAAAGGAAATGGACTGACAAATTTGATACAGGATAGCAGTATCAGCAGGCTTCAAGTTTTAGACAAGACAAGCAAAGTGCAGAGAGAGCAGCTGTGACCATATGGCGAAAGCAAAGCCATTTGATAAAAACAGCACAAAGCACAGAGATAGTGGAAAGAGATGTCCTAAAGGCAGAAATCCAATTCATGTTGACTCCATGTTGTGAAAATCAGACTCATTTAGTGGACGAAAGCCTAAACTTTTCCTCATCTTTCATATTAGCTGCCTAGGAAACTGCCAATCCAGGAAAAGTGTATGGAACTTGTTAGAGCTGTAGTCAAGTGGGCCAGATTTTATCTCAGCCCTATGGCAGTACTTGGGAGTATAAGGTTTCATAGGGAGGAACTGAGACTTGGCTCCATGTGGCAAACTTGAAATTCTTGCAAAGTTGCAGAAGAGAAGAGAGCCCAGGATGTTGGAAATGTCATAACCATGGAGTATTTGCAAGGATGGATGTGGGTTAGAGAATAAAGCTGGCCGAGATAAAAGCTCTTTGTGCTGCAGGAGTGATGAAAATTCCCAGCATTTTGGATCTCATCTGTGATATGGCAAGTGACAGTTGATGGACATTCAGATACTAGAAGGAGTTTAACATTGGTGGACTTTACTCTTAATTTTGACATGATCATGCTCTTTCTTAAGTTTCATTTGTTATTTTTTGCTATTTCCAGATGCTTCCATTTTAATAAGAAGAATATTTATATGTATGCTTTTAAGTGGAGTATTTTACTTGCTAGTGTCTTTACACTATTGTATCCAGATACTTTGGACTTTTGAAATATTGGCATTGAAGACTGTAGAGATGACTCAGGGGTTAAGATTCTTTCTCATAAGCAGAAGGTTTTGAGTTCAGATTTCCAGTCCTACATTAAAACACCAAGAAGAAATTGGTCCTGGTGGGCAGAGCCTGGGAAATCCCTAAGTGAAGCAAAAAGGAGGTAAAAGCAATCAAGATGATTCCTAAACTCACTCTTGGTCCTTCATAGGGACACACACACACACACACACACACACACATGCACAAACACACACACACATACGCATGCACTTACACAAAATAAATAAATAAAGTTTTTAAATTTAGAAAAATAAAATTAGAACTGAACTATTAATTTTGAGAATTTCTAATCTGAAGACTGGAAGAACTTTTAAAATTGAGTTGAATGCAGATTATATTGAAAGATGACATCGACAGGGACAAGTGATGAACATTATGGGCTATTGCTTCAAGGTTACAAGGAATAGCATATTCCTGTTAAATGCAAGTGTCAAATGAAAACTGAGAACTGGTCCTTTAAACACTATGAAGACTTATATAGTTAAGGCAAATTCTGAAGAAATTTATGGGTATTAATCTAATTGATGTGGTACAACCCAAACCATAGTGGGTGGAATCTGAAATATTGTTGTCTATAAATTGGCAGACTGGCAACAAGAAAACATTCTACTCTTTTTAATCTATATGTGGGCATGATGTAGTAGTTCTTTTCACTCCTGATATTGGAATGAATTCTGTCATGTCGTTGAACCATAATTGACCATCTTAAGCTACAATAAACCCTTTTACCCCTGTGTCTAAAGTTTCCATATACAAATACTGTCACATATGGAGTTAGAATTTAATGAATGGGGTAGGGGGAGGGTAACACAATATAGTGCATCTCAAATAGGTATCAATTTCTGAAACTGTAGCTCTCTACTCATATATTAGGTCATACCTGACCTTCCTCAGAAACTGAATTGTATTCATCTTTAGACTTTTCTCTATCACATCACCTTATTTACTTCTTCATGTCTACAATGTTGCTTTTCACTTTTGCATTAGATACAAATTTCAATGAGGGTAGGTACTTATGTTTATATTCAAACAATGCCAACAAAGGAGAAAGCTTCTGATAATGGTCTATATATGAAAAAAGACATCATTTGCTTAATAAAGTGATTCATATTCTGGGAAATTTAAATTTTGGGGAATAGTGCTGGCCCTTGCATGATCATGGATCAGATAAGCCAAAACTTTTGTGCATTCAGCTCTGCTTTGTGCTTCTCAGGTCACGTAGAAAGTAATAAGTTAATCCGTACAGATGCTCTACTTCAATATTTGAACACAGCTCTCCTGTCATATTTATTCTTTAACTTTAAAGGTTGTATATGCTTTCAAACATATTTATTGAGACAGATTTCTAATCCTCTTGTATTCACTGACTTTTCTTTGGAAGATTTCAGTTTTTTAGTGACCCTTTCAAAGTTTCTGCTCCTAAAAGAATATAATACACTAGGTACTGTCTCAATAGCTGAGGATATAAAGAGACATCACTTCTTTTGTTAGGATTTCTGTATTTTCATCAATGCAGAATGAACCATTTGTCTTTTTTGAAGATAGATTTTTCCTAAATAATCAAATACATATTTTCACTTTTAATTACAACATTTTCATCAAAGATAGAATGAAAGGACATCATCGTGCCCAGTGTCAAGTGGCAAGAAAAGTACGATCTTTTAAAAAATTGCTTAAGAAACCAAGAAAAGAAAAAGTGATTTTAAATAGGTTAAGATTCCAAAATAAATCCAAAAGATTGACACAAAATGAGATCATGCTGTTTTCACATCCGAGATCAAAAGAAGCTTCCAAATAATTTATAAGACTTCTGATTCAATGCCATATGGCTGGCATCTTTGTTAATAACTAGCTTGAAGTTCCATTTAAAAAATAAGATCAACTGAAAAGAGATAAAAGCAGCAAAACCTAAAATTAACAACTCAATGGGTAGAACCAGCTAAACTGATTTCGTTAAGGTGCCTTCTCTTAAGCCCTAGGCCACATTTGTAGTCTAAACTGCAAAAGCTTTATAACATTAAAAACATTAAACATGCATTAAAATTTACTAAGCTCAAATAAAAGCTTACCATCTTGATTTTTCAGCAAATTACTTGCTACTATTTATTTATCTTTCTTATCAGGAGTATTGTGTGTGAGTGAGTGAGTGTGTGTGTGTGTGTGTGTGTAGGTGTGTGTGTGCGCTTTTCCTGTGGGTGGTACACATGTGTGTGTATAGGTGTATGTACACAAGTACATTTGGGTTCTTGATTGTACCTACAGACACACAAGGGTGATGTTGGGAATCATCCCGCATCAATCTTCCTACCTACTGTTGTGACTCTGGGTGTTTAATAATGACCAGAACAGGTCATTAGTTCTACTCTGAAATACCAGATTTTTCTGGAGATTCCAAGACTCTCCCTTACAAGACTAGAAGTACAGATTTGCAGCTACAACCAATGGTTTTTTTTCATGTAAGATCTAAGGATATGAACTGAAGTCCCTTTGCTAATTGCACAAAGGTTTTACTATTGAGTCATCTCCTCAACCTTTACTTGGAATCTTTAAGGCTTGAGTTCTATGTCTATAAACTAAGAGTATTAAAAATCAGAAATGTATACAAATATTCATTATACTGTATATAGATCTAAGCAGTATGAAAATAATTCCTTGCTTAAAATGAGTTATTGGTGTTCAAGTTGTTATGGTAGAACCTACCTGTAGGACAGGTAGTTTCTATTGATATGACCTGAAAATTGAGAACCTCAGGTTCCATCTTATATCTCCTAATTCAAATTTTATATTTCAATAAGATACAGTGTTTTCATCTGTTTATCTTTCTAAAACAAACACTCATTCACATGTCTCCAGAAACTGGACATCTCACCTAAAGATGAGTTAAAGTAGCAGGTCTGAGATTCTGACAGTATCTTACCACTTTTAAAATATAGGCATTATTGTTATAGGTAAATATGAAGATATGGATCTCAGAACAAGTAATGTGCCCTCCTGTCATTAATGGAAAATGGAGTAGTGGGGGCCAGTGCAGGAAAGTGAGAGATCAGGAACGAGATCATCATACCACATCTGGAGAATCCTCTATTCATATGGATAACCATGACTTGATGACATTCAATTTGAAGAGTGCAGAGTTATCTTTTTGTTTTATAAGCCTCAAGGAACCAAGTGAACCAGCAAACATCTTTTCTGCACTTTATGGTGACTATCTCTAGATACACCCTGATTTGCTTTTTATAATACTGCCTAGATCGCTTGAGGTCATTCTTTTTCATCAATTAGGATTGATTGCTTTATCAGTCTTTGAAGTATTACATAAGGCCATCATGAAGCTAGACATAAATTTAATGAGAATCAGATTTCTACTAACAATACCCTTTCATTCACCAATATATTCAAACACCGCCCCATGCTAAAGCTTCATATTTTATTTGAAATAAATCTGATCAGTTTTGAAGATTATTGCTGTTTTGCTTGTTTCTTGTACTTACCATGTGCTAGTCTTTTATCTGTTTTTCTGAAGACACAAGGATATTACATAATGGATATGGAAGTAGTCATTGAGATAACGTGATCATAGACCTGACAACAGATGAAATGCAAACAGTTAGGTGGCAAATAGGGAGAAAGAACTTTGGAAAGTGATATTAATAAAAAAATACTTGGACACATCTTCACAATAAATGAACACATTTTTTGACAGTATTTGTAATTGGAAGAAAGCCCAGAATAGACTATATACAAAATAAATAGTTGATGTCAACATAAAAGTAAAAATAAAGAAGAAATGAAAAAGAATAAAATATTTTCCTAAACATTAGAAAACTGTTTAATGGAAAAGGTAATTACAAAAGAAAGTGTAAGCTTTAGGAATAAGAATATGTTCAGGGTACATGAAAACCTTTATGTGTATCTATTACAAAATTTGTGTAATCAGGGGAAAGAGAAATGTTTCTCAAAGACAGAATTTCAAATGAGTTTGAAAAGCATATGAACTTCTTTATGGAAAAGGAAGTTATACATCCAAGAAACTTATGGAGACTTTCCTTAGAGTCTTATAAGCAATAATGTATTTCTTTAAGAGATGATAGAATATACAACATAGGTATTCTTGCATCCAAAGGTGTTTTATATAGTAGAGAAATAATACAGGAAGTTATAGATAAGACTAAAATTTTTAGGAAGAAAAATGCTAACATAGCTTATGTTTCATTTAAGGATGATAAATACCAGTTATAATGATACGTGTGAGAATGTGTGTTTTTTAAATTTATAGATAGAAACCTAGTCCATTGAAGACAATGATGATTCTCATTTCAGACATGAGAAAACATAAGAATATTGAGGCTAATTTTACTTAAATTTTGCATAAAGTAACATAGTATATGATAAGTAACTAATGGTGCTGTTGATATTGAGACTATACAAATAAAAAGTCCAAAAATAACAATCCTCAAAATAGTTACCATATGGATAAGAATGCACTTTGGACCAATTATAATATTGTTCATCAATGAAAGGATTATATAAGGAAAAATGAAATTCTTTTTATTTTTTAACTTTAAGGAAGATGAGCGCCAGTTCTCAAAAGGAAGCAAAAGTAAAAGAAGGCACCTCTTTCCTCAGGAGACAATTTCATTAAAGGACAAACAGAAGATGTAGAAAAGACAGTTGCCTGGCTATTTTGATCCTCACAGGAAAAAATCAACATGCTAGCAGTGCAGACCCCAGAGAGTTTCAAATGAAATATCTTTAGAGTGACATTTGCCATGAGAAGCAGCTGTGCCCTAACCTGGTACAAATGCTCAGAAATTTATTTAAAGTTGCATGATTTTCCTTGTATTACTTTATGCTGTTCTTTTCTCTTTCAGTCTATGACATTATTTAAGAAACATGTCTGTTAACTGATTCAAAATCGTCCTTAGACAGGCTGGTTGCATATAGGAATTTACTGTAATAGGACTTATCCTCACAAGACCTAAACTATGCCTGACATACCAGCATTCTCTCATAGACTAACAAGTATCTCAGGGGAAACAATTACTTGCTGGGGGAACCTCAGGAGCTAAGGTTAGACAGATGAAGGGGGAATGCTCCTATCAATAGGACTACCTAAGGAAGGGCCACTTAATCTGCTACAGGAGCCTGGGCTCCTTCTAGAGCAGACAACATGAAGAGTAGGAAGGAGAGAGATTGCTGAAGTGTGAGAAGGGTGGGAGAGGAAGGAGAGAGAGAAGGAGAGAAGGGGGAAAGATAAGGCAGAGACAACCACTAATTATGTTTGTAAAACTAGAAAACTAAAAAATAATTTAAAAACCTATCATTTATTAGAAAAACTTAAGATCATTAAAGTCTAAAAAATATTTTTATTGTACATCGACACCTGATTTTTTTCCAATATAAACTGTTTTCCTCGAACATTTTTTTCCCTTAGAATATTTTAGGTGATATTCTAATTCCTTTTTGCTTCCACTGATGCTTCCCAACATTTTGAACATTGATATTCATGTGTCATTCATATGTGTATATATGGCATTCATAAGGATGTGGACTGATATGTGTGTATAGTAAGATGTTCATGTGTAGGCTGCAGAACAGTCTCAGGTATATTTCCTCAGTAGCCATCTAGTTTCTTGAGACAATGTGTCAATCTAAATCTAGAATTTATAAATAATATATGTCACCTGTGAGTTAGGTCTCTGCATTGATCTGTCTCCAGCTCTCTGTCATTAGTGTGCGCAACCAAATTTGGGATTTTTACATCTCTATTTTATTTAATTATTTATTATATTCATGAGAGAGAGAGAGACAGAGAGAGAGAGAGAGAGCAGGGACTCACACCATTACGTCAATACATATACATTTGGGCTGAGAAAACCATTTTCTTTTTATACCTTATGGATGCTGGAGCTTGAGTTTAGAACACCTGGTTTGAATAGGGTATGTGCAAACATACTTCTGCTTATAGTAGGGATTTTCCATGTCTTTAATGTGGTAAACTAATGAAACATTCTGTGTTCTAATGTATGAAATATGGAAATTTCATGTTAAAGTATTAAATATACTAACAGAAGGAAATTGAAAGAAAAACTTTAAATTTTTGAACATTCTACTACATAACAATTTAACTTTGTAAACAAATTATAAAGCTAAAAGGTTATCTGGGATACTTCTAGGAAATGCATCAAAAACTTGATGTCATTGAGATAAGGAATACAAACTCAAAATTAGAGGACCAAAATAGTCATTAGAAGTGGCAAAAAATGTTCTCCTAAAAGGAATAGTTGTAGCTCTGTGCAAAGAACCTGATGAATAATAAGCAAAATTAAATGAAATTACATATCTTTATATTTTAGGGAGATATATTTTTAGCTGGATCTTGATGTGGATTTGGACATAAAATGGCATCTGAAGTCGATTAGAAGGTGAGCATGAAATTTGGGGACTATGGAACCACAACAAAATGCTTCTGTACAACTTTGAAAATGCAGAAATTTTTATTCTTTATATTACATCAGAGCAAACAAAAATGTGAAGGAACCATGGATATATTCACCTATATAAATTGTGAGGATTTTGTTAACTACAGGTTTTCCCAAGTGATCAGGAAAGTTTGATAGGTTATCAAAGACACAAATGAGATAAGAAACACCTGAGATTGTTTCCATTCAAATCAAGAAAAAATTTTGATTTAGACATATCTAGAGTATCTGAAATTTTTCTACTGACCTGTTTAAATCATTTCTAATTTTATTGGTAATATGAAATCAATTAGATTAATTTAGGCAATGGTGAAATAAAATTATAGATACTGTGAAACTAATGTTAGAGCTACAATGAAAGAACTGTAACAGCAATAAGACCTCCCAAACATCAATATCAACTCATGAATTTTAGAATATGATTATAGTACATCTAACCAAATATATTGTAGATAAATATTAATTAAAATAATATTTTTGAATGCAGTTAAAATAGACAATGGAAAATTTCTATCTAGTGTAAAGAATAATTTATCATGGGAGTGTGCCCCCATTATTCATCAGCAGCCTAGATTCCTTCCATTTTTGTTTTCCTTTTATTTTCTTGTGTGATTCCTTCATATCTTGGAACATACACCTGCTTTGACAATCAGCATTCACTGTGACTTTGAGATTTCTCTATCTCTCTCTGCTCTGTATGTGTGTATAGATACAAGTGTCTATGTGTTATCTTCTGTTCTGATCTGATAAAAGAATGGTCACAGATAGTCATGTAAAAAAAAAAAGGAAATTGCGAACTATCCTCCTTAAACCACACCCAAGCACCCATAATATTCTCAAGAAAAAGTAAAATTTGTAACTTCCTGAAACAATGTCTGGTTACTTTTAAAATGCTAACTCTGTGGGTATAAGAACAGGATATAGATTGTACATTATATGTATCAAAAAAGAATAGGATTTGGTCTATACAAGATAATTGGGATAATGGGTAAATTAGCTTCTTTGGCTGCTTGCTTCATTTTCACCTCCACATCTGTTACATGACCCTACTCATTATGTGGAGGAATCTAACTGCTGCCTTTAAAGCCCTTTTCTTATACAACTCAAAGCCCCACATCTTTTTCCAAGCATAGATGTGAGGGCCTGATCAGCTCCACTAAAGCATTTCCATTTGTTAAAGCTTCTTACTTGGTATCAGAGTGGTGAATTCCTGAGCAGTCAGACCCCACAACGGTTCTACAGGGATGTAGAGGACAATCACCTTGCTTGAGTTAGATCACCTCACTGCTACTTCAGAAGCCAAGCTAAATGGTCTTTAACCTGGAGAATCTCCCATCTCCTTCTTCGATTTCCTGTTGACACACAGGAATTGAAGATGTGAAAAACTTTGCATCAGAAATTGGCAAGGGGGATCTGAACTATGATCTTCACATTTGCATGGCAATCATTTTGCATTCTGACTGATTTTCCTAGTCCTCATTGTGATTTTTTTAAAGCAAATGAATGCCTGAAAAAGAAATCAATAAATGTAATCATATGACTTTTTATTGACAAATAATTCATTCAAACCAATTTTTTTTTCACATAACTCAGTAGTTTTTTCAGCCATTCGAGAGTGGTGGAATCACTGTCTTGGAAATAATATGCATTATCAGTTCCAGAAATATAGTATTTAGTGAACATCATTAATGAAACGGAAATTCTTCCACAAGTAAATAAACAGAAAGAAAACCGTTTCTTGTGTCACTTGCATTTTGACTGAAAAAGCAAGGAAATGAATAGTGCGCACTAAACTATATTGGTCACACAATCATTTGTAAAGTGATGCATCTTGGCAAAATGATAAAAATAGATATTCATAAAAAGGCTTGGGAAGTACTTGAAGTTTATGGAATTGTTAATTTAAATAGACCATCCAGGACAAGACCCTTGAAAAGGAAGGTGCCCTATGGTGAAGCTCTCATGGGTGAGCCACAGAGTATTTAGAAAAGTCCCTGTCCTTCTCTGGATAAAGAAAGAGCCTCTCTTACATGTTAGATTCATGGCATGCATCTATTGTGTTTATAGTTGAAGAAGGAGAAGAGGACAGGAATCAATCATTCTTATTGTAGTTTTTAATTTGAAGTGAACTATGAAGTCTGGTAAGTTTCGAGTAAAGGAATGACATAATTGAATCAGTGCTTTTAAGGATCACTGCCAAATCCAAGCTACAAATGGGCAGACAAGCAGGACATTCAGGAGACACTGAGAAATTCAACAGAACTGGTGGCATCATAGACAGAGAGCTTTAGAGCTTTCTATTTCTTTCAGAGATGTTGAACAGGTAAAGACGTGTCCATTAAAAAACGGGGGTTTCGGGGCTGGAGAGGTGGCTCAGGGCTTAAGCCTCCGCCTTGCAGGCGGAAGGTCCCGAGTTCGGATCCCAGATCCCACGTATAGACGCCAGGCGGAAGCGGGGGCGGCCTGCGTTTCTGGTCCTGGTAGGGCGGAGCCTGTGAATCCCGGGGCAGAAGGAGGTGGAGGCGTCCATGGTGGTTCGCGAATTCGTCCGTGGTTCTACATATACACAGACACACACACACGCGCACACACACACGCACATGCGCACAGTTGAATAAAAAATAATAATAAAAAAATTTAAAAAATTAAAAAAAAAAACAAAAACGGGGGTTTCTCATACTAATCTGTGCTTACATAATGGAGAATCCAGTCCATCAGTGACATCTATTGCTAACTGTGAATTATCACTGATTTTAGAACTTCTACCAATTACAAGCCATTTGGGTTGTTTTTTACAGTGACTTAAGTGAAAACATTACTTCAGAGCATCTTGTGTGAGATTAGGTTCCAAAGAAGCCCATATCTGATACATAGCTTTCATGATGCAATGTAAGAAAAGTACCACACTTGAATGCTTCATAGAAACAAGGATTAGCTCTCTTCCAGAAAATGTAGAAGTAAGATGAGAGGGTCATGTTCTGGCTGAAAACACTAGGGAACAATGCTTCTGTCTCTTCCAAATTCTTTGGCCTTCTGTTGTCCTTGACTTAGAATAATATAGCTTCATTTTCTGTTTCAGTTATACTTGATCTTTTTTCTTCCTTGTATGTGTTTCTGTTTCTTCTTAGAAAGATATATCAGTCCCCTGAGATATAGGATAGTACAGCTGCTAATGTGCCTGCCATGCAAATTTGAGGACATGATTTCCACCCTAGTACCCGTGCTGAGGTCAGGCATGACAGCAAGGCTGTGATGTATAGGAGAGCTGGAAACAGGACCATACTGAGGTTTCTTAGGCAACCAGTCTAGGTTGCTTGGAGATACCTACGTTCAATGAGAAACTTTGTTCAAAAAATACTGTGGGGAATAACTAATGATTTGGCATAAATCTATGGCTCTAATACACACATAAGTACACATAAACACAATGGTATCTGTCAAAGTGCATGTGGTATGAGTGACTGTGATATCTTCAATGTATTTTGCAATGACACTCTTTAAAATAAAGCTATGTATAAATTTACCTGTGGACATATGTCTAGAGAAGACGTTTGTAAACTCACTGTAATCTACTAGGCAAGATATAACAAAGAAATTGTGTTCACTGAAGGATTGCATTTAGGTTATTCTGACAAAAATTACCCAACACAGCAGATTTCCTAGCAGTCACAGAATTTCCATTTTGTGTTATAAGTGAAAAACATTCCAGTACAGGATAGCATTCACAAAATGAAAATAATTTATTGTCAATATTCCCCGATGTCTTATATTTGCTTCAGAGAGAAATGAGGTTTGTTTACTACGATAATTTATACAAATCTGCATTTTATTTCTTTTTACAAATCTTAGTCTTAATTATATACATTCAATAAATATTATTCAAACAGATACTGGAACAGACAGTTCAGAAAGTTAGACACTTTATTTTTTACTTTTGCATATGTGTCTATGTGTATCAGAGGGAACTGTGTGTCCCTACCAAGGGTGGCTTCTGGAATAATCCTGAAGTTTGTCTACCTCCTTTTTGCTTCGCCCTGCAGTTTTCAGGCTCTGCTTTCCAGAGCCAGTAGTCTAGGCTCCAGCCATTTCTGTGTGGTGTTTTTACATGATATACAGCATCTGAACTGAGGGCCTTCTGCTTGTGAGGCTGAGGCTTAACTCCTGAGTCATCTCTCCAGCCTAGGGCATTAGTTATACAGGAAAGCAGTTTATATTTAACTATAAAGCCTACTGCGATATACTATTCTTAATAGAAATGAAATATAGTACAGCCATTTGAGATACACACACACACACACACACACACACACACACACACACACACACACTGATGGCATTACATTCATAAACTACTCTTCCCCTCTCCTGACAGAATTTGGGGAAACTAATATCTTTCTTAATATGACACTATATCAAAGGACATGGGGTGATTTCAGGCAAAGCTCTTTACTGTCTGGGATGAGCCTGCTGTGCCAATCAGCTCAAATATACAGGCATTCAGTTAACTTTAGGTTTCTCACAAAGGATTTTTTAAATATTACTTTTCTGTTGATGAGTTTGCAATTACATAAAAGGCACATCTATAGCTTCCTGAAACATTTCTTGCTAATGTTACTTTCAGTTTGGGGAATAATAAGTTCTGAAATTGTTTTTCACTTATTGAATTCATGCAACAAGACGGTAAATCAAAAACATTGATTCTAAAATCAAATATATGTATGCATAAATACTTTTCACAATATGCTTTATCATGAAAATGTTAGTAGAACCCATTAGACATTTTTCTCTTATGTAATTTATTTTTAACAATATTTCACTGTATATTTCAGGATGACCTTGTGGTCCACATTATTCTTCCTCTGCATCTTTTGTATTGGTATTATGATCATCCACAATCCTCACTAGTTATATGGTCATTTCGATTAGAAACCATGATGAGAATATGTTTTGAATGCTATACTGTGGACTAAATAATAGTGTCACTACAAATTCATGTTAATAGTTAATGCTTAGTGTAGTGGATTGGGAGGTGAGGTATTAAAACATAAAAGAGTGAGATAATATATCTGACATGCCTCTATAAAGTGTCCAGAGGCAGATTATTTGTCTATTCTGTTATGTGAAAACCCAGCAACTTTGAACCATTTTTAAAAGTCAGAGACAGAGGACTGACATCTGTTCATTTCTGTGTGTAATTATTTGTTTGGCATTTTTAAATAATATGACCACACCATTACAGCTGAATGATAGCCAATTTTTCTCCAAGATCTATGTCATCATCATCTATTGCTTCGTGGTATGGTTTGGAAGAGAGATATGGTTTCCTTGCTCGTTGCTCCAATGACAGAGCAGCTGACCACCTTATATCCTTTATGCCAGTCTTATATCAATGGGGAATTCCTGCAAAGGTGGTGGTTGATGTAGCTTGCTGAACTCAGAGCTGGGTTAGTTTGTTGTTGACTATCCTCCCATAGCAGCTTGCATATTGCTTACCTTCTGGTACCATGAAGCAGGCCAGCAGTGGGCAAGTTTCTTTTCTCCTTTTCCTGAGGTCAAAGCGATAGGATTTTATCAACATGTCCTGGTGAGCAGCCAACAATACTGTCAAAAGTATTGTTTTGTTTTCCCTTGAGACTTATCTGATCAAGAGCAAACTCATAATTATTAAAAGTTTATCACTAGAACTGTATTTGTTTATGACTTCTGAGAGAAGTTTATGCCATTAATTTTCTTCCCTTCTTTGTGTATCCCTAAATAGAATATCAGATTTCATACTATTTTAAACTCATTTTGTAATAGTGCATTTTTAAATAAACTTGCCATATACAAGTTTATCTACAGCATTACCATATATTGGTATTTTTATGAATTCTTTCCACCCTTTCTTTACCCTATCCCATCATCTCCCCACCTTTTAGTACTTTTCCTTATTGCTTTTATTCTTCTATCTTTCCTACTTTAAGAACTTTATCTTTATGATATTTTTCTAGTCTACTAAATATTTCCAGTATTCTTCATTAAGTATTCAAACCTGATGATTCAAAGTTAGCATTCATGTATAAGAGAGATCATGCAATGTTTAGCTTTCTGAAAAAGCTACCTTACACAATGGACAAAGAAAAGCAATCAGCTAAAAAAACAGTGAATATGGCAAGTGACTGGACCAACACAAGATATCTAAACACATACCCATCCCAAGCCTCAGGGTTGTGTTTTATCACAGAAGGGGAGAGCAGTGAATGGAAGAGGAATAGTGAAGACAGGTATAACCAGAGATCACCTCTAGGCAGGTCAAGCCTTTAACAAAATGAACTCACTGGAGCTTCCACAAGACTTGTACAAGAATTAGTTTAAGACAGTCTCAGCTTGCAACATAGGAAGAACATATGATGCACTGCACTTTCCTGAAAGACTACTAAGTGTTTGTGTTGGATGAAGTAAGTAGAGCTTTTTGCTTAATTGTACAACTGAGTAAATATTTTAGCTATTGTCTTCCTGCCATAATTTAGACAATTTCCTGGAAAAAGGAATTGTTTGATAACAGTATAAAAGAGCATTACAGAGCAAAATAGCAATTTTCTTATAACAGAAGTCAAGTAGAATATGTATAAAGCACATGATGCTACATGACATAATTACTTGCAGATTATATTTTTACATGAACACTGTACAGGAAAACTATTGAGATTTTCTATATTAAAGAGCCAATTTGCATACTTATTTATAACTGAAAAATCAGATATCAGATATCTTATCATATCAAATAACTAAAATATTTACTCAGTTGTACAATTGAGCAAAAAGCTCTACTTACTTCATCCAACACAAACACTTAGTAGTCTTTCAGGAAAGGGCAGTGCGTCATATAACTGAGATCCACACACATTGAAACACATATGAAGATGCACATTATAAATACATTTTATATACAAATACAAAAACTTAATGGTATAGATTTCTGCTTCTTGGGATGGTGGAGTTTGTAACAATATATAATTTCAAACTAATGAAATCAGGATACATAGAAGAAAATATTCTTTTGAAAATTTATCAAAAAGTGGAGTAATAATGGCAGTTGGACTACCCACACTCGATATGAGGGAACCTGAGATGTAATTTGACTTCGCCAGGTTTTATACTGGAATACTTAGTCAGTTTTAAATATGAAAAGGTATTTGATTATAAATGGTAGATAGCATAGTTGTAGTGAGGTTAAGAGACTTGAGTTCTGTGGGAAGTTTGTTTCTGTATTCAAGGCATTCTCCAATCCAAGGAGACGTTCACAGGAGAGAAGACACACATCTAGCAGCACTGTCTTAATCTTTTCAGAATATTTTAGACTCAGGGATCATCTGAAAAAGAGGCCTTGTTTATTAATTATTATAAAACCTAAAAATCAGGTGAATCAGAGGACATCAGATATAGACAATTGTCTAAGCATTTAAATCCATGTATATTGAGCACAGTTCCCTTGGATTAAACTGAGCAGTCTTAACACTTACACTAGCACAAGAAAATACACACATTTCTCAAGGAAAAAAAACAACTCCTAAGAATGCTTAAACATCCTAACATTTATTATGAATGTTTAATTTCTAAGTATGTCTGAGCTATATGTCCAATATGAGGAGTAATTATGCCAGGAAAGTGTTTTCATCCAGCCCCCAGAACCTACAAAGAAAACCTGATGCTGTGTGCACATAAGCCCAGCAGTGAAGAGGCAGAGACCAGACAGTTCCTGGGGATCTCTTGCCAACTGGTCTGGACTATTTGTTTAACTTATGTGTCAAGGAAGAAATTTTAGCACAAGCTCAAGGTACATATTGGTTTCTGAGGAACTATGCTGAGAATGACCTCTGGTACCCACAAATGCACACTTGCACATGCATCCATTCACTTAAAAATTAAGTTTGATAATTCTGATGAGGAAGTGCAGGTATTTGAACAATATGCTGATATTTTTGGATAAGATCATCAGGAAAGAAGTATATTAGCTAAATGACAACATCAACAATGACAACAAAGACAAAAACCTGAACAAGGAAGATTTTAAAAATATTTTAAAGTGGTGAAAATATGCAAAAATTTTCTTTTTAACTTTTGTCAAAGAAATGCAATTGACATTTGATGTATGTCAAAAAACTATTCAAAAATAGATTTGTTCAAAATGTCTAAAATAGTCTAATCACAATTTGCTTCATGTTGAAACACAAAAGTTGTAATTATTATGTTATTGCTATACAGTAAACTAATGACATTAAAAAGCAATAGAAAGCAGTCAAAATGGATGAATCTCCTGAAAAAAAAAAGCAATTCAGATTGGCATGAATGTAATTAATAACCTTACTCATATTAATATAAAAAGGATAAAATTGACATAATACATTTCCAATTTTATTTATTTATTATTTATTTATTGGTTCAATTCATGATATCTTTTTTAATTTATTTATTTATTTTTCTGCTCATACAAGCATAGTAGGTACTCCTGTCCCCTCCCTCCCTCCACCTCTCCCTGGACCTCCCTGCTCCCTCCCCCTTTTTCCCTTTCCTTTCCCCCCTCCCTCCCTTTCTCCCAGTGCCCCTTCCCCCATCTCTGAAGCATCCTTTAATGTGTATATCAAACTTTCCCCTGGGTCCTTCTCTCTGATGAGGTGTAAGGACTCAGTGGCATTTCCTAGAACTCTTTCTTGTGTTCCCCTTAAGTATAGGAACACTATTGTGACTGTTAATCCCTTGGTTCTAAGGATCCTAGTGCCTTTAGTCTATGCTAGACTTTGAGGGGTCAATGATATGTTGGTTATTGCACAGATCATACAGAGTCCTATTATAATTGCTTCAGCCCTAAATTGTGTGGAGTATCTTGCATATCTTGACTCCTCCCATCCTTGTGCTCTTACAATCTTACTGCCCCCTCTTCTGCGAATTTCCCTGAGCTTCCAGATGGGGAGAGATTAAGGCCGGCCTAGTTCCAGGTGGTTGATATAGCGTCTCTGATGTTCTGAATTATGGTTTGTTGATTTTTTTTTCAGTTTTGCTGCTCCTACACCACCCTTAACTCCATCCTGATGGATATTGGATGTTACCACCTGGCCAAAGATAAAAAAGCTGTTAAAATAGAATCTTATTATAAGAGAGTAGATTCAAAGGTAGATGGAATAAGAGTAGGAAACCATGGTGAGGGCAGGGGACAGTCTCCCATTTGCAAAATGGTTACCTTCTATCTGCCAGACTGTATGCTCTCCCTTTCTGGTAAGATCATACCCCATCAGCTGCAAGTGACCAGGAAGGACAGTCTGTGATCTTAATCCGATATCTCATTTCTTACCTGCAGTCCTTGATGGTGGCTTATTATCTCTGCTGTAGCATGATCCCCTCTCTCCTTGCTTCTGGCGGGGCTCTCCTTCCCCTTCTTTCCTGTTTATAATCTTTGCAATTACTGTAGGTATCACAGAGATTTATCTTTGAGTGTGTCTCTAAGTGGGTTTGGTACTAGGATCCACCTATTAGGAAGTACATACGGTGCTTCATTTTCTGTGTCTGATACACTTCACTCAAAACAATTGTTTCTAATTCTATCCGTGTCCCGGCAAATTTCATTAATTCATCATTTTGGATGGCTGAGTAATATCCCATTGTATAAATGTACCACATTTTCATTGTCCACTCATCAACTGTTGGACATTTGGGTTGATTCCATGACTTTGCTATTGTAAACAGTGCTACTATGAACATGGTCGTGGTTGTGCTATCGAGGTGAATTGTTGCTGTATGGGGGGTTATTCCCAAAAGTGGAATAGTAGGGTTATAGGGCATTTCAATCTTTTAACTTCTTTGAGAATAGCCAAATGGCTTACCAGAGTGGTTGTGTAAGCCTGCATTCCCACCAGCAATGTAGAAGAATTCTGCTCTCTCCACATCCTCTCCAACATTTGGTGTTGTTTGTAATGTGAATTTTTGCCATCCTGACCCGGATGAGATGATATTTCAGGATGGTTTTGATTTGCATTTCTCTGATGGCTAAGGATGTGGAGCATTTTTTAAGATATTTGTTTTTTTTTTTTTACATTTTTTATTATTATGTCAGCTCATACAAACTTAATAGGTATACCATTTCCCTCCCTCCCTCCTCCTCCCCCCCCCAAGACATTTTATTTTCGTCCTTGGTAACGTTTCTTTTAAGTTCCAAGGCCCATTTTTTAATTGGCCCATTTGTTTCCTTGGTGTTTAGTTTTCTAAGTTCTTTGTGCACTCTGGATAATAGAGCCCTATCACATATATGGTTAGTGAAGATTTTCTCCCATTCTGTGGATTGCCTTTCTGCTGGAGTTACAATCTCTTTAACTGAACAGAAGCTATCTAATTTCATAAGATCGAATCTGTGGAGTGTTGGTTGTATTGACTGCGCTATTGGATTTCTGATTAGGAACTGTTGGCCTAGCACAATCAGCTCGAGGGAGTTCCCTACCCTTTTAACTAACGTTTTTATAGTCTCTGGCCTTATATTGAAGTTCTTAATCCATTTGGAATTAAGTCTTGTACATGGTGACAAGTACAGGTCCAGTTTTAATCTTCTGCATGTGGATATCCAATTTTGCCAGCACCATTTGTTGAAGATGCTGTTCTTTTTCCATTGTATTTTTGGACCCCTTTGTCAAAGATCAAATGGCTGTAATTGTGTGGGCTCATATTTGGGTCTTCAACCCTTATCTATTGATCTATGTGTCTATTTTGGAGCCAGTATCAGGCTGCTTTTTATAACTATGGTCATTTTTATGATGTTCATTCTGCCAATCCAGGAATATGGCAGGTCTTTCCACCTTCTAGTGTCTTCTGTAATTTCTTTCTTTAGGATTTTAAAGTTTTCATTGTAAAGGTCACTTAGTTTCTTGGTTAGGTTTATACCAAGGCATTTCATTTTTGTAGGGGCTATAGTAAAGGGGATTGCTTCTCTCAGGGCTTTTTCACTTCTTTCATTCTGTGCATATAGGAAGGCCACTGATATTTGTATGTTTATTTTGTATCCTGCCACCCCGCTGAACTTCTGTATTAGTTCCAGTAGTTCCCTGGTGCAGTTTTTGGGATCACTCAGGTATAAAATCATGTCATCAACAATAGAGATAACTTGACTTCTTCCTTTCTGATTTCAATCCCCTTTATCTCCCTTTCTTGTCTTATGGCTTCAGATAAGACTTCAAGTACAATATGGAAGAGAAGCAGGGAAAGTGGACAGCCTTGTCTAGTTTCTGATCAAAGCAGGAATGCTTCAAGTTTTTCCCCATTGAGTATAATCCTTGCTGTGGACTTGTTTTAGACAGCTTTTGTTATATTGATAAAGGTTCCTTCCTTTCCAACTGTCTCTAGGGTTTTGATCTTGTCAAAAACTTTTTCTGCATCTATCCAGAGTATCATGTGGTCTTGGATTTTAGACTGGTTTATATAGTGGATTATGTTTATTGATTTGCATATGTTGAACCAACCTTGTGTGCCTGGGATAAAGCCTACTTGATCCCCGTGAATGAACTTTTTGATATGTTTTTGAATACGATTTGCTAAGACTTTGCTCAGAATCTTTGCATCTGTGTTCATCAAAGAGATTGGCCTATAGTTTTCTTTTTTAAGTGGATCTTTATTAGGTTTTGGGATTAAGATGATTTTAGCTTTGTTAAAAGAATCTGGTAGTGTTCCTTCCTTTGCTATTTGTTGGAACAGTTTAAGGAGTATTCGTGTTATTAGCTCCTTAAATGTCTGGTAGAACTCTGTGTTGAATCCATCTGGTCCAGGTCTTTTCTTGGTGTGAAGATTTGAGATTACTTCATCGATTTCCTCATATGTTATAGGACTATTTAAATAATTCAAAACTTCCTGATTCAATTTCAGTAAGTTGTGCTTACTTAGGAATTCATCTATTTCTTTTGTGTTGTCAAATTTCACAGAGTGTAAGTTGAAATATGACAATATAATACTCTGAATTTCTGGGGCATTCATAGTGATAACTCCATTTTTATTTCTAATATTGTTAATTTGTGTCTTTTCTCTTCTGTTTTTGGTTAATTTAGCTAGGAGTGTATCAATCTTACTGATTTTTTCAAAGAACCAGCTTTTTGACTGGTTGATTCTCTGTGTAATTTTCCTAATCTCAATTTCAGATATTTCTCCCCTTATTTTGGTAATCTCCTCTCTTCTACTGCTTTTGGGATCAGATTGCTCTAGTATCTCTAAAGCTTTAAGCTGCATTGTTAACTTATTTATTTCTGATGTTTCCATTTTTTTGATGTAGGCATTAAGAGCTATGAACTTTACTCTTAGGACAGCTTTTAATTGTATCCCAAAGATTCTGATAACTTGTATTTTCATTATCGTTCACTTTCAGGAAATCTTTAGTTTCCTTTGTAACTTCTTCCTGAATCCAATACTCATTCAGCATCATAGTGTTGAGTTTCCAGGAGTTAGTGTATTTTCTGTTGTTTATTATGTTGCGGATGTCAAGCTTTAGACCATGGTGGTCTGATAGGGTACAGGCTAGAATTTCAACTTTCCTGTATATGTGGAAATTCGTTTTGTGGCCCAATATGTGATCTAGTTTTGGAGAAAGTTCCGTGTGCTGCTGAGAAAAATGTGTATTCTTTGGTGCATGGATGAAAAGTTTGATAGAGATCTGTAAGGTCCATTTCTTTAAGCGTTTGGTTGAGTTCCAAAGTGTCTCTGTTAAGCTTTTTGCCTGTTAATCTATCCCATGTTGAGAGGGCGGTATTGAAATCCCTAAGAATTATTGTTTGGGGTTGACGTCTCACTTTAGACGCTGAAGGGTTTGCTTAATGAATGTGGAGGGGCCCTTATTAGGTGCATATATGTTCAGTATTGTGAAGTCTTCCTGGTGAATTGTACCTGTGACTAAAATGTAGTATCCCTCTGTGTCTTTTATGATTTTTTTTGGTTTGAAGTTCACTTTGACCGAGAGCATAATGGCTACCCCTGCCTGTTTCCTGGTTCCATTAGCTTGCAGAATTTTTATTTTTGCAGTCTTTTATTTTTGGGATGTGCTTATCTTTTGTGGTGAGATGGGTTTCCTGAAGGCAACAGATTGATGGGTTGCGGTTTTTAATCCAAGTTTATAATCTGTGTCTCTTGATCAGTGAATTAATACCATTGACATTTAATGTTTTTATGGAGGAACCATTTTTAATTCTGTACATTTTTTACGTTTAGTGGCTTTTTTAAGTGTACTGTTTCACTTTTAGGTTTGGGTAGTATTATACTTCCCTTCTGTTCTCCTGGATATGCTTGTTTTTTTCTTCAAGCTTGAGTATCATTTCTAGCATTTTTTTGAAGACCTGGTTTGGTAGATATGTATGCGTTCAAGTTGTCTTTGTGCTGGAAAACTTTTCTTTCTCCCTAAATCATGACGGATAGTTTTGCCGGGTATATCAGTCTGGGTTGACATTTTTCCTCATTTAATACTTAAAGTATGTCTCTCCAAGCTCTTCTTGTTTTACTGTTTCCATTGAGAAGTCATTTGTTATTTTAATAGGTTTAACTTCAAAAGTGACTTTTTTTTTCCCTCTGAAGCTCTCAGCATCTTTTCTTTGTCTTGAATGTGGAGCGTTTTGACTATTATTTGCAGTGGCGTTTTTCTATTTTGGTCATATCTGTTTGGGTTGCGGAATCCCTCTTGTATTAGGATGGTCCTCTCATTCTTTAGTTGAGGGAAGTTTTCATTTATGATAATTTGAAAAATTTCCTCAAGTGTGGTATTTTGAGATTCTTATAATTATTCAATTGTGCATGTATGTTTGTGCATGTGTATGTACGTGTGTGTGTAGAACCACGGATAAATTTGGGAACCACCATGGACGCCTTCACCTCCTCCTTGTTTACTCTTTCCCGGGATTCACAGGCTCCGCCCTACCAGGACCCGAAACACAGGCCGCCCCGCTTCTGCCTGGCGTCTATACGTGGGGTCTAGGATCCGAACTCAGGACCTTCCGCCTGCAAGGCGGAGGCTTAACCCCTGAGCCACCTCTCCAGCCCCACATTTCCAATTTTAAATGAAGTGATGGGTAGGGATTATGTAGAGGCAAAGTAGAATAATCTGGAGATATTAGAAATATTCTTCATAATAAGGATTTACATGTTAGATAACTTTGCATTGAATATTCATTGAACTACATTGACAATTTAAGCTTATTAGTTTTATTTCAGTAAAAATTACTCTAAAATTAAAGGTAAAATTTTAATCTTCCAGTTAGACAAAGTTTTAGTGGCATGAAAGTTTATGCTCCCAGAAATGTATATTTAAAGTAGTCATATTTGAATGCTGTCAATCCCTTTGTGTAAGCTCCAGATGAATAATTTATTGTATCTATTTTTCAATTGATTGTAAATTTTTTGAAATGGTATTTTCTGTTATCTAAGGATTTATTTTAGCTTGGTTCAAAAATTGTGTTTTATTAATTGTATTTGTATGAGGGTTTTGATGCATGTTTTATTAGTATTATCTTTTTCCCAAGTGTCCAATACATTAAAATTAAAAATGAACAAAAACTCTGTACATTTATTTTCTACAAGCAATGAAACAACAGTATTGTAAACAAGTGAAATGTTGTGTTTCAATCTCTTAGAAGACAAGCAGTTTGTTTTTAGAAGGCTTTGGAATATTTATAAATATAAAACAATAAAAACTCAATGTAGCCAGGTTGACATTCACAAGGCAAAGCAAGGATGAAATAGAACTCTTGCCCCTGCTGTTTGTCCAGCAGCCTTGCTGTGAAAAATCTGTTGATAAAAGATAAAACTTAGCCAGACGTTGTTTACAGTATCTGGTGTTCTGTGATATGACCAGACTTCTGTCATAAATATGACAGTTTTAGAAGTCTCATTGTGTTTATAAAATAAGTCAACTTGCCACTTAGAAGGTGAAGATAAGGACAAAGTATAGAGGAAATAGATTCATGTTCAATAGTTTTGTGGGATGCAAATAATATTGAAATGAGAATTTATGAAATATGAGTAGGTCTAAATGTATATGCACATATGTGCAAAATGCAGTATGGACTTCTATTAATTTTGTAAAACTTCTATTACTTTGATCAAAACAACAACAAAAACAACATCATCATCATCAACAACAACAACAAGGTTTGGTTTGATGGTTCAGTGTCAGTGGTTAAAGCATGCAAGACTGATGACTTGAGTCTGGTTCATCTATCCCAAATAAATTGTCAGTGGATCTGAAGTTGAGTCTCTAATTCCAGTCTCAGAAAGTTACAGACTACATTTCTTATGGGCAGGCTGACCAGTCCTATTAGCACATTCTGGATGTGATTAGAGACTCTTTTTTAAAACAGTGTAACATTATGGACGCCTCCACCTCCTTCTGCCCCGGGATTCACAGGCTCCGCCCTACCAGGACCAGAAGCGCAGGCCGCTCCTGCTTCTGCCTGGCGTCTATACATGGGATCTGGGATCCGAACTCAGGACCTTCCGTCTGCAAGGCGGAGGCTTAACCCCTGAGCCACCTCTCCAGCCCCCTGATAGCAGTTTCTGGTAGAAACTTATTTTTGTGTATATTTTTATCTTAGAGTTATTTTAGAAGTACATCTGGGATGATACTCTTCCTCCCTCACTGTCCACTGCATATTCCCAATAAAGCAAATTTAACTCATGCATTCTAATTTACTCTTTATTTGCCATAGTCATTCAACATCACTACTTGATTCTTGCAATTTTCTTTTGTATATGACTTCCTAATAATACACAAGTGAATGGTCACTCTTAGCTGTGTTTATATCATTATCATTTACCCTCAGAAGATTTGAAAATTTTAACACAGGAAACAGGTAAATATTTTTTTCTGTGCTTTATGTAGTAATCATTCAATTTTTAAACATCTACTGTATACGAAATTCCTAAAGAAATTAAATAATTAATCAATTCATAAACTCAAGGTCATTAATTTTTGTAGTGCATTTGTAGCTAGAAAATGGTCTTTTAAGAGAAAGAAACATAAATTTGACATAGATATATCATCTTCCTTTAAAAATATACTATGTTATGGGAAACAAAATTATTTGACCTAAATTGTGAAATAGGTACAAATAATATTTTTAAAGAAGATAGAACATTTACATTGAAGAAAATTTGCATTGGGGAGTTAACATTTGAAGAAGACTTTATTCCACATTGTTGTATTAAAGATTTTTAATTTTTATTTATTTATTTATTTTGTGTGTGTTAGTATGTGTGTGTGTGTGTGTCTACATCCTGGTGTACAGGAGGGCACCGGAGTATGTGTGTACAAGGGATCTTTGGAGACTCATCCTGGATTGCTCTATCTCCTTATTGTTTTGTTCTGTGATTGCTGAAGTACTGGCTTCCAGGGCCAGATGTGCGAGCGGCTGCCATTTCCACCCTTTGTTTTTACATGAGATCTAGGGCCCAAATTCAGGTCTTTTTTACTTACAAATCAAGGGCTTTAACTTCTTTTTTTAAAAGTATTTACTAGCTTTTATTACTGTTCATTAAATATTTTCTGTACTTTTACATGAGGAGAATTTTGAAATAAATTAAAAAGAATTTTTCTAATGGGTAGGAATAAACACAGTTTTAACAATCTTCCATGCACAGAATGAAAATGGAACTTCTTTAGCTTTAACTTTGCAAGGTGTATTCTCAGTAGGCAACATAAAGGCTAACAATAATTTCGCTGGAAAAATTCCCATGTGTGTATGAACGAAAGAATGCTCCTCCAATGAACTGGAGTCCCAGCTACCCAGCAGGCTCAGGTAAGACGATTCCTTTAGCCCTCTGTCTCAAGTCCAGGAGCAGCAAAACTGAAAAAAAAATCAACAAACCATAATTCAGAAAATTAGAAACTCTACATTAAACACCTGGAACCAGGGCAGCCTAATCTCTCCCCATCCTAAATCTCAGGGAAATTTGTGGAAGAGGGAGCGGTAAGAATGTAAGAGCCTAAATATGGAGAGGAGCACTGATATGCAAGATACTCCATACAAGCAAGGGATTTAACTTCTAAGACATTTCTTCAGCCAGAAATACAGTTCTGAAGATTTGTATTTATCTACATTCCCTGGTTATACTGTGTGATATTTAGGTCCCATTATTCAGAGACTGAAAAATTTTATATATATAAATTTATATATAAAACTTTTATATATATATACACACATGCATACATGTATACATACACGCACATACACATATGTGTATGTGTGTGTGTATATATATATATATATATATATATGTAAGCATTTCAAAAGGATGGTTTCTGGATCCATAAATAAGCTTGAGTATAAAAATAGCAAAAGAATAGGAGAAGATTTACATCTCAAAAGTTTATAGATTTGCCTGCAGAATATCTCAGTGGGTAAAGAAACTTGTCAATAGACCTGATGAACTTATTTAAATACCAGAAACATATAGTAGAAGGAGAGAGCAAGATTTCCACAAACTGTCTGTTGGCTTCCAACATACAACACACACACACATTGAACAAAAATAAATATTAAAAATTAGCAAAAAATTCGCAAATAGGCGTTTACTGGAAAAGTTATCTAAAAATAATGACAGCAGTCAGCAGACGTACATAAAGTTTAAATCCTTATGGGACATCAATGTTTTCTTGGGCAATATATTTCAAAATGCACATACTTATTTTAGTATGATTAGCATAATCATAATAAGATTAGAAAGAAAATCAGAACCAACAAAGAACGAAAATGCCACAATAAAGGCCACATGTTAAACAAACACTGCGATATGTGGTCATGTTTCAATTCAGTTTACATTTTAATGTTCAAGAAGGGTCAAAGAGTGATACTGGAAATTCACAAAAGATAAACTACTTGTATATCTACACATGTATCATAACTACTCATGTATCATAACATCAATTTTGGGCATTTTGAACTTGAACTTATATTGCAATGCTAATGAGCAACATAATGATTAAGAGGTTGCTTCTATTTGCCAGCTTATATTTCATTGAGTATGAACAGATGGTTTCTCATTCAGACATTGTACTTCAGAACAAAAGATTCTACTCCCTCCCTGCTTTATTGAAGGTACATATTCTGACAACTATTTTTTGAATGAGCATAATATTAAATAAGAAAAACAAATTGTGAATATTGAAATTACAATGAACACAAATGGACTCCTGTGGATTACATATTTTTGCAAGAAATTTATATTAATTATTTTTTATAATACATTTTTTATTAATTCAGCTCATACAACTTAATAGGTACACCAGTTCCCTCCCTCTCTCCTCCTCCCCCCCGAACCCTCTGCTCTCCCTTCCCTCACCCCCCAGTGCCTCCCGCCCCAATTCCCAGAGTCCTTTCTTGTGCATGCCTGACTCTCCTCTGGGCCCTCCTCTCTGATGACGTACAAGGACCCAGTGGCATTTCCCTGAACCCTTTCCTGTGTTCCCCTTAAGCATAGGAACACTACTGTGGCTGTCAATCCCTTGCCTCCAAGGATCTTGGTGCCTTTAGCAGATGCTAGACTTTATGAGGTCAATAGTGTGTTGGACATTGCGCCGGGCATGCAATGTCCAATTATGATTGCTTCGGCCCTAACTTGTGTGGAGTATCTTGCAAATCATTGCTCCTCCCATCCTTTTGCTCTTATATTCTTACCGCCCCCTCTTCCACAAATGTCCCTGAGCTTCAGGATGGGGAGAGATTAATTAGTCTGGCCTAGTTCTAGGTGGTTATTATAGAGTCTTCTGTTTGTTGATTTTCTTTTGCAGTTTTGTTGCTCCTATATTTTAAATTTTTTCTCTAAATATTTGTAACTTTCTTTTTTTAATGAATTAATTTATTTTTTACACTCATACAAACCTGATAGGTACCGCATTACCCTCCCTCCCTCCCTCCACCCCTCCCTGAATCCCCTTGTTCCCTCCCCCCTTTTCCCTTTCCTTTCCCGCCTTCCCTCTCTTTCTCCCATTGTCCTCACCCCATCCCTGATGCATCCTTTAGCGTGCATGTCAAACTTCCCTCTGTGTCCTTCTCTCTGATGATACGTTGGTCATTGCACAAGTCATGCAAAGTCCTATTATGATTACTTTGGCCCTAACTTGTGTAGAGTATCTTGCATATCGTTGCTCCTCCCCATCTTTAGGCTCTTACAATCTTACCACCCCCTCTTCTGCAAATTTCCCTGAGCTTTAGAATGGGGAGACAGTAGGCTGACCTGGTTCCAGGTGGTTGATATAGAGTCTCTGATGTTTTGAATTATGGTTTGTTGATATTTTTTCAGTTTTGCTGTTCCTGCACCACCCTTAGCTCCATCCTGATGGGTATTGAATGTCATTCCCTATGCAGAGATAAAAGGCTGTTAAAATAGTCTTATTATAAGGGTGTATTCAAAGGTGGATGGAATAAGAGTAGGAGACCACAGTGAGGGGGGGGATCAGTCTCCCATTTGCAAAATAGTTACCTTCTATCTGCCAGACTGTACATCTTCCCTTTCTGGTGAGATCATATCCCATCAGTTGCAAGTGACCAGGAAAGAAAGTTTGTGAGCTTAACCAAATGTCTCATTACTTACTTTCAGTCCTTGATGATGGCCTATTATCTCTGCTGTAGCATGATCCCTTCTCTCCTTGTTGCTGGCAGGGCCCTCCTCCCCCTTCCCTTCTGTTTATAATCTTTGCAATTACTGTGGGTGTTACAGACATTTATCTTCAGTCTTATAGATCACAATATCTTTTTTATTTTTCCATAAATTAGATCATAGATTAAATGTATTTTTCAAACTATCTACTTTATTTATTTAATTATTCATTGGAGAAAGAGTCAGAAGCAAGGAAAGAAAGAGTAGAGAGAGATAGAAGAAGAGAGACAGAGAGGAGAGGCAGAGACAGAAGAAAAAGGGAGGGAGTTAAGAAGGGAGGTAGGGAGGGAGGGAGAGTGGGGAAACATATAAAAATCAGAGCAAAACTTTCTGAATTATGCTCTTTCCTTTCACCATGTGGGTTCCTGAAATGAAAAATCTCATTGCCAGGTTTGTGCACAGACACCTTTATCTGCTGATCCTACTCACTGCCCCCACTATTGGAAAACAATTTATTAATATGTCAGAAATGAAGAAACTCCAGAGGCCCAGAGAGAGTCAGGAGACAAAGAGATAGTGAATATTTTTAATAGAAAGGACATTAGCAATCTAAACTTTAAATATCATTGAATTCTATAAAATCTGACTATAAACAAAAACATAATTATGGAAAAACTGTATTCATTAACTTCTAAAATAACTCTAAATTATTTTAAAATGAAATTTTTTATTTGTAAAGTGATACTGTTTATTAGTATAGGGGGAGAAAAGAAGAAACTCTTTTAATAGGGAAAATATGCTTAATTATATAGTTTATATTTAAAAAATTTTGATCAAGAATATATGCCACTTTGATATATAAATAAGTGCAAAGTCCTACTCACCATTTCCATCATCATCAATATAATTTCAATTGCTAGCATAAATCAGTCTTTACATATGAATCTTGTTGAGTGAATTGATAAACTTTGATCCAAATCCCTAAGCACCTGTTAGATTGCTTCCTTGTCTCTTGAACAATTTAAGAACTTCCATCCTCTGCTTCTAAGCTTTCCAATCTTTCCTAAAATCACTCCCCCATAGAAAATGCTCTTTTTAAATACATATAAATGCATGCTTTTTTGTCTATATCCTATATGTGTTGCATCTTCAGTAATATGGCTTTACTGTCAATTTTTTGGAGGATAACCAAGAGCAATGGCAAAAGTCTACTGTTTGGGGAACTACTGAAACTTCTCTAACCAAGGAATTATCAGGAAGTGTCACATTACTGATGCTTCTACTAGAGTTTTAATTGTCACATATAGATCAAAAGACGTGGACATAAAACACAAACTAGAACTGGTTTGGGAGTCTTCTCCTTGCTGGATACTTTACAGAGTACCAAATAGTACTGTGGAAACTACTGGGGGAGAAAAATAATCAAAGGTCTCATCAACTTCTGAGATTTGCAAGTTAGGATAAAAATCACCATGGTAACTGTTGACCACCAGTGTAAATAGTGGCATCAACATCACTAATAAAGCCAATAGCTTTCTGAGTAGCTTTAAGGTCTGCTTGTCAGAAAGGAATATATTCCTGTTACTGTAAACTAGAGCAAAAAGCTATGAAAGGGAAGTAAATAGGTCACAAGGGAAGAACAGACTGTGAATCTTTAGCTAGGAAAGCAGTAAGCCAAACTGCTCTTTAAATATATATCCATAGATTGGAAGAACACTCGGCACTCAACCTAGAAGCCTTCTACAACAGAAGGTGTTTATTATTGAAAAGCATGACTTGCTAAAATGCAGAAAATGTGTGTCTGTGGACTGTTTGTTTCTAAACAGGACATATAAATCTAATCCACCTCCTATCCCAAAGTTCAGGGAACATCACAAAAGAGAGGGCAAGACTGTAAGAGCCTGAACTGAGAAGGTGGTGGGCTATGCATTATCTCTTGGAAATGACATAGTTGTGATATACAAGATTTCATGGCAGATATATATACTTACACAAGAATTGCATGGGAACTGTGGTCAGCATCTCAAGAAGCTCCATACCTTTCTGAGAGACTGATGAGGACTAATGCTGATAGTGAAGTAAAAGAGGATGTTTTCCTCAATGGTTATTCACTGATCTAGAAGCTTGCAGGATTATGAATCAGATCATCACAGACTAGATAAAACACAGTGGGTCACATTAGTGAAACAATTTGAAAATAGGAGAGAATCTGGCAGGGGAGATGAAGGGTTTTTAAGGGAAAAAGGAGGGGGCATGAAATTTGAAACTAAGGGATAAAATATTGTACAGTCACTATATTCACTTATATAAGTGAAAAAAAAAAACTCATGCTTTTATGTTGTGTAGTTCTTTTAACACCAGTGAAGTTCCTCCTATCTGAAGAAGTCTGTCCATAGTTCCTTGATAGCTTGACTTTCATTGAGCTTGACACCTTCCTTGCATCTGATTGTAATCCATTCCTTCATGGTATGCTAAATTAATAATTAACAAGAGAATCAAATGACTCACTTCACAATTTAAATGATTTTCCAGAGCATCTATTTTATTAAAATGAAAGCTCCTTTAATGGTGAGTTTAGATAAGTGCCTCCACATTTTCAGATTTTGGTTGCATCATTCTTAGCTGTTTGGTTTTAGCCTGTCAGGACACCTTTCATTTTCTCAAGCATGGATACTGTATCCAAATCACAAATCTGTACAAGTGAAGATGTTATGGTTATGAATTATTTTCCTTTTATCAGCATTTCTTTCAAAAGGCTGAAAGATGTTTCAAGCGTTAATACATTTGACTCACAAGCAAAGGATATAAGTTCAGATCCCAGAGCCCACATAAAAAATGCTTGGGTGGGGAAGTGGGGTGGCCTGTTCTTCCAGACCTGGAAATAGGGCCTAGGAAACTTCAGAGCAAAAATATAAAGAGGTAGAACAATCCAGGTTGACTCCTTGTTTCCATAGGCACATACACTCAAGTGCCCTCTTCTGCACACACACACACACACACACACACACGCACACACGCACACACAAATACACATGCACACACAAGCGTATACTCTCAAAAATAGTTTCTTTCAAGCTGTCTTTCAATATGCATTACAATATAGATTTCAAGTTATCTCCTCAGAGAGGTTTTATTTCTTATCCATGTGTTGGTTTACCTTTTTCTTTTCATATTGTACAGTTTTCAACTCATTAACTTATTGATTTTGTTCATATTCCATACCTCTATTTGTAGCAGGAAACTGTTTATTGTGTGGCTGTGATCCCAACTCTTGTATTTTCCTCTTGATCACATGCTTTTTCATAGTCTGCAAGTCAGAATATTAAAAAGTGTGTTCCCTAAAAAATATATATCTTATTCTTTCTTTATGGTAAGAATAAACACTCTTAAATCGTCTATACAGTGGCTAATGTGGTAGTCAAAATTTTTATCAAAGTTTTTTCTATGGAGAAGTGATAAGCCTTCATTTTATGAAATGACAAGAAAGGAACAATGTCTTTATGATTCACACGGTTATATTCAATATACTGCTTGACAACTGGACTTAAGGACTCAGAGTTGTGTGTAAACATTGGATCAGTTAACCAAGAGGTAAAAGCTTATGATTTCTGCTTATGAGAAGTCTACACAAATTCTTACCACTATTTTCCAGAAGATTTAGAAATTTTTCTTTCCTTATTCTGCAGAAAGAATAACGTTGTATTTTATAGAGTAACTTTCATTTCATTATATGCCAGATATAGAAATTCACATTAAATTTCTGTTATATAGCCATTTTAATGACTGCATTCTTAGTGCAAATATGTTGCTCAGTAATATCATCTACCAGAGAGAAAGCTGAACTTACGAACAATAAAACCAAAAGCTCCTATGTCTTCCATTCTAGAAATTCCCCAGATTTTATGTGCACTCAATTGTCTCACGGGTTTGTAAGGGGTATATTACACATGGAGGTGATTGCTGGAAATTTCCAAATATCATTTGTTGGATATTATTAAGATTTCATTTCCTTTGGGAAATAAGATAGAAAAAGTACTGTAGAAGAGGTTTGCACTGCCAGTCCTAATCTGAAGGGAAGGACCTCCCACACTCTCTCTGAGCACAGCTGGAAGCGTTAATGAATAAGAACATGGAGTTCTCCTTCAAGCAAGGTTAATTTAGAGCTTTTCAGACTTCAGAACCATCCATAAATTAATTTCTACAACCTATAACATTTTCATTAGCTCTTTCAAGAGAAAATTTGAATGCAATGTGGATAAAAATCTTAAGATCTCACATTTCCTGCCTCAGAAACAGAGGAAGTACCACAAAGAATCCTTTCCACACAGGATGTTTCTGTATTTTATCTAATGTCTATTAATAACTATTATTAGAATATGTTAGTTCATGCATGTATTGGACTAAATTGCATGTTGATTAGAAGCTTATTTTCAGCTCTTAAGATTTTTTTTAAAATTTGTCCTCCAGTGCTTATTTTAAATATAATATGTGTGCTACTTTAATAACTATACCGATAACCATTTTGAATTACTTGTTAAAAGATCTATTTCCTCTCTAATTTTTGTTTCTACCAGGATGAATTTTATGAATTTTATTACTTATTTAGCACTTTGTTACAATTAACTCCATTTCCTAAGCATGAAAGTGAGTTTTGAACAACAGTGATAAGAGATGGATCATCTCTCTTTAATAAATTTGGATTGCTCTAACTTATTATTACATAATCAATGAGTAGGTTATTAGATCTTATCAAATTATTCTGTGATATTTACTGAATACCATTTTGTCAAGGAAAATTTAAAAATATCCTTCAAGATTCATAATTTACTTTACTAGTTATGGTATGGAAATTTAGACTGTACATACAGGACAATGTGGCCATCATTTTTCTGGAGCTTAAAGACAATACTGAAACACAATTTAAGGGAAAAAGAAAGATTTATTTGACTTTTGGTTCCAGATGGGTTATAGTCTGATTTGGTGGGAATCACAGTAGTTATGTGTCATACTTATATGTAAGTGCCAATTTTATAGTTGAGGTTTCAACTCTGGGCACATTTGTACAGAATTAGTAGTGGAGTTAAGTCTATATTTGACCTATAGGAGATTGTCTAGTTGATAGGGAAGGTCCAGACCATGGGGGGTGAGATTAGTCACTGCATAGGTATATAAAATGTAAGGAACTTCTTGAGAAAGTTGATATCCTTCTGTATACTTGACAAGAAACACTGTTCTGGCATGTAAGGATTGTCCCTCTCTCAGCCATTATGTGGTATGCCCAGTTCCCTCAACCCTTGGTTCTTGTGTGGGCTTTCCAAAACGGATTATTGTAAGCTAAAATTGAACTCTTTGTTCCCCTAAATTGTTTTGCCATGGTTTTATTAGCAACAGTGCAGGCTAACTGCAACAATATGGATGGATGCAGAATAAGGGGTTTATCACACAATGTGTACCATCACAGGAATTTTGTCTCTGACATACAATGCTTGGCCACAGTAACTCTCTGAAACTATGGAAGAGGGACCAATGACCACCTCGATCTTGCATCCTTAATTCCTCTAAAACAAATATGATATGGAGGACTTTGATAGTTTTTGCTATATCCTCCAGACTGAGACTGGCCCCTTGAATGGCAGCTGGTTCAATTTCTTTTGAAGAAGAATCTCTGCCTATTTTCCTTCAGAGGGTTAGCAGCTCTGACCTATAACATTTTCCTCCCAAAAGCATTTTCATGCTTTTTAAATTTTTATATGTATGGGTATGTGCATATGAGTACAAGTATAAGAGGGTACTTGATTGTGTAAACTGTGGAAACCCAAGGTTGACTTAATAAATTATCCTGAATTGCTCTGATGCCTTATTGCATTACTCTGGGATTTACTAAGCTCCACCTCCCAAGACTAGAATTACAGGTCATCACCATTTGCACCCATCATTTTACTTGAGATTTCCAGTCAAAATTCATGTTCTCTTACTTGTGAGGCAAAGATTTTAAATTTCTGGACCATACACTAGCCAAAATAATTTGCATTCTTATGGGTGGGTATCTTGTTAAAGATCTTACCTTCAGATCCATTCTAATGTTTCTAAGAAGAATAGGCTTTAATTCATTATTAGGACTAATTAATGTCTTTAATACTAATATTGCCATTTTGTTGTGTATATTCTCATGGTTTAATATTTAAAGTTTGCTCTCATATTTTTCCTCATCAAACTTCACAGTTTCTATGTTTTTAGCCCTTTTGTTGTTCTTTTTCTTTGTAGATATGGTTCAATGCACAGATATTGTATGTGGTTTGTATTTTTATTTTCTGATGAACACTCATTTCTCATATGCATTACATGCATCATACTCTAACATATAAGTGCTTTATATATTGAGTTTAAATAATCACTAATGAATGAAGCATTGATAATCTAAGTGATTCAATTCATAATAAATTATCAGGTAAATGATTAAAATTATCAGTAAAGCAAATCAAATTGCAAAGATAATTGGATTAGTGGCTGAGAAGATGACTTAGTAGAAAAGCCCTGATTGTGCATTTTTAAAAGAGTTTATTTCAGAATTTCATATTCCACGTAAAATGAGGTAGTGAATTTTGTGTAGGTCTTTCTTTAATTCAAGTCCTGGAATTCCCACATCAAGTTGATTAGACAAGTTCTAAGAATGTACTTTGGTATAGAGACTGAACCCAAAGCAGAAGATGTAAGAGATAATTGAAGATGACTCAGTGTCACCATTGATCCTCCATATATGTGCAAAATAATGTGCACAACATGTGTGCCCAATGCATGAAAACACAGAGAAATGTTTGCATATGGTCATAGATAAATAATAATGAGAAAAATTTACAGCTTTTATGAATAACTGTCAATTTAAAACTTCTAGAAGTTATAAAAGATGTACATCGAAATATCTAAATTTACTTATTACAAATCCCTTCCCAAAGCAGAGGAGATGTTTCAATGTTTACAGTGGTAGCAATAACAAGAAGTTCACCAAGAACTTTGGATCTCCAAACCACCAGTAAAACATAGGGTATATATCCTAACTCCCTGAATTTCTAGATAGAACCTAGAAACCCTAAAAGAAAGTCAAGCTACAAACTATTAGTTTAATTAAATACCTTAACTAAAAGTAATATGGTGGAAAAGCGATTGATAATGATTCCCAAAAGGTATACAGCTGTACCAAAATACATGCAGAGAAGCATACACACAAGCAATCCCCACACATACACATCAAGAAAATGTACAAATAAAAATGAATGAGATGATTTATTTCCATGAGAGAATAATAAAAGGCAAGAGCTCTAATGGTTTTGATAAATTTTGCCATTAGATTTTCCATTTTTTATTCAGAAGCATTTATTCTACCTCTATTTATGCCCACATGTCTATGCCTGATCTACAACATCGATAGATGTACATAATTTATCTTTATCATCTATGTATGCATGTATATGTATATATCTATTTATCTATGTATCTGCTTATCTATCTCATCAATATAATCTATCTCTATATCTATCTATAATAGGTATGTTTATCATTTACTTTCTCTATCTACATCTATCCTGTTTATCACCTATGCTTAAGAGAAGTTTAATTCATTGTGGAAAATATAAAGTTATTAATGGTGGTAAACATAATATAGAAAGAATAAATCTATGAAAGATGAGCTTCAGGAAGATAATGATGTTGATTGAAGAATATTTTCATGGAAAAGGAAAGGATGTGTACAAAGTTCAGGCTGAAAGAAAGGCCAAGCTGTATTATAGATTTATCTTTGAAAAATTTGTAACTACTAGCCTGAAAAAGACACCCTACAAAAAAGGCAAATTTTAGGATACTCTAAACTGAAATAGGCAATATATGAAATTCTATAAGCAACAATGTGTATCTATATACAGAGAATGATGACACTATAGTGTAAAGATGGAAGCATAGCAATAATTTAAACAAATTACCATAAATGAGCTCATAGTCTGATAGAATAAGAAAGTCCATAAATATTTGAGAATATTATCAAGTTGAGATGTGGTAAAAATACTTTTCTCATTCTGGATTTTTCTAAATATTCCAGATTCTTACCAGTGGAGGCTAAATAAAGGATGTTAAGATATTTTTCTAATGTGATTTTGAATTTTAAAATGAGATTTTAGAAGTTTGAAAATAAAATTAGCAAGTAAAATAAGTGCATATCTAATGGAACTCCAGAGATCTAACAGTTTGTAATGGGATAAGATCATAATTGCTTTTCCTTGAATATTTTATGTTTTATGTCTGTTAGAAGCATCCTGTTAGAATCACAAAATTTTATTTTCATGTTCCAGGTTATCTGGACTTGGTAATATAATGGTATGAATAAACTCATCATTAGTTTGATTTAAGAAAGTAGAGTTAGAAAGTTTTTTAAATATCTTCCATCACTTCTTTCTCAATTTCATGTAGTAACAATGTAAAAGTTAGGATATTTTGGGATCTGTGTTCATCACATCTTCTCTAATTTTGTGGATATAAATATTCCTTATGAAATGTCATCAATCCTACTTCATAGTTATAGTGATAGTTGCAATAAATTAATACAGCTCTCATATTTAAACAATGGACAATTTAAACAATGGACAATGAAATGTTTCATTAGCCTAGTGAACTATATGTACTTTTTGGATCACAAAATTTCTATTTTGTCACTCTTATAAACAAGAGACGATTTAGATATAATGCTCATTTTCATAATATTGTATAAATTAAAAAATATTTGGAGTATTTGTATAAGAAAGCAAACATCATACAGGAAGTGAAAAAGTATACTTAATGAATAAATGGCTAGGTATAACAAACACATGAGCAAGCATAAAAACACACGTGTGAAGTATACTTATGAAAAATATGCAAAGAATAAAAAATTGTGCTTAGCTTCTCAGAACATAAAAACCAGGCCAGCTTCCATGTAATAATCAAATAACAATTCAGTCAATTTTTTGTTTAGTATTTGAGCATACATATACCCTTTGGTCGTTAATTGCTTTTGTCAGATAATTTACAAAAGCAAGGAGACATAACTAATAAACCTTGGAATAAACTAAAAAGCTTGGAAGCACATTGATGAAGAAAGCTTAGAACGCTAACTAAATTAAAAAAGATGTTTGATTAAAGTATTATTGGTTCTGCTCTTTTTTTTTCTCTTATTTAGAGGCTTATTGATCTTATTTATGAATTCTTTTTTATCCTTTGATGCTTTCATGCATAAATGCAATGAGTCTGTATGTCTTCATCCCTTATAAGCCATTCCCCTACCCCTGCTTCCAACCAGTTTTTTTTTTTTTTTTCTATTTTCATGTCTGTATTTGCAAGTGTGACTTCCTGGGTTTAATCTGGATGTCTGCACTGGCAGCTACCTGAGCATAGGTTGGGCCGGATGAGTCAATCAATGGGTAAATCATCCAGTAAAGAAGCTCTCTTTCCCTGACTCTCAACAATCTTTCGGTAGGTATAGCATTTCTTGAGATCTTTTTTCAAGATCTTTCATAAGTCAACTGTTGTGCAAATTTTGTTGCAGTAGACATCACTGCAGTAAGTTCTTGGGTGTGGCTGCTCTGCCAGGACTAGAGGATACTCTCTGACAGCACCATTCCTCACCCACTAGCTCTTTCATTCTTACTACTTCCTTTCCCAAGAAGGTTTTCTGAGCCTTGGAGAGGTGGTGATTTTGAGAGCGTTTTATGTAGCTCAGACTTGAATCAGCTCAGACTGTTACAGAAGATGACCTTGAGCTTCTGGTACCCCAATCTTCACTTTCTTTCTTAATACTGGACTTTGGGGAATCTAACTAACCTATTCCTGGAAATGATCCAAAACAGATGTCCAGTTCTATTTCTTAGACACGCATATTGAAATCTAAACAAAACTGCAGTGGGTGGACAAATATTCAAGCAACATTATTAAGAGTTTACAGTGTCACAATGCAGAAGTTTTGAAGATTTATAGTCATGGGAAGCTAAAAGATTTCTCCTCTTAACATTTTATTTTCCATTAGAAGAGTGAGGAATAAAATAGTGCAATCAATATGAGCATTAATTTAAAATTTTAGGAGATGATAACTAATGAGGGATAATTCAATTATTACTAAGTTGAAAGTTAGTATAGATGGAAATCACTATTCTAGTGAAGTGAAATTTTGACCAGACACTAAAAATAAAAATAAAGACATAAGGTTCTGTGCAAGAAAAGGAGGAAAGTCTACATATTAGTAATTTTAATAGAGCTTAATTTAATGGAATGCTAATTATTTCAGCAAGTGTTCAGACACAAATAAATATACAAAAGCAAATAACTTTTCTGTATAGGAATAACAATCATTCTGAGAACGAAATTCTTTTCACAATTCCTTTGAAAACAAACTGGAGTGATGGAAATCAACTCCATTGATTGGAAAGAGGATACTAGCATCTTGACTTCATTGTCATGATGGGCAGAACAATGGATGAGTGAGCCTAAGTATATCCTTTGGTCCTTAAATTGCTTTGGTCAGATAATATGCCACAACAAGGAAACATAACCAATGTACCTGGAATGAAGTAAAAACTTTGAAAGACATTTATATAGAAAGCTTAGAGCTCTAAAGTAATATATTGAAGGAAATGCTAAAAGATGAAAAACTCACCCGGGTTTATCCATTAAACAAAACAATATTGTGCAAAAGGCTTCACAATATCATTACAATATATATATGAAAGTTCCAATGTCTTTGTCACAATTTCTGAAATTCTCTTAAAATTCACATTCAGTCACAAAAATTAAGATAGCAAAAGGAACATAGTCCATAAAGAAGTGCTGGAATTATTGTCTTTCTTGATTTCAAATTATTGTGAAGAGTTATAATGGCTAAAACAGAATACTACTGACAAAAATACTCCACATATATTGATAGGCTAAAATAAAATGCACAGATAGATACTCACCTAGTTACAGTAACTTTTGACAAAGGACAAAAATATGCAATGTGTGCTGGTGGGAATGCAGGTTTATACAACCACTCTGGCAATCAATATGGTGATTTCTTAAAAAGTTAATCATTGCAATGCCATATAACCCTGCTATACCACTTCTGTGAATAATCCCCCATAATGCAGAAATTCACCATAGTGATACAAGCACAACCATGTTCATTGCAGCACTATTTACAATAGCAAAGTCATGGAATCAACCCAAATGCCCAATAGTTTAAGAATGGATAATGAAAATGTGGTGTATTTATACAATGGAATACTACTCAGTCTTCCAAAAAGATGAATTAATGAAATTTGCTGGGAAATGGATGTAATTAGGAAAAAGTATATTAAGTTAAGTGTCCCAGACATAGAAATTTAGACACCATATATACTCCCTGAACAGATTTTATCTCACCATTCAAGGAGGGTATAGGGACTGGCAGCTGGACTGTAACCATCCCACAAATGGGACGCTGACATCCCCCCAACTGCTGCGTCCTACTCTTATTCGTCCATCTATCTTTCAGTCTCCTCTTAATATAAGATTATTCATTTACATAGTATTTTATCTTTGGTTAAGAGATAATTTTCCATACCAAGCAGGTTTCAGCCAATGGCAGTAAAAGAAAAGCAAAACTGAAAATGACAACCAACCATAATTCAGAATACCAAAGTATTCTGAGAGGACTGGGGTAACTATTGAGCTTGTATGATTAGGAAAAAAATGTGGGAGAAAATAAAATACAATCAATCACTTAGAACCAGATCAACCAAATCTTCCATTATCCTAAAGCTCAGGGAACATTGCAGAAGTGGGGGCAGCATGATTGTAAGAGTCTAAAGATGGGGAAGACCAGTGATATACAAGATACTCCACACAAATTAGGGATACAGCAGTCAGAATTGTATTTTGCTGAACTGCACAGTGGCTGATATGTCAATAACCCCTCAAAGTCTGGCATGGATCACAGGGGAGAAGCCTCCAGGCAGTAGGATTCTTAGAGGCAAGGGATTAACAGTCATAACATAGTTCCCATAATAATGGGGAGCCCAGGAAGGGGCTCTGGGCTATGCCACTGAGGCCTTATCCCGCAATAGGTTGGAGGACTCAGAGGGAGGTTTGGCATTCACAAAAAAAGATGCTCCAGGGGATGGGAGAGAGGAAGGGGGAGGTACTGGGAGAGGGAGAAAAAGAGGGTGAAAGGAAGGGGAAAAGGGGGGAGAACACAAGGAGGATGACTGGGGAGGGGAAAAGGGAGGGAGAGGACTGGGGTAACTATTGAGTTTGTATGATTAGGAAAAAATGTGGGAGAAAATAAAATACAATGTGGTAAATGAGAACCTTCAACAAATTTATCTAGGAAACCTTAATATCTATAAATCCATATACTTGGCTCTGTTTATATATTTGATATATGTGTTTCTATACATATGTTTATATATTTATATTTATTTATATATTTATATGTATTTCCTCAATGAATATTCATTAATGTTATTTATTAAATGTATATTCATGAAAACATTATATATAATATATAATGTAATTTTCAGTATGAAGAAGAATGAAGTTTTGCCATTTTCTATTAAAATAAATGAAAATGTTTATAAATATAATAACCTACCCTTAGAAGAAGGCAAGTATTATGTTTTCTTACATTTGTATGTCTTATGTTTTACAAAAGTATATGAAGTCATGCATGTATATAGTTGATGAAAATAGGCTGATATCTAAGGTGACAGAGGAATAATTGAAAAGAGTAGGGAGAAAGGAAAACTCAGGATGGCACATAGAGTGTAAGTGTAATTTGCAGTGTATACTTTATGTTTTGCTTCATAATTAAAATATGAATGTTTTTGTTAATTACCTGACCGATTAGCAGGCTTCATTATGACATTGCCCCCACTCATTGCCTTCATTTTGGCATGAAGTATCCCACCCCAACTTTGTCCTTTCCAGTTTCTTGTCACATGTGTTCTATTATGTCCCCCTCTTCTGAAGCCTATTACTCTCCTCTCATGCCCTTCTTTGTAAATTCCTGGCCTCTGTGCACATTCATTAACAGTATATGTTTTTCTTTCGTATACTTTTAAAAAAATGACCAAACATCATTACCCATCAATTCTCTGCTTCCAAGAATCACACCTCACCTTGAAAAATGAATACTTTCTCAGAGTAAAGGATGGTCAAAAGTACTTCAAGCAAATGGAAAGAGGAAATAAGCAGGAGTTGCCACGTTAGTATCAGACAACATAGACTTCAAACTAAAGCAAACCATTTAGAATGCAAATGGATACTACATGTTAGAAGAGGGAACATTGCATAAGAAGATCTTAAAATCTTAAAAAATATATGTACCAAACATGGAAGCACCCAAATTCATCAACAAAAAAAACACTGCAGGACACAAAACAACTAATCCATCCAAACACAGAAATAGTAGGAGTCTTCAATACCCCACTCCCACCATTGGACAGGCCAACAAACCAAAAACTGAAAAAATATTCATTGGAGCTAAATGAAACCATAATTCAAATGGATCTTATAGATATCTATGGCATATTTCATCTAAACACTAAAGAATACACATTCCACTCAGTAGATTAATGGATATTCTTAAAAATAAACCATAGACCTGAAAACAAATCAAACCTCCATAGATACAGAAAAACTGAAATAAATTCACTGACTATCACAGAATAAAGGTGGATATCTACAACAAAATATAAACCACATAAACTCATAGAAACTAAATAACTCATTTTTTATTGAACAATGAGTGCAAAATGAAATAAAACAGTAAACTAAAAATTTCTTTGAAGGTAGTGAAAATGAAGGAACAACCTACCAAAACTATGGGACACATTGAAAGCAGTTCTAAGAGGAAAGCTTATAGCACTAAATGCTTTCATTATAAAAAAAGGAACCACTCAAGTAAATGGCTTAATGTTACAACTGAAAGCCTTAGTAAAAAATGTAGCAAAGCAATCCTAAAAGTAGAAAGACATGGGAAGAATTTTTTAAAATTTATTTTTATTATTTCCACTCATACAAACTTAACAGGTACACCGGTCCCCTCCCTCCCTCCAACACCCCCCTTCCTCCTCATTTCCCAGTGCCTCCCCCTCCCATCCCCGAAGCATCCTTTAATGTGCATGCCAAACTCTCCTCTGGGTCCTCCTCTCCAATGAGGTTCAAGGACCCAGTGGCATTTCCCAGAACCCTTTCTTGTGTTCCTCTTAAGCATAAGAACACTACTGTGGCTGTCAATCCCTTGCCTCCAAGGATCTTGGTGCCTTTAGCAAGACTTTGTGGGGTCAATAGTGTGTTGGACATTGCACAGGACATGCAAAGTCCAATTATGTTTGCTTCGGCCTTAACTTGTGTGGAGTATCTTGCATATCATTACTCCTCCCATCCTTGTGCTCTTGCAATCTTAGCATCCCCTCTTCCACAAACTTCCCTGAGCTTCAGGATGGGGATAGATTAGGCTGGCATAGTTTCAAGTGGTTGATATAGAGTCTTTGATGTTCTGGATTATGGTTTGTTGATTTTTTTTCGCTTTTGCTGCCCCTGTAATGCCCTTCACTCCATCCTGATGGGTATTGGATGTCACCCCTTGAAGTCCTTGATAGTGGCCTATTTTCTCTGCTGTAACATGGTCCCCTCTCTCTTTGTTTCTGGTGTGGCCCTCCTTCCCCATCCCTCCTGTTCGTAATCCTTGCAATTACTGTATGAATTATCCTTAAGTGTCTCTAGTGGATTTGGTACTAGGAGGCACCTATTAGGGAGTACATACAGTGCTTAATTTTCTGGGTCTGGGATACTTCACTCAATATAATAGTTTCTAATTCTATCCATTTCCTGGCAAACTCCATTAATTCATCTTTTTGATTTCTGAGTAGTACTCTATTGTATAGATGTACCACATTTTCCTTATCCACTTGTCAACTGTTGGACATTTGGGTTGATTCCATGACTTTGCTATTGTAAACAGTGCTGCTATGAACATGGTCGTGCTTGTGCTATCGAGGTGAATTTTTGCTGTATGGGGGGTTATTACCAAAAGTGGAATAGCAGGGTCATGGGGCGTTTCAATCTTTAATTTCTTTACGAATCTCCAGAGGGCTCGCCAGAGTGGCTGTATGAGCCTGCATTCCCACCAGCAATGTAGAAGAGTTCCCTTCTCTCCACATCCTCTCTAGATTTGTTGTTGTTTGTATTGTGGATTTTTGCCATCCTGACTGGGGTGAGATGATATCCCAGGGAAGTTTTAATTTTCATTTCCCTGATGGCTAAGGATGTGGAGCATTTTTTAAAATGTTTGTTAGACATTTTAATTTCATCCCTGGTAAAATTTATTTTAAGTTCCTAGGCCCATTTTTTAATTGGGGCATTTGTTTCATTGGTGTTTAGTTTTCTAAGTTCTTTGTGCACTCTGGATAATAGAGCTCTATCAGATATGTGGTTAGTGAAGATTTTTGATTTTGTCCCATTCTGTGGGTTGCATTTGTGCTCGTGTTACAATCTCTTTATCCGAACAGAAGCTCTTTAATTTCATAAGATCCCATCTGTTGAGAGTTGGTTGTAGTGTCTGTGGTATTGGATGTCTGTTGCAGAACTGTTGGCTTAGCCCAATCAGTTCAAGCGAGTTCCCTATCCTCTCAAATATGGTTTTCATAGTCTCTGGCCTTATATCGAGGTCCTTGATACATTTGGAATTAAGTCTTGTACATGGTGACAAGTACAGGTCCAGTTTTAATCTTCTGCAAGAGATATGGGACACCCTGAAGAAGCCAAATTGCACATTCTTGGAATACCAGAGCAAGAATCCCAAAATACTAAACCTGAGGAAATTTTTTAAATTATCATAAATGAAAACTTACCTCAACTAAAGAATGAGAGGCCCACCCAAATGCAAAAGGCATTTCTCTCTCCAAACAGATACTTCCAAAACAGAAACTCACCACGGCAAATATTAGTCAAAACGCTCCACGTTCAAGACAAATAAAAGGTGCTGAGAGCTTCAAGGGAAAAAAAGCAAGTTACTTTTAAAGGTAAACCTATTAAAATAACAAATGATTTCTCAATGGAAACAGTAAAAGCAAGAAGAGCTTGGAGAGACGTACTTCAAGTATTAAATGAGTAAAAATGCCAACCCAGACTGATATACCCAGCAAAACTATCTGTCATGATTGAGGGAGAAAGAAAAATTTTTCCAGCACAAAGACAACTTGAAGGGATACACAAAACCAGGCCTTCAAAAAATGCTAGAAATGATACTCAAGCTTGAAGAAAAAAACAAGCATATCCAGGAGAACAGAAGGGAAGTATAATACTACCAAAACATAATTGACAAACAATACTCTTACAAAATCCACTAAACATAAAAAGTGTCCAGAATACAAATAATTTCTCCATTGTAACACTAAATGTCTGTGGTATTAACTCACTGATTAAGAGACACAGATTACAAACTTGGATTAAAAACCACAACCCATCAATCTGCTGCCTTCACGAAACTCATCTCACCACAAAAGATAGGTACATCCTAAAAATGAAAGGCTGGTCCAAAATTCTGCAAGCTAATGGAACCAGGAAACAGGCAGAGGTAGCCATTATGCTTTTGGACAAAGTGGACTTCAAACCAAAAAAATCATATAAGACACAGATAGATACTACATTTTAGTCACAGGTACAATTCACCAGGAAGACTTCACAATACTGAACATATATGCACCCAATACGGGCCCCTCCACATTCATTAAGAAAACCCTACAGCGTCTAAAGCAAGAAATCAACCACCAAATGATAATTCTTAGGGACTTCAATACTGCCCTCTCAACATGGGATAGATCAACAGGTCAAAAGCTTAACAAAGACACTTTGGAACTTAATCAAACCCTTAAAGAAATGGACCTTACAGATCTCTATTGAACTTTTCATCCATGCACCAAAGAATACACATTTTTCTCAGCAGCACATGGAACTTTCTTCAAAATAGATCACATAATGGACCAAAAAAAGAATCTCCACATATACAGGAAAGTTGAAATTCTAACCTGTGCCCTATCAGACCACCATGGCCTTAAGCTGGACATCTACAATACAACAAACAACAGAAAATACACTAACTCCTGGAAACTCAACATTATGATGCTGAATGAGAATTGGATTTAGGAAGAAATTACAAAGGAAATTCAAGATTTCCTGAAAGTGAATGATAATGAAAATACAAGTGATCAGAATCTTTGGGACACAATGAAAGCTGTCCTAAGAGGTAAGTTCATAGCTGTTAATGCCAACATCAAAAAAATGGAAACATCAGAAATAAATAAGTTAACAATGCAGCTTAAAGCTTTAGAGAAACTAGAGCAATCTGATCCCAAAAGCAGTAGAAGAGAGGAGATTAGCAAAACAAGGGGTGAAATATCTGAAATCGAGATTAGGAAAATGATACAGAAAATCAACCAGTTAAAAGCTGATTTTTTTGAAGAAAATATTAATTCAAGCAAAAATTAATGAATTAGAACTGAAAAAGACAACACAAAAAAATCAAGGAGACAAAGAGCTGGATTTTTGAAAAGATAAATAATATTGACAAGCCCTTAGCTTCACTAACCAAAAGAAGAAGAGAGAATAGTCAAATCCACAAAATCAAAAATGAAAATGGGGAAATTAGAACATATACTGAAGAAATCCAGAGAATCATAAGGACATATTTTCAAAGTTTTTATTCTCTTAAATTTATCAATCTACATGAAATGAATCAATTCCTAAACACATATGACCTACCAAAATTGACTGAAGATAAAATAAACACATTAAACAGGCCAATAACCAAAGATACAATTGAAACATTAATTATAAGTCTTCCAACTAAAAAGTGCCCAGGATGAGATCTATTCAACGCAGAATTCTACCAGGCCTTTAGAGGAGAACTGACACCACTATTCAATATGCTTGTAAAACTAGAAAAATAAAATAATAAAAAGAGGAAGAAGATTCAATAAAAAAGAATACAGACATTAATTTCCTAAATTACCAAAAATCAATGCAAAATACACAAAGGCAACTAGTGGTTTTAATAATTATTTAATGTCAGCCAGTAGCGATACTGAGGAATAAATGATTATATCTCCTTACTTTTCCTTCTTCCAAAATGATTTGCTTGAAATTAATATTAATTTAAAAATGCCTCATGATGGGACTGGAGAGGTGACCCAGGGGTTAAGCCTCTGCCTTGCAGGCAGAAGGTCCTGAGTTCGGATCCTTGACCCCATGTATAGACGCCATGTATAGACGCCACGTATAGGCGGAAGCAGGGGTGGCCTGCTTTTCTGGTCCTGGTAAGGCAGAGTCTGTGAATCCCCGACAGAGTAAACAAGGAGGAGGTGGAGGTGTCCATGGTGGCTCCCGAATTCGTCCATGGTTCTACACACACACATACACACACACACACACACATGCGGGCGCGCACACGCAATTGAATTAAAAGTTTTTTTAAAAATGCCATATGATAAAATGTGTGTGTGTGTGTGTGTGTGTGTGTGTGTGTGTATATATATATATATAGAGAGAGAGAGAACACGTGTGCTTTTGAGTATATGTGGAGGTTAAAGGACCATATTTCCAAGTCAGTTTTCTCCTTCCACCAAAACTTATGTAATCAGTTTTGCGCACAGGTTTCTTTACCCTCTGAGCTATTTCCACAGCCCATGAATACCATTGTGATCTTATAATTCCTTCTTTAGATAGCTAATAAAATTTTTAAGAAAAGGTTTTCAATGTTAATATTTTATATAGCAAAAGGGGATGTGAAATTAGAATAATGAAAATCATTTTGCATGTATGAATTCAAAATATTAAGATAATAACCTGAGTATCTCAGTTCATAAATTCCAGTGGAGCTTAAACTCACATCTGCAGAATATTTTTATGAACTGGATCCTTGGGATGCCTAAAAATCATCAGTGAGTTACTTTAAAGTGATGTATAGTATTTAGCCATAGAAAGGACTTATAGTATGGATATTTGAACAGTATGTAAGTGAAGAAAGTGTGTAGCAACTTTTGTTTGCATCCACATCCCAAATTCTGGACTAACTTGCATGAATACCATCACCTGAGGATGTACGTTTTACCTTCTTTTCTTATCTGCTTGAGACAACCAAGTGAGGATTGTTGTCAGTCTTCCTTTGTATGGCTCATTCACTAGAATTTCTTCTCTTGTACATGAGCGGCTCCTTCCTGCTGACTTTGCGTTCAGTTTATTTTCACAAAGGTGTCACTTTTTTAGAATAAAGGAGAAATTTCTTAAATTTTCATTACTGATATTTTTGTTCATTTGTAGCAGACTAAAATTTTTCCCCAGGACAATTCTTTATTTGAGAATCATATTAAAATATTTTAGGTAAGTAACCTAAACACAGTGCAAACTATCAGTAGGATCTAAATGGCGATATTGTCCTTATGGACTCTTTTTATGAATTCAGTTAGCACTTGTTTCTGACAGAAATAAAGCAATTTCCTGCAGCTAACTTATTACAGATGGAATTCATAACAGCGTTTAATATTTCCAGAAGTGAACATTGTAACCCAATTCTAAAATTAATTGTATCAGAAACTCCATCTGTTAAAAATGCTGAGCTCAATTGTAATATCCATACCTCTGTGTCATAACTAAGTACTTGCTAAATAAGATAGCTGTTATATTTTCTACAAAATTTTGCTATCAGCCTTCATGATTTTATAAAAAACTTCTACCTTATTTGCTAATTCAACAAAACATTAGTATGATATAAATCTCATATTTTGCAATTAAAACCACTAATTTTACATCCTGGTACATTTAAGGGAAATGCTCTTGCTATAAAAATCTAATCTGTTTATTTTCAAGTACAGATAGGGTGTGTGGTAAAACGAAGTAAACTTTAATGATAAACAGCTAAACCAGAAATCCTCAGGTTTTGCTTTAGGTGTGCTATTAAATTTATTGTGTTTAAAGGGAAGATAATTTTTGAAATGTTAAATGAGCAACTGACATGGTAATTTATACAATAAACTACTCAGAACCCTAGAGGTTTATATTGGAAGCATTTGTTTTTGCTTCTTATTATCCACAGTTCTGTTGGAGCACTTGTGCCTCAGGGTGTGATTTAGTAGGGTCCAGCTAAGCTTGCTTCTAGTTTGTTGATGTAGTGATATGGATTTAGGGCTTTTTCAAAAGTTTTCAGGTTTTAGAGGCCCAAGTTACATGTACCATCTCTTTTTTTAAATGACAGATCACTGGAAAACAAGAGAGTAAGCCAAATCGTAAAGTCTCCGAGATTCTCAGGTTCTGTACTCTCAACATTCACTTCATTAGAAAATTACAGCTTATATGATTAGTATACAGATCATACTTCCTGGATCTCTGAAGAAGGGAAGAAGTGACTATACACAGAGGAATAAAAATTCATTCTATTTATGCATCTGGTGATGTGTCTTCCTCATGGCTTTTTAAAGGTGTAGTGGCCACAAATGTAAACAGCAATTCCAGGACTAGATGATTATAATAAATAACCTATGATCCAGAAACATATTGATGAGAACATTAGTAACATGTGACTTAAAGAAGAAATGGGTGGAAAAATGGGAGAAACTTATATTTAAATGTAAAAAGTATTTGAGCCACACAACTGTCATGGCTTATCGTAACTCAGAACGATCCCTCCATTCGTGATTTACTTTGTGGCAATGATGCTACCGTTTAGGCTTCTTTCTAGGACTGGAACCAAGTCCTTGGTTCAAATTATTTACAAGTATTATTATTATATTATATATCCACATATTTTTTCTATGATTTTGCTTTTCTTTTTTTGGTAACTTAGTATTTCTTCCTAATGACATTATAATACCGGGAACTCATACCTTTTGCTCTCCAGTCAAAAAATAATTTCTTTTAATGAGAATGCACATTGTCCATTAGCATAGCTGACTAGAATATATGAAAAGCTTTCCATGTGTAACTTACAAATTCCATATACTATTGGCACTGACACTCTTTCAGATCTCCCCTCTCTCTCTCTCTCTCTCTCTCTCTATATATATATATATATATATATATGTATATAATATATATATATTTATCCCCTCTTGTCCTCATCATTACTGCAAGCATTTTTGGTTGAAATATTTTGAAGAAGTACTTACATGTTGAAGCCAACTGAATCATTTTACATCACTTTAATTTTATTATTGCATAATAGCATATCTTATGAAAGTGTCATTTGATCTTTTCCTAGCGACTGCTTTTTGCTGGTCACATATTTTATTGGGTTAAAAACAGTATAAATTTCACATTAGACTCATCTTTCTCCTGACTTTCTCATCTCTGTTGATGAATTGGCTAGTTCCATTATGAGTTCTCTACTGTTGTGGCTCTTTCTGTGATACTTTGCCCACTGTAACTATAACCATTAATATTTTGCCTCTAAACTGATGAAAAGAAAATGAAGTCTTTTAGATACATTGGTGCAGTCTCATAAATCTTATCTACGTGTATTGTGCAGCACTATTTTTCAGCCATCTGAAAAGGTTTACTTATCACATGTAACATTCAAAATCTCATTTTTGGTATTGCTTTAAGCTTTTGCTAGCCTATCTTCAAATTATTACTTTGAAACACTACATTGCACCTGAATGAAGATGTACATTTGTACAATTCCAGGATGAGAGAGATGAAGGCAGACAATTAGGAGTTTGAGGCCTTTATTACATGGATAATTAGCTTTCAGGTTAACCAAGCTTCACAATATTCTACTTCAACAATGATAAATAAATGAATAAAAATTCATAAAGATACAGATGGATAGACAGACAGAAAAACAGAGAGATAGCTCATTAGAAACTGAAACTGAACTATGTATACAATGAGTTTTATTATTCCATCCATTGGTGTATATGTAGGAAGAATTACTTCACTGTCTGTTGTATTTCTGGCTTTTCTGAGATTGACTCAATTAATTTCTTAATAGTGAATCTTAGTTCTATTGTAGTGTATTGTTGTTCTATTCTTCTCCTTTATGAAGGAAAGAATCTCTAGTCAATGACTCCATCAATGTTCTCTACTTTCTAGCATCTTCACCAATGACCTGAAGATTTTGCTCTGGATCTTAAATATTTTCATAAATATAATAATAGTCATGTTCCCCAAACTGATTTTGTATCCTACACTCTCTCACTTTTGATGAATTCACCTTTAAAATAAATTATGTCATTGTCCATTTATTCTATGATTAGATGATAATGCAAACTAATGGGCAGACATAGTCATTTAATCCTGGAGTTTTCATGGCAGTGATTCAAATTTTATGACTGAGGTCTGCTGTGTGCTACACTCTTCTTGTACACTCTAAGGAAGTATGTTTTCTTGACTTATTTCCCTTATTCTAGTATGTGGGGAGGTCTCTGTAATCCTGGTGTCATATTAAATATGAAACTGCAGGTGAGACAAAGGCAAAGAATCCTGAAAACAACCCGACTAGCTATCCTAGTCAATTGGCAAATTCTGGGTACAACTTGGCAATACTGCTTTAATAGTAAAAGTGGAGAATAATGGAACAATATAAACTTAGGCCTCTCTATGCATATGTGCACATAGATGTGCATGTACACACAGAAACAGACAAGCACACACACACGCGCGTACACCTACTATGTGACACATTTTGCAGCGATGCCACAGATATGTCTCTTCACCCCAGATAGCAAGTTGACACTACTTACAATGTATGTGTGAAGGTTACTTACAGAAGCGGGCGTAACTAAGCAACGACCACATCACTGGAAAGCCCTTGGCAGCATGGGTGAGACTCACAGAAACTGTAACCCTAGAATTTTCTGCTGCATAACTTGTATTTAATAAGCTCTTCTCTAGACTCCACGGATGCTGAGAGCTCTTCCAGACTCCTGAATGGCCAAGAAGTCTTCTCTCTCTGCTTTCTGTTTCTCGGGATGAGTAATCTCCTCCTCAATTTTGACATTTTCAGAGACTTCCTGAGAAAAACAAACTGTTTACTTTCTGAACCTTCCTCTAAAATGGAATGTTTCAAAGCGCTTGTACACAACATCCTTTTCATGTTGGGTGTATGTGCGTCAATGTCCAACATAACATTTGGATATTTCCAGAGGAAAAGTTCCACAGAACAATCCTTTTACTCTTACATTCATTCTGATCCCCTTTTTTGTGGCATTATCTGAAGTTCAGAAAAGGAAATGTAGATGTCGATACACAGGGAGGCATGGGGCCATTCTGCCCGACTGCAATCATTTTGTCTTAGGAGCTTTATCAGTTGTCATGAATCTCTATAAGCAGCCACCTTCTTTTGCAAGAAGCAGACAGTAGCAGGATTCTAAAGGTATATGTACAAATATATACAAGGTAGTTTGCCAGAAACATCATACCCATCTAAAATTTTTCGTTAACTTCCTCATTGGAACTTGTGATCTCTTCTACCATAGGTTTCTGCATTGACTTACAACACTAGATATGTGGAGTGGATTTTAAATCCAATCAAAAAACTACTAGAAGCATCCAAAGCAGGGCATACTACTATTGTACCAGTAGATACATCTGATCTACCATTTTAGCATTGTAGCATGCAGCATCTACAGACTAGAACACTGTTGGTGACAAATGTTGTCCAGAAACTTGCAAACCACTTTCAGGAATTACAAAATATACCCATAATTGAGGAAGGTTTCAACTCAGTTTTACTATTCCAGTTTTTTTTTCACCATGAAACGTATGTACTTATAGTTCCCACATGAAGCCAACAACAGTGGCATAGCTCTTGTCCTTTGCAGGGCTTCAGGCCTTCATGATCAGCAACTAAATAGGAAGATAACACATATCCAGCACTGTAGTTCTGTTCAACAGTCATATGACTTCTTGAAATACCTTTGTTTACTTATACGGGATTATCTTTTTAAGCTCTTAGTGTTGCTTTATTATTCTTCAGATGATCCCGGGAGTCAGGGTTAAAGGACCATATATACAAAAGAAATGAAATTGGGGGGAGATAGGCATAGTTTGTAGTGTGGAAAAAAAGAGGTTCCGAATTGAATGATAATAGGTGAAAATGACAAGATTCACCGTATTCATGCATGAAACTCTGAGTCAATAAATCAATTTTCAAAAGGAAAAATGCTGAAGACAGAAGAAGAGATGGGTGGTTAAGATTTGCCTGCAAATCCAAGGCTAATAATGACCATTGCGATGTTATCCTGTCAAAAACAGTCTGTACTATGCACATAGGAAAATTCAGACTCAAACAAAAATGTTAATGAAAATAAAAACAGGGATGAAAAGATCGCTGTGGACTTAAGACTTCACACCACAATCAGAAGGTCCTGAATTCAGACCCCAGGTCCCACGTAAAAAAGTCAGACAGAAATAGTAGTAGCCTGCTTTTCCTGCCCTGGTGGGTTGAACCTGGGAAATCCCCGAGTGGAGCAAAAAGGAGGTAGAAGCAATCCATGATGATTCCCGAAGTCACCTTTGGTCCTCTACAGAGATTCACAGTGCTTTCTCACCACACACACACACACACACACACACACACACACACACCAAATAAATAAATAAATGAAAAAAAATTTAAAAATAAATAGGACATATTGTGCTTCTCACCATCAAACTTCAAAGACATCATCTTAATGCTTATAGATCATTAAGTAGAATGCAGAACAAGACAATCTATGGTATAGAATAGTTTGTGTGAATCTTTTTAGTTACTTTCATCACATTTTATGGATTTTTAGTATTTAGATTTCATATTTGGCTTATCTCAACATATATTAAACTGCAACATTAACACTGCACATTTTCAACTATTGAATTTCACTTTTTTAAAAGAATTTTTTTATTTATTATTTATTCAATTGTGCGTGTATGCGTGTGTGTGTGTGTGTGTGTGTGTGTGTGTGTGTAGAACCACCGACGAATTCGGGAACTACCATGGACGCCTCCACCTCCTTTACTCTGCCCCGGGATTCACAGGCTCCGCCCTACCAGGACCAGAAACGCAGGCCGCCCCCCGCCCCGCTTCCGCCTGGCGTCTATATGTGGGCCTGGGATCAGAAGTCGGGACCTTCTGCCTGCAAGGCAGAGGCTTAACCCCTGAGCCACCTCTCCAGCCCTGTATTTCACTTTTTGATATGCTAGATTCTGTCCTGACTTTCATTTCACAGCAGTAACACAGAGCTTTAAATATTTTCATGAACCATGTATGAGGAATCCTTGAGATAGTCTGGATGATGTCATGGGATCGAGGTCTGTGGTCAATTTGATTTATCTCTGTGATTATTCTGCTTCGGTGTGGCTCCCCAACAGGGTGAACTGAAACCTCAGAAACATCATGAACCAAACTAATTCCACCTTTCTTAAACCGTTTTTTTGGACTATTCATTTCTTATGGAAAAATGTATTTCCAATGAAAATTTTATAATTGTGAAAGTGTAAAAATTATTTGTTTATGAGACAGTCTCACTGTGTTGACAAGCTGGCTCTAAACTCACACTATGTTGCACACATTTTTCATATTTCTGATATGACTACGGGACCCAAAGAACAAAATGGAACAAGAGTTTATTCTTGTTTATGACTCTAACATCAGGAGACTAAAGAAGTACTATATCATATCAAGACAAATTTCTGACATATTTACCTTTCCAAAATATCTGTATGACTGCCTACCAGTATTTCAAACTACTGAACCAACCATACCTTTTTAATCCATTTGCCCAGGGAATAGTCTTCTCTATCATGGACTGAGTCCTGCTACACTAATCAGATAATTTCCCACATGAGAGCTCAGGCTTTACCCCAACTAATTACTTAAAGGCTTAGCCCTCAATTGTCAAGTTGATGCTTTATCTAACCAATAGCTGCCCTTAAAATGGAAGAGTGTCTCTTACTTCCATTCAGATACTTGTAATTGCAATGATTTAAAATATTTGATAGTTTTAGGCTGAGAATGTAACTCATGTGGTAGAGTGCTAACCTATCATACACAAGAACCTGGGACTTTACCCTACCATCACATCAAACCAAGCGTGGTGGTATACTTCTTGAAATCCAGCACTGGGCAATTTAAAGAAAAGGATAGCAGAAATTCAGGGTCTTCCTTAGCTGCATTATGAGATTGAAGCTGATCTAATTAAGAAAAATTCTGCCTCAAAAAGTAAATATCTAGTGACCTTTGAGATAAAATCAAGTGGATAAGATGAATTAAATATTTGGTGAACTGAGTCCAACTCCTTAAGCCCTTATGGTAGAAGGAGAAAAAGTTGTCTTTCAAAAGGTATCCAATGATTCCTCTCCATACACCATGTCATGAATGTGTTTTCTCTCTCGTTCTTTCTCTCTCTCTCTTCCTTTATCATCTTTCTTTTTTTAATCTTTCTTTCCTTCTCAATCTCATATAAAAATGATATGAAAATAAAAACAGCTTTGCGCAGTGGCAGTATCGTAGCCAATGAGGTTTATCCGAGGCGCGATTATTGCTAATTGAAAATAAATAAATGTATTTCTGATTTGATGATTTCAGATCTGATCTACTTCCAACTTATTTCCCAAACACAACAGTCTTCAAGTGTTATTAACAGAGAAATCACATCTGCATTACTTTGTAAAATAAAGAAGTTAGAATACAGGCAAGTAATATAGTAATTCTCTTTCAAAGGCCCTGTATTAAATGTATTATTGACAATTAATGCTAATGGATTATTGACAAAGCTAATGCTAACAACAAAAACATTTGCAGGAAAATACCTTGACTTCTTCATTCAGTGGAGATTCAGGACATGATGCTCTGTGGGTACATTGGCATCGAACTGTGAGACCAGATGTCTATACTTTTTTCATCTCAGCAGGCCTATAGGACCTTTCATATTAAATGCATACTTAGCTAAAACCCAAATGAAGATGTTTATAATTATCTGTAATGTGTGAGTTGCATATTTCCAAGTCTTTTCTGGAGCTACTTTATTTGTTCTGATTTATTTAAAAACATGTCACCAATACAGTAGCTCACTCCATTCCAGATTGAGAACAAAGATACAACTTTCGTTTTTTCTCAGAAGGATACAGACCTCCATTCACATTCCCAAGTCCCAGGATAAAACTATATACACTTTTTTGGCAAATGGTTTGGATGCCTAGCCACCCATGTTATCCTCTCTGGCTTACAGCCAGAGTATAAAGGAGGCTAGTGCTGCTGGAAAATCACTGTTCTGAATCTTTGATATGGCCAGACCAGCTTCATCACATAACCCATCTCTTCCTAGGTCAGTTAGCACAATTCAACCCACTGTGAAACACAGATCATCTCTGTCCAATGATTTAATCACAGCCTTCTCTTTTCAAAACGGTTCAAATGTATTCCAGATATCAGCATTTTTTTCCTTTTTCACTTTTATTATATTATTCAATATAATCTGAAATGTTGCTCTTTTGTACTATATTATCTTCCTAATTTAGACTGCAGTCTTCAGTACAGAAAGGATTAGCTTTTTTCTTTGCATATTTTATGTCCCTTATATTTTAACTTTGGTGGGTAGTACTCAAGTATTCACAAAACAGTAAAATGGATCAATAAATGATAGTAACTTTTATTGTCATAAAAATATGATAGTACTTCAAATCCAAGTGCTTACAATGAAACCAATGTTTTCTCACACACTCATTTGCTTCTTCATTTATCCACACAGCATGATGCTCTTCATTTTTTCAGATGACAAATGATAAGATTATGTAGGTAGCCAGCATTGGGTCAGATTTATTTCTGGCTCATCTTATATACTGCTACTTTCTAACCTTATGCATCACTGAGAAGATTCAGAAATGCTTGGGAGAATATCCCTCTAAAGAAAATTCAGAATTTCTGGTGGTCATTGCTTAAACATTCATTATTGTTTTGCTGTTGTTCCAATGCAATCAATTTATTCTAGTCTGCCTTCTTTCTTCCCTTGATTTTAATTTTTCTACCTTCAGTTATTTTCTTCTGGCTTGAAGTAATATCCATATTCATTTTCATATAAGAGTACATTGCCAAGAATGACTGTATAGAAAAATTCACACTAATTGCATTGCATACTTTATTGATGTGTTAGAAATGAATGCCTATAGGAACACACAAAGGTTTTACCTGAATTCCTCTTCAATGTTCCTTTAATATTTGCACTTATTCATGTGACACATTCTTTTGATGAACATGAGAATCTTTCAAGTATTGTGCCAATTTGCACAGCTGAATGAATAAATGATTCCAAATGCTATCAAGTAGGGGACTTTCATTCTTCCGTATAAGAAAAGAAGAAAAGAAGCATTTGGGATGATATCTCAGTTACTACAATAAACTCATGACAGGTGACTGTACACTAGTCAGAGTTATCTGCAAGTCTTCCTTCTGCTGTGCTCATCCGTCTTCCCTTATCTGTACTTTCTCTCTCCTCTGAATCTGGTGGCATGTTCATTTTTCAACCACTTTACCTTGGCATCGCTGAAAACCCATGCACTTTTTTTCTCCCACAAACAGGCTGTTCATCCAACACATTTATAATTCTGTTATTTCTTCCTGTTCCTGTCCTTAAAAGCTGTCATTTCCTTTCTGTTCCTGAAGCCAAAAACCTCATTCTAATATTGATATCAAAAGCAACATGTTCTCTTTTCGAAACTTATTCTGTAGTTAAACCACACAAATTAACAAGCATTTTTTTTCCAAATCACGATCACTCTGATACATTATACTTTAAGTTACTCCTGGCTGGGCTGAATTTGTTCTCTCCCAGCAACTTTCCTTATGCCCCTTTCTCTTTTCTCATTCTTTGCAAAACAGTTTGGCTACAACTTCTAAAATGGGGTTTATAAAGCCTCGGATGTTGCACTTTTGAGTCAGAATTAAAGATAATTTGCTATGGTAAGAAGCTATCTCTGAATATCTGCGGTTTACAGCAATAGCTGACATGTTTTGTTCATTTCAAATCTTACGTTAGTACCAATGCTGACCCTGCACACCTGTTTAGCATCTTATATTTGTGACACGGGGACACAGACAATCAACAGTGGTTCTTAGACACTGGGCTGGAAACCTGGTGATAGCCAGTTCTGTTCATACCTCAAGTCTCATAATAGTGTTTGGCTTTCTTAGGGCATAGGTGCATTCTTTCTAAAGGTTAATTGAGGGAAAGACCACCATCTCATTTGAGCAGCAGTAATAAATCATCTACCCTACACAATTTTACTGAAGAAAATTCCAGTTATCTGGAACCGTGAAAGGTATAATCTATCTTCATCCTTTGAGATGAGGTTGTCATTTTGAAACAAGAATCTGGCAAGCTGTGTCTGATTAGGAGAACTAAGACATGGAGTACTGTAAATATGGCAGTTCTGAAGGACAAGCGAGTGATAACAATAAGCTACTGTAGTTGTTTGGGTTTAATTGCATACGCATGGTTTTATAGGCAATCATTCTGTATTCACATGCAAGAGGCAGTAATGTAGAGTAGTAATCCCTTGTGCTTGAAAATCTAAATGGGTGAAAGGAATGAATTAGCTAATGCATTAGGCAGGTTGCCACTCATACAGAAATTTGTGGACTAAGTACAGGACCCAAATGCAAGAGAAGATTGATGTGGAAATATTTGTCATTCTCAATTGAATCTGAGGACTTTCAAAGTGAGATTCCAGGTCTGGAGAGATGGCTTAGTGGGAAAATACCTGGAAAACAAGATGGGCACTTGAGACTTGGTCTCAGATTTTAAAAGTTGTGTGCTTACCCCCTTGGACCAGGGCTGGGGGTAGAGACAGGGGCATCTCATCAAAGTTTGTCATAAATAGGGCTTTGTAGAACTGTACTAATAAAATATTGAATACCTAATTCACATTTTGCTCTTCCAAGGCTTGTAGACAAATGAGAAAATTTCACCTTATTGAAAATATAATGCAATAAACCAAAGTGTAGTGACTTATTGCTGTTTATCTAAGAGAGGAGTGAAATCATCTTTTTAGTCTCAGTACAGCGTCATGATCATAAAATGATCAAGAAAAGCCTAAAGTAGAAGATGTAGTGAACTGGACAAAGCATAGCAATTTAAGGAAAACTGTTATTCTTATTCCATAAAGTTGAAAAAGATGGTTGAAATTTAAGGTATTAAGAGGCCAAAGAAATTGAATTCTCAGCATTAATTTTTTACATACAGTACCCAAAGAGTTAGTCTTGTTATATTCTCTTTCTTTTTAAAAAGAGTTATTATTTTAACTTGTTACAATGAAAACTTGATATTTCATTATGAAAAGGGAAAAGAATCAGTGCCTGATATACACTTTTGTATACATAATCTATAGGAAATAATTGCTTTGGGCATTTCACTAATTTCAAAACACAAATGCTTTATTAATACAATTATAGGTTAAGACAAATAAAAACGTAGTTCATATTTTTTTAAAAATGTAATATAATATTCTTTCTTTAACTAAGAGAGACTAGTCTGATTTGACAAAATTTCTAAAATGTGAAATGTTTATATATAATATACATATATAATTGTGTATGTATACACATATCTATGTGTATACATATATAAAATTTACCGGGACTTTGGTTTGAGCATTGTGAACTAAAAAAAGAAAACTTTTTCATGGTATCACTGAGTTTTCAAGTAAACAGGAGTCAACACATCATTGACTTGATTCTGTGCAACCTTAAAGGGAAACACATTGGCTTACAAATCAATTTTTAAAGTCCAGCTTTGCTTTCGTTTACAATCCTTTTGCTCAGGATTTTCTTAACAGTCTGTGGCTGCCGTACAATTGATCCCAGATTTGAAAGTGACAACTGTGAACTAGCAGGATATCATGTTACAAGAGTTTCCATGCAGGAAGAAGAGTCAGGCAGGTCTGCTTAGACAGATAACTACCCATGGGTTTGACCATAAACAGCAACAGAGATTCTTTTTACCTGAGATCCTTTAGACGACATGGAATTTGGAATTCAATATATTTATCTCCAATAAAATATAATGAGATACAGAAACCAGATATTACATAATATTCTAAATATGCTTTGAGGAAGTAGCCCACGATCGAATGCATTAATATTTCTGTACCCAAAAGGTACAAGTGTCACATAAAAGGAACTATGTAATGATTATATACTATGTTATAGCAGCTTTAGTTCTGCTAGCAAAATGAATCAAATAATTTAAAAAATATTAGATTTCCAATGTTTCTTATATTTTGGTCCTCTGGGTAAGATATTGTATGCCTTTATTTGTTAAACATTAGCTTTGGATTAAAAATATTGCAGCCAACCATTTAGGCAGGGACACAGAGTGTGTGGAACGTAAGATAGATAAATTTAGCTTTCTTGTTTTATGCCAGATAAAAGAAATATAAAGTTTGGGTTTCTGTCAAAAAGGACACTGAGGAGACGTGGCTCTTTGAGCAGTGTATTGTTAGCACAATACATGCAGCATGTGGCAATTACAAGACACCACAAATTTTTTTATTTATGCTCTTGCCCATTTGAAGTTGAAATGTTTAGAAGCAGGGATTATGTTTTATTTATATTTATATTCAAACAACCCAATCTAATACTGAGAAATATCCAAAGAATTAAGATGAATTCATTAATTGAACATTATAAAATTCAGTGAATTTGTTCACTGAAAATATTTTTTCCTCATTATGCAGTAAGTCAAACATTTCGTTATTCTCCTATTGCTGGGCTGATTACATGATGGAGCATTCTTTGCTCCATCAGAGATTGCTTATTAAGGTAACAAAAATTTTATTAAACACAGGTGTGTAAAGCACATCCAAGGCTAGAGTCAGTTTCCAGGTCATGACGGGTCCTTAGTGGAGATGAAAAGAATTGCATTAGACAGAGGCCCCAAACACTTCTCACATGGGCATGAATTGATAAAACACAGGAAAATTGTTGGGGATGAATGAATGTTGTCTGAGGAAATGGCAATTATCATGCATGACTCCTCTTCCATGCAACTGATGGATAAGAATATAATGATGATTCATATACTATCTTCTCTATCAGTATTTTAAGAGCAACAATTATTCAGTACAGAGCTCAGGTAAGGGGATAAATAAAATGGTAAAGAAAAAAATTGCAGTGGGAATCTGGACTTTCAGTCAGTGGCAGAACTCTTTGCTAACATGCACAAGGTCTTTGACCCAGCACCACCACAAAGACAACTCTAGAAGGGGAGTAGGGAGTGGGGAAAAAGAAAGGAAATAAAGAAAAATGTTTTGTATATTCAGAGTTTGGAAAGATTATTATGAGAAATAAGCTTTAAACAGCTACAAATAAAAATCAAGTCCTCAAACCCACTTAGAGACACTCAAAGATAAATCTCTGTAACACCCACAGTAATTGCAAAGATTATAAACAGGAGGGATGGAGAAGGAGGGCCCCAGCAGAAACAAGGAGAGAGGGGATCATGTTACAGCAGAGAAAATAGGCCTCCATCAAGGACTCCAAGTAAGTAATGAGACATCTGGTTAAGTTCACAGACTTTCCTTCCTGATCATTTGCAACTGATGGGGTATGATCTCACCAGAAGGGGAGGGCATATAGTCTGGCAGATAGAAAGACCATTTTGCAATGGGATACTCACTTCCCCCTCACTGCGGTCTCCTACTTTTATTCCATCTACCTTTGAATATACTCTTATAATAAGACTCTAATTTAACAGCTTTCTATCTCTGGCCAGGGGGTGACATCCAATACCCATCAGGATGGAGCCAAGGGCATTGCAGGAGCAGCAAAACTGAAAAAAAAAATCAACAAACCATAATTCAGAACATCAGAGACTCTATATCAACCATCTGGAACTAGGCCAGCCTAATCTCTCTACATCCTGAATTTCAAGGAAATTTGTGGAAGAGGGGGCGGTAAGATTGTAATAGCCTAAAGATGGGGAGGAGCAACGTTATGCAAGATAGTCCACACAAGTTAGGGCCAAAGCAATCATAATAGGACTCTGCATGACCTGTCAATGACCAACACATTATTGACTCCTCAAAGTCTAGCATGGACTAAAGGCACTATGATCCTTAGAGGCAAGGGATTAACAGCCACAATAGTGTTCCTATACTTAAGGGGAACACAAGAAAGAGTTCTAGGAAATGCCACTGAGTCCTTATACCTCATCAGAGAGGAGGACCCAGAAGAAACTTTGACATACTTATTAAAGGATGCTCTAGGGATGGGGGGGAGGAGACACTGGGAGATAGGGAGGGAGGGGGGAAGGGAAAGGGAAAATGGGGGAGGGAGCAAGGGGGTCCAGGAGGAAAGGGACCCGGGTACCTATTAAGTTTGTATGAGTGGAGGGCTGGAGAGGTGGCTCAGGGGTTAAGCCTCTGCCTTGCAGGCGGAAGGTCCCGAGTTCGGATCCCAGATCCCATGTATAGACGCCAGGCGGAAGCGGGGGCGGCCTGCGCTTCTGGTCCTGGTAGAGCGGAGCCTGTGAATCCCGGGGCAGGAGGTGGAGGCGTCCATGGTGGTTTGCGAATTCGTCCGTGGTTCTACATATACACAGACACACACACAACACACACAGACACACACGCGCACACACATACACACGCACATGCGCACAGTTGAATAATAAATAATAATAATAAAAAAAAGACTCTGTTTTAAAAAAAAAAAAAGTTTGTATGAGTGGAAATAAAAAAAAAAATCTCAATTCTATAAAAAAAAAAGTCCTCAAATAAAAACCTCAAGACCTACTCCCTGTAATATGCCCTCCCCCAGCAAGGCTCCACTTCCTAAAAGGACCACAATCTTCTCAAATATTAACCAAGGATTCAAACACATGAACTTATGGTAGACAAATCACATTCAAACACTACAGACAAGTATTTTCACAGCTTAAAGTATAAATCTTACTTGCAAGATTTTCAGCTAGTTTTGGAAAAGAATGGTAGGAAAGCTAAAACCACCCAAACAGAATAAGTAGTGGTCTCCCTGAATTCTGAGCCTTCCCAAAGTTTGATGCTTCTGTAACAGAGAAGAAGGGAGAACGTTATCACTTTTCCTTCTAATTTGCAGAGACCTGACTAGTTATAACAATCTCTTAACTTGGGAAAGAGGATTGGGTGTTACCCAAGGCCACAGATACTGAAGAAGGTGAATACTGGTCAATACAGACTTGTGATCCCAGCGGATTCCACCAGTTAGTCCTGACTTTTGTCTAACACTCTGTTTTACAAAATTGTAGCCAGAAAGAGATTAGAAAATATGTGAAAAAAGATAAAGTGTCATGAATTTATGCAAGTTAAAAGGGGTGTCTATATAGCTTCCATTAGAATGTTACTTTTATACTCAGAAAGAAGGATAAAACATGAATGTATCTCAAGAGGCAGAATGTAAGTTTTATTTCAGAGTAAGAGAAATTTTATTTCCCAAATTACAGCCAGATGGAGTCACCTGGATATATTGTTCAGGTGTGAGATTTTTCTTATTTTCACACGTGGGGTTATTATCTTTGAGTATCTCTCTCTGACTCTCTCTGACTCTAAGAATTACTGACAGAAAAGTGCTATAGTCATACTGTCAGGATCATTGCTTTCCTGTTATAGAAAGTGTTTTGTTCAAATTGCAGACTCCTTTACCATGAGATGGTTTTTAATTTCTTGCTTTCTGTCATTGAAAGAATGGAAACAGATGTTTAGCAGTGTGACCAATTTGGAAACTCAAAGATATAAAACTATGTATTTTAAATAGTCTCACAAACTTTTATTCTTATGCATAACAATTTAAAAAATGAAAAAAAATTGGAAAGGATATCAGTAAAGAATCCATGTGAGAAGTGCCCAGAACTAGGAACACAAGCCTGCCTCATTCTATACCAGTGACATGATCTGATCATTCAAAGGAACACAAAGATTAACAATAACTGGGAACTAATATGGAGAAAGATGTGTGCCATTGAAATTCGATGAAAGGTGCTGAACAGAGTATTGCCATTTTTGCGTTTGACCTAAATTTTGATAGCTGTTTCCAAAACCAACATTTTCTTAGTTTCTGTATTACTTTATGTATCACAACCACAGTTATCATGGAGCCATAAATTAATTTAAAAGTGTTTTTCAATTTACTGCTATATTACTCTTGCATTATTAATAAGGGTAAAACTCTGAAAGATTTTATATGTTAATGATAAATGTATATATTAATGCTATTATTCATATAAAAAGGGAAGAAAACAGTCTCTGATTTAAAATAAATGAAATTCATTGTATTTTACAACACATATCCCTTTATTCTTTTTTCTTCTTCATTATTAACATTTTTATTACCATTAATAATTATTCTGTCATTAAGTTCCCTTTCAATGAAATATCCTTCTTCTTCAAGTATGACTATCTGACTGCAGGGCGACTATATTATAAATTCTATGTCCACCTGAATTTGTTAAGCTCTCAGAGGAAATTTTAGTTTTCCTTCATGATTGCTTGGTGCTATGAACTTTGTAATAATGTCTTCATTTGAAAATTTCATAAATAGCATTGAATATTGAATTTTTTCATATTTACTATTATGTTTTATGGTCAGTAGATAAAGATTATTACATTTTAATCAACAAGTACCCAACTTGCTAACAGTTGTTCACAATAGCAACCAAAAGAGATATTAGGCCAAAAATGTAGCATGAATCATCTCATTAGTTACTATAAGATCATCTGGTTTGATTTACATTCATGCATACACAATTAATTATTTAAACAAAATATGTATAAGCTACTCTGGATTAAAAATTCTAAAGGGAAATTCTTTTCCCAGAAATTTTAATATATAGGGTTGAAAATATGCAATACAATGACAGTAAATGGAGCCTAGAAGTTTATGTAATGAAACTAAATTACTACAAACATTCAGACTCCCTGAACTAATCACTGATATGCACATAACCACAAAACAAAAAGACAAAAACCTCTCACAGTATTTCTGGAAGCATATTTCAAGAATGTGATATGATGTATATTATTGAAATAGTAAAGTGTTATTGTGAATATTAAGGTGAATTTGTGGACTGCAGCATGGTATAAATAATAGAAAAAGAATTCCCTCACAATTGATACATGTATGCATGATGGTTTGTGTAAAGAGATATTTTCCTTCTTCCATTTCTCATATATGTGTGGATGCATATTACCATGTCTAAGTACATGTTCATGAGGAGGATTGGAGTTGATATTAGGAATCATTTTTTATCACTCTTCTGCTTTATTCTTTTGATGCAAAGTCTCTATCAAAACCAAAGCTCAGTCACAGGACCAGTCAGGCTAGGTAGCATGAGATAAGGATTCCCTGAGAAAGGGAGGGATGGGGGGAAAAAGAGGGAAAAAGGGGGAAGGGAGCAAGGGGATCCAGGGAAGGTTAAGGGAGGGAGAGGAATGGGGTACCTATCAAGTTTGTATGAGTAGAAAAAAAAAAAGAAATTACAAGTAGACCTAAACAGTCTTCCTTTCACTTGGGTTCAGAGGGGTCCAAGCTCAGATCCTCTTGCTTTTGTGGAAAGCACTTAAATTGTTGGAACTTACAAAGGGATGCTAATTTACAAGTTTGAAATATTTGTATGATAAATTTGATAACATTTCGAAATTTCAGCTTATGCAAACAAAAATAGAAAGAATGTTTAATCATTAGTTTTCCTCCATAATACCCAGATTTGTCTACCTGCTAAAAGTATCTCCATTTTTCTCTACTTTTCCAGAGAAAAGAAGTAACATTAACAACAAGTTATTGTTTGTTTGTTAAAATGTAATAGCTGATAACCTAGATGGGGTTTGAGGGTAGAGGAGGGTGTCTGATCAGCAAAGTAACTATTTTTCCTGATGCTTTCAGATACCTGGAAATCAGTAATTTGGAATGTGGCGAAGGATGTCAAAGGATGTTCTCTTCTAGAGATGAGCCTTCAATACGGTGTAACCACAGAGACAGTATTTATAGCTGAATATGGTAAGCTTTGGAACTTGGATAGAAAGACAACACATGATCACCTTGAGTCACGGATATAAGAGGGTCAGTTGTACTTTGTCCTGTGAGGCTCATGGAGAAGATAAATGATTTCCCTTTGTGATATTTTTTCTGGACAATAGTAACAGAAAAGGCTGCTGAAACATCATCCAATCTTTGTTTATTCTGTCCATGGAAAATGGTTTCATTATTTTGCCAAGAGAAAAGCTTTTGTTAAAAAAATTCTCTCTTGAACACTAATGGAAAATCACTGCATATGGCAGAATTGCCTTTTAGATATGCCCAGAATGTTTATCTACTCGTGAGTTAGAAGTTTTGAAAGTCTTACCTCAATGCAGTTATTTAAGTTTTAAGAAAAAGGAAGAATTCACAGTAACATAAAATGTTGAAAACGATAGCTCAAAGGATCAATCAGATAGAAATGAATACAGGCAGGGATTTGATTCTTTGTAACAAATAAAAATGGGTCAGGATTGTAAAAATATTTATATAGACTTTAAAGGAGATATATTGTTAGTTAAGGCATTAGTAAGACTGCATGAGAGATTAAATATATTTTAGGATGTAGACCTGAGTACAAGTGCGGGTATTCTAATATACTAGGTTGCATGGAATCAGAGTTTTAATATTGGCTTACTGCATAATGTACATTCTGGGAAATACAACTTTTAAGAAAACTGAAACGGAGGTATATGTTTCAGTTACTTGACAGGAACAAGTACCAAATTTTAGTCTTAATTATTCTCAATATCTGAACAGCAAAACTGGAAGAAAAAAAAAACCAACAAACCATAATTTAGAACATCAGAGACCCTGCATTAATCCCCAGGAACCAGGACAGCCTAATCTCTCCCATCCTAAACCTCAGGAAAATTTGCAATAGAGGGGTCAGTAAGATTGTAAGAGCCTAAAGATGGGGAGGAGCAATGATATGCAAGATACTCCATGCAAGTTAGGGCTGAAGCAATCATTATAGGACTTTGCATGACCTGGCAATGACCAACACATTATTGACTCTTCAAAGTCTAGCATGGACTAAAGGCACTATGATCCTTAGAGGCAAGGGATTAACAGTGACAATAGTGTTCCTATACTAAAGGGGAACACAAAAAGAGCTCTAGGCAATGCTACTGAGTCCTTACACCTCTCCAGAAGAGGAGGACCCAGAGGGAAATTTGACATGCACAGTAAAGCATTATGTAGGAATGGGGGGGGGAGAAAGGGGGCACAGGGAGAAAGGGAGGGGAGGAGGGAAAGGAAGGAGAAAAGGAGGGAGGGAGTAAGGGGATCCAGGGAGGGTTGGAGGGAGGGAAGAGAATGGGGTACCTATCAAGTTTGTATGAGTGGAAAAAAAAGAAGTATGATGCTTAATAAGGGAATAGGAACATGACAGTAAACATGATTTATGTCTAAGGATGGTGAATCTATAAGGTAAAGCATTGTTTTATCTATTTATATATGCATTAGCATGTATATGTGGGGATATATGAATGTATGTATTGATGACTACATGTGTGATATATAGACACACATATGTGTGTATGGCTGGAGATGTGTGTGTGTGTGTGTGTGTGTATGAGCAAGTGTAGAACTGGTTGATTTTGAGTATCCATTGGTCTTCATTTTTTAAAAATGAGGTTTCTCAATTGAACCCATAATTCACAAATTGGGGAAGACAGTTTTCTAGGTTACCTTGAAGATTTCCTGCCTTTGCCTGAGATTAACAGGCTGTCACAAGACCTAATTCATGTAGGTCCTAAGGACTTGAACTGTAGTTCCTTAATAAGAGGGGGCATCTTTTTGCTACTTCACATCATTGTTTTGCAAGAACTGTGATTCAGAGGAAGATATGGGACATTCCAAAGCACATTATCTTGTGAGATTACTAGTGCATAGTGATATATCCCAACATAAAGGACTTGTCAAATCTAATATTATCCTACATTTTGGATCTACATAGTGGAAATCAAGGCTTGCTTCTGAAGTCTTAAGCTGTGCAAATTTCCCAGAATTTTCAGATGTAGAAGTCATTCTTGAACTATAACATCATAAATTTAATCTCTGCCTTTTCACAACACTCTTCTTCAGTGTCTGACTGTCTTTATACTCCACATGATAGTTCTCATTCACTGTGTCCAATTTTCCATTTCTCATAAATACAAAGTCACAGTAAAAAGCATATTGTAAGACAATTAAAACTTAAACCATTTGGTCCAAATAAATTCACCTTCTCAAGCACTGCGGACAAGCATTTCAATACCCCCCCCATGTTTTCATGGGAAGAAGAAGACATAATTTGGCCCTTAATTGATATAAATATGAAAATAAATTTGCATTGGTCAGAAGCAATTAGAAACTGGGAGAACACTTCATGTATTTGCTTATAATTGCTGTGGCAGGGCACAGTAAAATATGTTCTTGTGTTTTGGAGAACAACTTGTAACTGTGGAAGGCCCAGAAGAACACTGGAGGGAGCCTGACTCATGCCTCTCACAATTCTGAAAGCGAACTCACAGACATCAGTTTATTCTGATGTTTTCTCTTGTAATGGATCATCTAAAACCTATGACGATCTGTAGAATAGCTTGCTTGATATGGCTAGCAAAATTATCACTGCAGTTAACTGCATTATTTACTAAAAAAAATTGGAGGAAATAAAAAATAAAAAGCTGAAAAAAGATACAAAGAAACACAATTTGCAAGAGTATATAGAAAGCAGGTACTATATTATATTGCAGAAGAAGAGGCTTAGAAATTTTTGAAAAGGACAGTAGCTTGTTGACATAGTATGTCCAAGGGAGGATATGGGTGTGTGTGTGGGTGTGTGTGGGTGTGTGTGTGCGCACACGTGTGTGTGCATGCACGCATGCATGCTAATTATTGCTATTTATGAAAGCATATAATTGTATTTTTCTCCCAATCTCTCTGAGAAGCTGTAGAAAAGTTCCAATGTTCAAATAGGAGATGTCAAAATCTCATTACACAAGGTATATTTTTACATAAAAATTGGAAGATCTACTTGATCCTTCTTTCTCACCCTGTTAGTTTTGGTTATCACATTAAATTCAAAAATATTTGGAGAGTAAAGTATCATCTAAGGGCAGCTGAACTTTCTTCAAATATAGTTTACCATATTATTATGTTTTTTCTTTTTTCTTGAAACATCTGAGTGTTGCAAGATTTTTTAAAAAACAGAATTTGTTAGAAGCAAAGATTAACTAGAGTAGAAAATAATATATTTATTTAATTCATCTATTGAATACACTTAAGCCAGCAAACAAACTGAAAGGTTATTGACTTTTGATAAATTGAATTAATTTTCAATAAATTTTTAAATTTTCAAAAATAGTCTATTTCAAAGCTTATTTAATAATAACCTGTAAAATATTGAGTTACATAATGATAGCATAATATTTGGAAAAAGTGTTAACCAAACATACTTCTGTGTAGGTATGCTTGCATAACTTATGCTGAATAAGCAAGAAAGACATGGTTCAGTTTTCCATTATAACTTTAGCCTTATGTATCACATGATCCTCAGAGAAAGATATTGATAGACATCTCCAAATAATATAAGGTGTTTGATTATTAAAAGAAGCCACATCAAGTTGGAGCATAACTAAATAATGTAACGTGCTGTGGTTGAAAGTACCTTAAACTAGTAATTCATACAAAATCAAATAAACATGCTTTTACATTAGTTGTAGTATTTGTACTTATTTTTTAGTACATTTTACAGGATGTATTCTTATTTCCAATGGTGATTGAGATAACATTTCCAAGCATATCAGCAATAACTGTGCTGTTCCTTTTATATCTCATTGAATTCTTCCAGGAACATTAAAAGAGAATTCACTTTTCTCCCATATGTATATTTTACTAAGAAATGCATTTAAATATCTTTCTGTGGAGGCATAGTGTTTAGTTATTTTCTTAGGGACTGACAATTCCAATTTCCCAAATGATAAGTTAATGTGTAATACTAGATTATATATCACATTTCATTTTGTGCAACTAGATGATACCCCTGTGAAAGCTGTTCCCTGGGAGCAGACTATTAAAGTCCCATTCAGTACACTGTTGATTTAATGCACAAAATGTCACTTCAGCATCCAGAAATAGTTAGCAAAACATTAAACATTATGTAATCTACTGTGTTGAAAATTTTTATATCAGTTTCATTATATTTGCCAAAGCCATTGCAAAATGGTATCAATCCATACTAAAAAGAAGTTCTCCTCTACATTTATACATGCACAAACATATATTATATATATAATATATATTCCAAATGGAAATGCAGGGATTGTAAATTTGCTCTTACTGAGAAGGATGCTTATCCATTAAGTAGCTAAATGGTCTTGTGTATAAGTCTTATGTATGTAAATATGAGGTTTTTTAACACCCTATCACTTTCAGGCATATGAGAACAGCTCTCTTCCAAGAGAAAGAAATGGCCTCAAAAAGAAATATTAAACTAAAATGTTTACTGTATAACCTGGGAAATTCCAAGTAGAAATATCTCAAAGCCATTGAGATGCATATTTTTAAATAAGGTAGTAACTGAAAGAAAATAAATCTCATGTGTTCCAATAGAATATAAATTACACTTTACTTTGTCTAGGACTCCTGAAAAAAAATGTGACTGTTGTCTCACAGAACAAGTACTTCCCAGCAGTACAGCAGACGCTTCCTTGTCAGTGACATGAGTGTGTGTGGGTGGCGAGTATTTCAAATCAGAACACTGAGTCCTTGCGAACAGACAAAGAATATATAATGGAAGGATTTCTCTCTTTTCCCCTAAGCTTGGCCATCACTCAAGCTTTTAGAATGAAATGTTAGCTTCTTTCAATAAATAATAAATTGCAGCAATACTAACTAAACATCAGCTACTGACAACCTGTTTAACAGATGATTTCTTCATTCTTTTGATTCTGTAGAGGAATGTAGAATCAAGAAATATCAATTATATTTTCTTTTCTTTATGTTGACTCATGATATATCAATTATATTTTCTTTTTCCTCATTCTACAATGAAAGGCTGGTTTAGTTACCATTAAATATAGTTGTCTAGACCAGAAGAAGACAATTCTTTTATTGGATTCCATTTAGAAAAAATGGTTGTGGAAACTATGGAAAATGATTGAGGACAGTTTTCACTTGATTTTGGGTACAACAAATAATAAAAAAATAGAAGTTTACTTTTTACTTTTGTGTGAAAAATGTACACAGTGCAATAAGAATTTACTTTGAGACTTCAGATTGTTGAGCAAAAATACATACTTATTTAAAACACAGGTTTTCATGTTTTAAAGAATTTATTGAAGCATTTTAAGTTTATAGAATTCTGAGATATCATTATAGAGATGGAAAAAGTCATCTTTTTATTACATCTGATGAATAAAATACATAGCAGTATTTCATGTTTTCTGTGAATCAGCCCCTCATGAGAAGTAGGAAAGTAAATATTAATTTTAGAGTTAGTGTGATAATTAATGATAGATAGAAATTTAGTCATTGCCTGGTGATTTTAAAGAGTTCTCCAGTGTAGGAATTAAGTGCTAAATGATGTTTTGGTTTTCAAAAAAGAAAAATTAGGATAACATAAGTATATGTTCAGTATTTCTTAAAATCAACCGAAAATTAGACATCTTATCTATGGCCCAGTTCCTATTTCTGTTTATGCAGGAAAACCTAAGGATCCAGGGGATTTGAGAGAGACGTCTCAACCTAGAAAACTCATATCAAAAACTTTCAGTTTACTACTCCTTGTTTCCCTCATGGGAGCAGTAATGGCTGTTCTTTGTTAAGCTTAGTTTAAAAGATTTACTGAGACTTAAGGAGACAGAGAAGAGAGGGACATAAGAGACAAAATTGACATCTCCCTTCTAGCAAGTTGCTTCCTTAGTTGACAAATCTTGGCATGTTTTATGTTACTATTGAAGAGAAATGTGGTGAGGGGTTTTATGAGCATATGGCCTTTCGATCTGGATCTGGAGAGTTTGATCAAGAGAAACACAGCCTTGTGGCTTTTGTCTGCAAAAGTCTCTAGGTGCTAGACTGACTTGACTGCCTTCTGCAAAAGTGGCTTTGGCAAGGAGAATTGTGCTGGCTCCTGGGTTTCTAGAGAACTCAAAGCCGGGACTCCTGTGGTAATGGTATTCTGCATGAAAAGGAGCATGTTTACTTTCCTGAGTCTTAGTTGATATCATGAAAATATAAAATATCATTTGCAGAGGAAAGTTTATTATACTCATTAAAGGATGCTTCAGAGATGGGGGAGGGGGCACTGGGGGAAAGGGAGGGAGGGGGAAAGGAAGGGACAAAGCAGGGAGGGAACAGAGAGGTCCAGGGAGGGGTGGAGGGAGGGAGAGGACAGGGGTTTCTATTATATTTGTATGAGCAGAAAAATAATAAAATAAAATAAAATAAAATGAAAAAAAGATTCTTTAAAAGGAGAGGTGGCAAATTATTTTAATACACTAAATATTGGGTTCAGTGGAAAAAACATTTATAATGTAGACACAGGTGTTTTACCCTAAAACATTCACTTGAATGTGTCCTTTCTTATCCTTCTCCATTCAGATAGCTGTGCCAGTTTCTGATTTGATTTTTCCACTTGTCTGGTTCCTCCTATTCCAGTAACTCCTCCCCAAGCAGAAAAAATGATGTTCCCAGGAGGTAATGTAGATCAAATTTAACTCCTTTGTTTAAACATTTCTATGACTTAATGTAACATCACTGTAAAGTCAAGGTTCCTATCCCTGACTGACAATGTATGTTTCCTATATTTAAATTTCCCAGCTTCTTTCTAAGCTGCTGGGGCCTTTCTTTACAGCAATGCAGACTCTAATCTGTGAATATCTTCTTGGTTCTAACATATTCTTAGGTCTCTGCACTCTCCAGCAAGTTTTTCCTTTACCTCCATAGATAGGGAAATCAGTTCATTTTCATTCAAGAGCTGTTCTGAATATGCACTCCAGAGAAAGAAGGGAACAGAAAAACCAAGTAATGATTCTATTCAAGTCTAGCTTGTGAATCAATGAGTTCATCATGACTACTTATAGAAACAGTGATAGAGGAGTTAAGCAGTGATATTGTCTTGAGCAATTGCTTACCGGACATTCCACTACAACAGGTAACTACTCAAGAAAAGTGCATTACTGGTGTTCACTTTGTGCCTTGCAGACAATGCTATCACAGAAGTTTCCTCTTTCCCAGAAATTGTTCTTATAAAAACTTGAAGGGCCTGTTGAGTCCTCATAATTATGCTTAATCTGTGCATCTAGGAATGTGAGTCTGCTGTTTGATTTTGGAAGGTTTTTTTTTTTTTTTCAGCTCAGAAGAAACAGGTGCACAGCTATGTCCACTACTCAAAGACTTCCTTGTCCTCTATAGAAAATAAAATTCTGAATTTATAAATCAGTGATAAGATGTTATTTTGTAAAATATTTGTTTGCATCTCATCAATAATTCATCATTATTTCTGATTTTGGATTGTACTGGACTCCGATACCTTAAATAATGTCTGACATGGTGTTGGCTAAGTACACGTGAAAATTCTTCAACGAGGCATGAGAAAAGAAAAAACAACCATAAAAATTTAATGCTTAGATAACTTTTACTGTTGTAAAATTATTCATTTTATCAAACAAGATATAGGTTTGCAACTTAGTTCTGTGTACATTTATAAAAACACAGAGTATTTGAATTTGGATTGTTTTAAAATTGTTTTGCATTGTTTTTTTTCTTTCCAGAGTCTCCCTTCCTCTCTCTCTCTCTCTCTCTCTCTCTCTCTCTCTCTCTCTCTCTTTGTAAAACGTTTCTTTCTCTCTTTCTTGTCTTTAACCTAAGGTTTCATATTTGCTAGGCATGCTCAAATACCCAGCCAAGAGGAGCTTGGGATATACATTTGTTAAAAGGATTTCTTTAAAAAAAACTTAGAAAAATTGATCTATTTAGTGTTATAGTTAAATAGACTAAGACATCAATTTCATAGGCTAATCTGCAAGATTTAGACATTCATTTGTGTATATATGCATGTGCATGTACGTGTGTGTGTGTGTGTGTGTGTGTGTGTGTGTATGTGTTTTGTAGCTGCCTGAATACCAGTGGCAGTCGCTGTGATCTGATGATATGAGTTTGACTCACAAAAACCGAAGGACTTCAGATATTCACCATTCTGAAGCACCTCACAGTGCTCTGTGGACTGCTCTTATTAGGAAGCACAGATGTCACACACACAGGCTATAGTGTCAAGTATAAAACAGGACACTTAAGGACAGAGAGAAGGCAGAGGGCTTATATCAAAGTTGAGAAACACAGACTCCCTAGAATCACAGACAGAGAAGAAGGTTACCATTTCCTGCCCCCAGTATTAAAGGAGCAGGTGTGTGGCCAGATATTCCATACCTCTAATCTCCAGCCAGTCAAGATCTAGGGAAGTCTGCTAGTATTTGGCAAGGTCTCACTGTTTCTAAGGAATATGGGGCAGGCAGCATGTCCCCATATATTGTATATCAAAAGACATTTTAGTGTGTGTGTGTGTGTTTGTGTGTGTGTGTGTGTGTGGGTATTGTTGAGGCCCAAAGGCGACACTGGGAACCATTCTGGATTGCTTTAACTCATTAGTGCAATATCTGTTGAGCATTTTTAAGTGTGATCTGGGGTTTCAAATTCAGGTCCTTTTGCTTGTAGGTGCACACTTTAACCCCTGAGCCATCTTCCCATTCCCTCTTCTATTTTTCAAAAGTACAGCAATAAGTGATATATCTAAAAGACATGCTGTTAAATGCTAAATAAATTCACGACTAAACACAGATCTCCATTCGTCAATATAAATACTAAAATACACTTAAGAACAGCAGCTTGAGTCACAAAAATGTATGGATATCTTCAGTCTCACTTTTGTTAAGATTTAAAGTAGTAAATAATGCAAAGATAAATGTGCAATACAATGAGGAATATTTTTAAATATATTAATCCTCTATTTTAATATTGAAAATAGATATGAAAAATGCAATTTAAATTATAACACTATAATATGACCAATGTCATAAAGGTTAAGAAGTAATTCTATCCAAATAAAAACTCATTAAAGCACAGTATAAAATTGAGTTTATTATAAATGTACCTAAGATCCTTTTACATCATAAACCTTTAACAAGTTTAAAATTGTTAAGAGATCTGAATGAATAATCCCAGATGGAAGCCTGGAATTTAGGATGCCCTGAAGTTGTATGCAAAAGCAGTACATTTCAGAAAAGGAGAAAAAAGATACATGGCCATGTTGCAAAATATATACAGAGATGTCAGTGGTAGAAATTCTTCCAAATATGGCATATTGAAATGGAGAGTATGTTCAGCATCACACTGAAAAACTATGAAAATATTTCTAATAAATATCCTAATAAATATCTAGCAGATATAGTTAAATATAAAAGGTTCAAAATTTAATTCATTCCAAGTTACAAAAATAAGGTTTACAATATAGATTTGTTGAAGTGATTATTTTATTTCAAACATATAGTCAGGCTGGAGAGATGGCTCAGGAGTTAGGACTCTGCCTTGCAAGCAAAAGTGCCTCAGTTTGGATCCCAAGTCCTTTGTAAAATGCCAGGTAGAAATGCTGGCAGCCTGCACTTCCTGCCGTGGTGGGTGGAGCCTGGAAAATTCCCAGATGGAAGCAAAAAAGAGGAAGAAGCATTTTAGGAGGATTCTGGAAGTTACCCTTGGTCCTCCATAGAAACACACAGAGCACCCTTTGCTATACACATGCACACGTACATACACACACACATGCAAAAAAAATAAAAAATATGATATATTTACAAGTTTAAATTAGAAAACAGCCATGCAAAACTTTCATAAGAGAGAGAGAGAGAGAGAGAGAGAGAGAGAGAGGAAGAAAGAGAGAGAACTTGCAAGAAATCATTATAGTAGATGTTCTATCTCTTGGAAATAGATCTACCCAAATGGCTTGGATATCAAGAAACTATGGTGTCTACAATGACCCTATTATTAATTTATTTACATTTTAGACATATAAAAAATAGTTTCAATGTCCTGATTATATAATACATAATCTGTGTGGATTGTAAATCATAAATTAATCAATGAGGGTTAGCAATCCAGGCCTCTAAAATACTGTCAGAGTTACTCTGAATGTTGCTGGTAAATTCACAACCAAACTGCTTATAATGGAACAATGAGTTTTATTCTGGTTTAAGATTGTTTGGTTATAGTTTTTGCTCCAATTTCGTAGGAAAGTCCATATCAAAAGCAACAACCTAGGGAAGTGGCCACATCATATCCATAGGATTGCTGAGAGAGGGCCAATACTTACTTTGCCTGGTCAAGTATAATAAAGGATGTCCATTTCTTTAACCAGCTCCTTCCATGTTGTTCACCTGTCTAAGAACTGGCCCCACCCACTATGGCTTGGGACTCTCTACCAACCAGATAAAGCTTCTGTCAAGTTGCTCAGGACTTAACACAACGATCAATTATTTGAAAATGTGTCTAGACCAGAGAACATTCAATTATTCAAAGTGAAAAAGAGCAAGAAATGAAAAAGAGCCATATAAAATTTATAATTAATTTATGAAAATATATTCATAAAATTAAACTAAAGAATCAGAAACAGGAAGAATGGACATTGTTCCCTCTTAATAATAGGAGGAAACACAAAGGTATAATGTTGAAAATTATACAAACACTTGAAAACACTTGGAATATTATGGAGAGCTGTGAAGAATCAGCATAAATAAAACTGATCCCTGAACTTAAAATGAAAAATTTAAAAAAAACAGGCATATATCGATTTTTAAAATAAATGAAAAAATGCCATAAAGGAAAAGAATTAAAGACTCTTATGAATTAAGAATACAGAAGTTCCTCTTCATTCATAGGAGTGTTTGTCCCTACATCAAATTATAAGAAGTTATTATCAAATTCTGAGGTATTGTAAGAATGAAGAATGAAGGCTGAAAAGTGGCTTTTGGGAACATATTAAAAATGAAAATTTTATTGAATTCAGTCATTAGCTGTCCATTATTGTCCTTTAATGGAGTACTTTGAAGAGTGATACAGTCATGAATCTTTTTAAAAGTTAAAACACTTTGCAACTTATCACCCCAAAAGATATACCTCCAGTATCCTGGAGTGTATGATAGTATTAGGCTATTACAATAAAGGTGAATTCAAGCAGAGTCCAGTAAGTAGATTTCTGTTTTGGGAAAAATCTCAGATATGGGAATAGGAAGCATTGTCAGGCAGTAGAACCACAAAACCAGAAAATGGTTAGTTTCTTGTGCAGCCAGAGTTGATGGAATGTTGTCTGAGATATTTTCCAAACAATAAAAATAATGAAGTACAAATGTATGCACATTTGTATTTTGGCAGACTGGTTTTCATTATACTAAAAGAGAAAGAGTAAACTGTTAATGTAAAAATACTGATCAAGACTTTTGAACAAAGTTTCTTAGCCAAGAAATGTATCTAAACTTGTAGCACTTATTGGATTATGAGTATTGTCATTTCATTTATTTTGTCTCTGTTTTTGCTGCATTCAATAAATTTATATTGTTTAACACTGTATTCCCTGATTCCATTCTCCCTTCTTCTCATGCTGAAAATCTTTTTTCTAATCAGTTTGACTCCAAAATTTCACGTTCGCATTCACTTGTGTGTGTGTGTGTGTGTGTGTGTGCGCGCGCGCACGTGTGCATGCATGCGTGTGTCACACTGAGTTTAATAAGTTTGTTTTCATTAGATTTCTTAACCTGGTCACTTACTGTAGCTTGGTTATGAACTTTCAGATGTGTATGCATAACAGGAATATCAGTAATAGCCAGAAAAGGAGAAAGAACTGTTAGGGAAGATGGGTGAATGGGCAGAGAATTACCTGACAGGGAGAAGGTAGAACACAAGTGGTATCATGCTGAAAAGGTGGGGTATCTTCCAATCTACTGTATTGTGGGCCAAAAGGAGATAAGAAAAGGTGGAGGTGAAAGCAATGGAACTGCTTTATACACGTGTATGAAATTGGCAAAGATCAAAATTCATCAACAAATAATTTTTTTTAAAAAAAGCCTTCAAGTTACCATCTTAAAATAAATTGAAAAACAAATGATACCCATAAAAATATCATTTTCTTGGACTCTATGAATAGATTCACAAATAAACTTTCATTTATTTCTCAAGTGCTCATAACAACCAGAAGAAACAAATAGACTAGGATTTTAATTACTTTTTGAGAGGACAATTGCCTAAAATTCATAGGACATTAGTAAATATTATGATCACTTATCTCTAAAATAGTTTTAACTTCCCAGGATCACAAAACTACAAAAAGACAAAAAAATAGTCTGTGAAGAAGTCAGATCTCCAAGGAGACTATTTTTGCTCCAGAAGAGGCCATGGAAGCTAATAAATGCAACAGGAATTTTTCAGAATATAAAAGCATGTGATGTGGAAGACAAAGAACCAAGATATCACACACATGTGTAAGAATATCTATCTGTCCAATGAATGAGTGCATGCAGTTTTCAACAGTTGGTAGTTACTACTTCTTTCCACAGTCAAGCAACAGCAACTGACCCATTTCCCTTAGTATTGTAAGAACACTGAGATGGTCATATTTTTTTAAAAACTGCTTTATTTTTCATATTGAATACTTATTCCTGCTTACCTCCATCCCCCTCATCAATTTTCCCCCTTCCTTTCATCAATCCACCCTACTCTCTTCCATTCGTCTGTCTTCTTCTATGGACCCCAGGATTACCTCTGTTCTGCCGATTCCTGTGAGGGTTCAGGCCTCTTGTGGTATACCAAGTGGCCTCTCTTCCAGCCACCTCACTGATAGGGGCATTTCCCTTCACTCATCCAGCTTTAGTACCTAAGGTTTTCACTGTATGTTCTTATCTCTTTTGAGTTCCTTGATAGTCTATAGAGACATGTTGGTATGTCAGCCTTTATACAGGTCTAATAAAGACAAGTCTCATTGCAGCGAATTCCTAGATGTAGCAGTCCTGCCTTGAATGGAATGTCTTGTCCAGTGGTGAGCCTTCCCATCGTCAAGGTCTTAAAATCTCACCTCCCCCTCTTCCTAAACCCTTTGGATAGAAAGAAATTAGGTTGGCCTGATTCTGGGTGAGCTTTCAGGGTTGCTGATACTCTGTGTTATGGCTGGCTATTTCTGTCCACTTGACTGCAGTTCTGCATCCTTTCAGGGTGTTGAGATACTCTACCTCTGTTGTAGAAGAAGAAGGCATTTTGGCTGAATGTTAAATTTGTTCTTCAAATCCATGGATATAATAACAACTATTTACAGAGCAGTTTGGTGTAACGTCTTCCAATTTATAGATTATTGACTGATTTTTTCCCTATTGATTTATTTCCTTCCTTTTTTTAGATTTTTGTTCTAGTTAATGGTAACATAATGTGTTCCATTCTAACAAGCAGGTCTTGAGTTCAAACAGAAAGCTGTTGGTTTTCTACTTGATGCTGATGCCACATTACACTGGGGGTCATCTATTACCATGGTGTTTTTTATTATAACTCGCAGATCTTATGAACTGATGAAGCCTGTGATTTTTTCATTCACCCAGTAGCTTCACTAGTATTCCTTGTAATGTGTAAGCTATCCACCAAGGAGAAATTTGCCAGTCCAGTTCTAATTGATGAATTTTGCCTATGTTATGTGATCCATATGTGTTGAATCTTCACTATAGAGTCTTATTGACAGTTTTTTAGAGATCAACCAAGAACAATGGCAAAAGCCTATGTTTAGATGCCTTTGAGACTTCTCTGACCAACATTTTGTCAGGAAGTCTAACATTCCTGTTACTTCTAGTATAATTTTATCACTGGTTTCTAAGTGGATCAGCTCAGGGCTCCCCCGCCCCACTGTTTTCCTCAATCTATGCTCTCTGCAAAGGGACTGCCCATTCTTGTTTCTCTCTTTAATTTTTTTTTTTTTTACATTAGTAGCACAAGAAGTTTCTTTGGATTACTTCCCCCAATCTTACGCTTTTTCTGTAAAGACCCTTTGTCCCTCCTATCTCCCATCTCCTTATTCCCCACTATGTAATCTTCCCAATTATTCTTAAATCCCTGAGCTTTGTTATGGAATCCTAAATCTTCACTTTAAAAGGTTTCACCCTAATTATTCTTTCCCACCTTCATACTCGTTGGTCTATTTTAAATTGTCTTGCTCTTACAGTAATTTCAGTCCAGATACATTGACAAGATATCAGTGCTAGCATCTACATATAATAGAGAACATGAGTTGTTTAACTTTCTGTATCTGAAATATATTGCTCAATATTAAATTTTCCAGTTCCATCCATTTACCAGAAAATTCTATAATCTCATACTTTCTGATGGCTGGGTAATATTTCATTTTGTATATATACCACATTTTTATTATCCATTCCTTTGTACATGGGCTTGTTATTTGATTCCATTTTCTTGCTATTGTGAACAGAGCTGCAATGAACATAGATAAACAAGTGTCTTTGTAATAAAATGTAGAAACTTTTGGGAATATTCCTAAGGTGGTACTGTTGGGTCATATGGCAGTTCCATTTTTGACTTTCTGAGGAAGCGCCACAGCGATCTCCAAAGAGGCTATACCAGTTTACACTCCCACCAGCAGTGAAAAAGTCTCCCTTTTCCTCCACAATCTTGTCAGCTTTCTCTATTGTTAGTGTTCTTGATGTTAGCCATTCTGACTAGGGTAAGATGGTATTGTAGGGTAGTTTTAATTTGCATTTCTCTGATGATCAGAGAAGTTAATCAACTTTTAAGATACCTGTTTGACATTTCAGTTTCTTTTTAAATGAAATCTCTGTTTAGTTCCAGAGCCCATTTTTTTTTTAATTGTAATGTTCGCTGTCTTGGTGTTTAGTTTTTTGAACTATTTGCATACTCTGTAGATTAATCCTTTGTCAGATTCATAGCTAGCAAAGCTTTTCTCCCATTCTGTGGGTTGTTTTCTTGCACAGTTAAAAGTTTCTTTTGCAGAACAGAATCTTTTATTTTCATTAAGCCCCATTTGTTGATTATTGGTCTTAGTTCTGGGAATTTGCTATTCTGTCAATAAAATCTTTACCTAGGTCTTTCAATTCAAGTGTACTTCCTACTCTTTCTTCTAACAATTTCAGTTTCAGGTTTAACATCGAAGCCTCTCATCCATTTGGAGTTGACTTTTGTGTAAGGAGAGAGGCAACAGTCAATTTTTATTCTTCTACATGTAAATATCCAATTTTCCCAACATCCTTGCTGAAGCTATTGTCTTTTCCCAATGTACATGTTTGGCACCTTTGTCAAAAATCAAGTGGCTGTAGTGTGGGAGTTTATATTGGGGTTCTTTATTCTAAACTATTGGTCAATATATCTGTTTTTGTGCCAGTATCAAGAGGTTTTTATTACTATATCTCTGTAATATTGTTTGAAATATGGTATGGTGATACCTACAGCAGTCTTCTTATTGTCCAAAATTGTTTTGGCTGATCGTGATCTTTTGTTTTCCATATGAATTTTGAGTTTATTTTCTAGGTCTGTGAATAATCGCATTGGAATTTTGGTTGGAATTGCATTGAATCTGTATATTGCTTTGGGCATGATGGTCATTTTCACAATATTGCTCCTACTGATCCATGAGCAAGGAAGGCTTTTCCTCTTTCTAGTATCATCTTTAATTTCTTTAAATAGCATTTTGTAGTTTTCATTGTATAGATCTTTTACTTCCTTGGCTTACTTTATTCTAGGGTATTTTATTTTCTTTTTAGCTATGGTGAATGGGATTGATTCTCTCATTTCTTTCTCAGCTCATTTGTCTCTGGTATATAGAAAGGCTATTGATTTTTGTATGTTGATTTTGAAGCCTGTCAGTTTATTGAAATTGTTTTTTAATTCAAGTAGTTTCTTGGTGGAGTCATGTGGATCTCTCAAGTATAGAATCATATCATCTGTAAAAAAGGATACTTTAGTTTCTTTCTTAACTGTCAGTATCATTTTTACCTCCTTTTGCCTTATTGCTCTAGCTAGGACTTCAAGTACAATATTGAACAGGAGTGGTGATGGTGGACAGCTTTGTTTTGTTCTTGATCGAAATGCTTCAAGTATTTCCCTATTTAGGATAATGCTTGTTTTAGGCTTGTCATGTAGAGCTTTTATCAAGTTGAGATAAGGCCCCTCCATTCTTGTTTACTCCAAAGATTTTATCATGAAGGGATGTTGAATTTTGATATGGTCATTTTATCATAGTTATTTTCTTCCTATTATAGCATCATAAGATATTCTCACAAACTGTCCAAACAGTTCATTCCATCCACAAGGTTTGTGTTATTCCTGTTTCCTATATTGTCTTCCTGAGAATTACTGTCTTCATTGTTGGTCATGCATATCTGAATACAAAGAATTAGCAACTGGAGAGCTCTTCTTAGTCATGAGCCAATGCAAATTGAAATTGCAGGCTGAATTGCAGTATAACTGAAAGGAAGGGAGGTACATGAAGAGGAGAACCAGGAATTCGCAAAGTTTAAATGCAACGGGGGCATTTACCTCATGTTGTAATCTCAGAATTTTGAAGTTAGAAAAGAAAAAAGAACAGAATCACAAAATTCCTTATTGGAAAAAGTTAATAGAATGTGTTTTATTAAGTAACATAATAGCTAGGCTCACAATTTTGCAATATTTAGTTGCCTGGATCCATGTGGAATACTTTATATAAATACAGTAAATTATTATAAGCAGTGATATTACAGTTTTATTCTGGAGTACAAGATGAAATTTCTGAGATATTTGTCCTCTAATTAGCTTTGCTTTATTCCTGGACAATAACTGCAAACAGTTCCTAGCTAATGGAAGGGAAAATAAATAATCGGGCTCCTTTTCTTCAGAGTGCTTAGGCCTCTCACACCAGCTTTAGCCAAATCACCTCCCAAACTACAGTTTCTATTTCCATCTATAGATTTTGTAACAGCCACAAGCATTCAAACCATATCATAGATATATGACATTGAGGCCTATATTCGTATTTATTTTGCCCCATAAATGTTTGAATTATTGCCTGTTTAAAGCTGGGTTCTCTTTTAATTTGCAAGATGTGCAGTTCTACCATTAATGAATAATTCCACACATTAGTCAAGATTCTGAGCTTTGAGATGGAAACAGCAATGGTACAGTCCTTTGACTTTTGTCTGTTGATAAGAATACGAAATTTGGAAGAACAGGAGTAGGACATAACAGTGGATGTGTGTGTGTCGGTGTCCTATTTGCCAGATGGTTACCATCTATCTGCCAGTCTATATCCTCCCTGATTGGTGAGATCAAACCTGTTCAGTCCCAAGGGACCAGGAAGGGAAGTGAAAGTGAGTGGCACCAGATGTCTTGCTACTTACAATACACAATTGTGACCTATCAGGATTGGACTTTGTCTGACTCTCACAATGGTTGACATATCAATGTTCCCACAAAATCTATCAGGGATTACAGGGGAGAAGGCTTCAGGCAGTAGGATCCTTAGAGGCAAGGGATTAAACAGTCATAATAGAGTTCCCATGCTAATGGGGAGCCCAAGAAGGGGCTCCGGGATATGACACTGAGTCCTGAACCCTCACTAGGATGAAGGACCCAGAGGGTAGTTTGGTGCCCACATAAAAGGATGCTCCAGGGGAGGGGAGGGAAGAAGAGGAAGAAGGGGGAGGCACTAGGAGAGGGGGAGTGAAGGTGGAGGGTGGTCGGTGAAAGGAAGAGAGGAAGGGAGACAGTGTAATGGGAGACGGCAAGAGGGGGAAGGGGGGAGAAAGTGTGCAGGTATCTATTGAGCTTATATAATTAAGAAAAAAATAATGTGTGGGAGGAAAAAATAAAATGAATGAACAACAAAAAAAAGAATGTGAAATTTGTTAGAAGATTATGGGTGAGTATTATTGGGTGACTATGGGAAGACTGACAGTCAGCTACGTGACTCTTCATTTAATTTCCCTCCCCTTTCCTTTCTGAGAACATTATTGTGTACTTATGAAACTCTTTACTAATGTACGATATAGCAATAATTGTCAACCTGAAATCAAGAAAACAAGCCACCAGGCTCACCCAAGAGATGTATCCTACATTAAGAACAACTGTGTGTATATTATTGTGAGATTGGTTTATCTATATTATTTATGGAAATAACCAAGTATCAACATGTGGTGCCATTTCCTAGGAAAGAGATCCAAAATTAGATGTTAGAACGAAGAGTATTAGCAAGCAAATGCACACACATTGTCACATTGCTCTACACTTTTAGTATAAATGTGATAAGACCAGCAACTTCCCACTTAATGGTGCTGTAACTTTCCCAGCAATGATGGTCTATCACCTGCCTTTCTAAGCCAGTTATACTTATTCTCCAATGTTTCTTTTATTTTGTCTATTTCTTTTTCTTTTGTTTTTTCTTCTAGAGGTATATAATGAAATGAAAACATCCTTACCCTTACCCATCCAGTCAAATATACCCGTATTTAAGTTCTCACCCATAACTATGACAGAAATGTAAGACTCATTATTTTGAATTGAGGTTCCCAGGCCTGATTTCTCCAACAGGAGCAGAAATATCCATGCTGATGAAAACTCCATTCATGGGGATCCTCTAGCTTCAAACAGGATTTAAAAAAATTTCTGGGAAAAATAAGGGTGAAGTTGAAGTAACATTTCAAGAATTTTTAGCTTTCCCACATGTTCATTATGTGAGATAAAAGTCAGTTTTATTGAAGGTATTGCTCTTCTTTTCAGCAGTTAAAATTTTATTGTAATATTTTTAAAAACAGACTTATGTATTGTGTATTAGAGGCATATTATGAATGAAATCTACTAACAATTTTTAAACTTTTAAATTTTATATTTAAAATTTTAAGGTAAAGATAGTGTTAAAATAGCATACATTGTCAAATTTCACTAATCTCTAACATTCATAAAAGTAGTATATCAACTTCAATAACTCTGAGAACAGTCAGGTGTAAGTGCCTGAATTTTCCAACCCACAGTTCCTGAGTGGGGGAGGTGAGAATTATTCAGGCAGAGGTTGGAGCAATCTTAGCAAGTCAAGACAAGTTTACTAATAGTTCAACTTCTTATATACTATAACATTAAGAAAATCTGCCAGTACGGCACTGCATCAATCTTAATCATAACAGAACAAGAAACATTGGGTACAGGTGTTTACTACAAACAGTCAGCACCCAAAGCTACAGGACTCAAGAAGTACTCTGTTTGGTTTCCCTAATCCTTACAAACCACAGAAGCATTCAGAGAGAACAGAAAAGTAGAAAGACTTTATTTGTGACTTCTAGCTCAGATTGCCTTTTACTTAGAACTGAGAGAGCCAAACACTGTTCCCCGCAGGCAGTTTCATATTTCCCTACAGAATCATTTTATGTATGTATTTTCTAATTTTTTAGAAAAGTAAAATATATGCTGCATTGAATCTTGTGCCATGTACAAATAACATTACATAATATCAAATGCATTCATACGTTATTATCAAAGGGTAGACTTATGGTTTATGTAAATTCTTTAAAACTTTGAAATGTGATTTATAAAAATAAAAACTGTATAATGTTCTAACATGAGCAAGAGAAATAGCAATTTATAAGAAAATATCCATTAACTCATAAGAAAATATGCTTTGACTCTATGAATGTGAAAATGAATTTGACATTTAATAGGAGATAATGAGATATTTATTTGATGTCTAATTTGTCGAGTGGTTTTTTTTTAAGAAGACATAACTAGAATTACCCTCTTGTGACAGTTAATCCTGGGTGTCACCTTTACATACCTGGTATTAACTAAGATCAACTGAGACCACACCTGGAATGATCAGCTGAGACCACCTGAAGAGATTATACCAGCCCTAGATCCCATCAGAACCTACACAAATCTCACAGAAACCTCCCAGTAATAGACCATATAAAAGCCACAGAACAGAATACAGAGTGGAAGAGGAGAGATGCTCCAGGAATGCTCCAGTCATGTGGAGAAGTCCTGTGACTTAGCCTGCCTGTCAGCTTCAGTGATACAATCTCCGTGGTGTAGCTTCCCTCTGGAACCCTAAGGTGAATAAATCTCCTTTTCTCCCTTACATTTATTTGACTTTGAATGCTACCTTGCAGCGATAACTAAAAGTAACCATTACACCTCTAAATATGAGTTATTAAGACAGATCACATTGAATCTACCTAAGTGAGAATTGATTGTTTTTTCTAACATAATTTCATATGAAAAAACAAGTTTTCCATTTTTGGATTGGTATGATTTTTGTCTTTATGCTGTTATTCCTTATAACCTTAATTGTTTTGCTTGAGATTTGTTCATGCTAAATACGTAGGATCAAAACCAAATACAATTTTAGTCCAACTGTTGTAATTCCAATTCTTTGCCCACATTTCTCCTTTTTAATTCTCTTTATACATAATTGCTATGTCTTTTAGCAATTGAACTCCATCTTCTAATTATTAGTTCAGACTTAAGCCAGTTCATATTTTAACCTAACATGTTAGTAGCATAAACAGTTATCAGAAAGAGGTACAGATGATGGGTTTGACTCCTACATGGGTCTGTTTCTGTCAGGAAATTTTAATTTCTCTGTAGAGAAAATGATTTTGTATACTCAATAGAAAGACTGGCAAGAAGCAGTAATTTTTTTTTCTTTCCAAATTTGTGAGTTTTTTCCTGTTTTTTCATTTACTCATAGGGCATTTATTTTTGTCTTACTTACAAAAATTTATGATTCTCTGTAATGGTTTGAACTGTGATCTGTCCTTCACAGGCTCATATGGTTTAGTTGTTTGGAACAACTAATGGTTATAGCAACTTTAAGAGATGGAGATTTGCTGGAGGAAGGCAATCGCAGGAAATGGACTGAGGTAGATTAGCTCTTCCCCTACTCTTTCTTCAGCTGCTCTTGTAGTTAGCAGTTTTGCAGCTCTCATTCTCTGTGAAGGACATGACTTAGGCTTCCTTCAGCTTCTGCCCACCAGTCATGCCTTTTCTATCATGAAAAACAGCATCTCCCTTCTGGAACTCTAAGCTGATAAATCTCCTTTTTCTCCCTTTGTCTCTGGGCATTATCTCACAGCAAGAGATAATAGTAACTAGTACATTCCCCTAAGATCTGAGAATGTCCTGATAATTCTTTTAGCACTGTTAAAACTTGCTACCACATTTATCCCTTCAGCCATTACTTTTATGTTGCTTTGATATGAAGCTGAATTTCATTGTGCCAGTGTTTACTCTTCTCTATAATAATGTTTAAAATGTTAATTCATTTCAATGTTGACTTATATTTTATACCTATGATTTTAAAAAACTTTCATGAATAAGTACAATTCATTTAAATAACTATGTTATTACCTATATCATTTATTCGCTAAGTTTTACTTATAAAAGATTTATCAACATGCATATATGAGGTTGAATTATAATTCCTGTGTTCCTTTTGTAAAGGCTTACATTCCTATAATTAATGTGTGGTGTGTGTGTGTGTGTGTGTGTGTGTGTGTGTGTGTGTGTGCATGTGTGTGTGTATACAGTGATGAATGTATAGCCATAAAACTGTACATAACAACACAATTATGGATAAGCTCTCTTTATGATATAAGCTCTATGAACATACCAGACATTTTCCTTGAAATGTCCATTTTAAGATTAATAGGGTCAAGATTTATCCAAACATGATAGTTAAGCTGTTAAATTATAGGCATATGTAGAAATATACAATGGTGCATCAGATAGGTGCATCAGATAGGTGAAGATAGTCAAGAATTTGTTGCTATGAGTGGAAAGCTGATAAATGTGTCTGTTAAGTTTAGCTGTTTTTTTAATGTTGTTAAGTCCTATCTTTCTCTACTGATTTTCTGTCTAGAAATTCCATGTATGAAAATCTGACACTGGAATTACCTATTATTCTGATACTATTGATTTTTCATTTTTCATTTGTTTACAAGTATCTGATTTCAGATTGCTAATATGTTCCAAAGTGAGACATTACATTTTCACTTCTGGAGTTATCTTTTCTTTCTCTTTTATTTTTTTAAATTCTTTGAGTAATTAATCTGACTCTTCATTTCCTAAAGTCCCGCCCCATAACACCCTCCATGCCATTCCACACGTTTTCCTTTCCAGCCTGTCTTCCTCCAGCTCCCGTGTTGCTCTGCATGTTAGATTTAGTGGGCCCTATCAGTTAATGTCTTTGAAACTGTCAGCTTTCCCTCATGCATTTGGAGACTTTTTGTTGAGTATGTCTATATCGTTTTGCCTTGGTAGTAGATTGATCCTCTTTTAATAATCATGTATTTTTGTCCTCTTACAATCATTTTTATCTAAGAATTTTTTCTGACATTATCATAACTCTGTTTGTAACTACATGCTTGAAACATCTTTCCCTATGTTAACTATCAATCTGTCACCGTTTGAATGTAAATTTTTCCCCAGGGACTCATCTCCTTGACACTTATTTCCCTAAATGTGGTACTGTTTAGGAAGTAGCCTTTGTGGAAGAGGGGCATCATGGGAATGGACCTTGAGGTTTCTGAGATTTAAGTTAGCCTCCTTAATTTCCACATATTTAGCTCTGTATTCTCCTGCTTAGTGGCCTACTTCCCTTCTGGACCAGGAAGCCCAACAAGAAGTCATTCTCCTTTAGGGTGCAGTGCTCAAGGTAATTTCACAAAGCTAAAGAAAGGCAACCACAGCACATCTGACTCATGTCTTTGACACAAAATGAATTACTTGCAATTGCATTATTTTTGAAGTGTCCTTTATGTATGGCTTTTGATCCCACTGTTTAGTACTTTTATGCTTCAAGTACTTACTTATGAGGAATTAGTTTGCAACATTCAATTTCATTTAACTTGTCCCTCATTCTCTCTGTTGCTTGCTTTTTTTGTTATTTTAGTTGGCTTTTTGTTTTGTTCATGAAATGAACAAGTTTATTCCACTGTCATAACTACATATGTCATATTTCTGCATTGCTCATATATATCATATTTGCTTTGTGGTAGCCTTAAGAATTCCATCAACCATTCTAAATGTACTAACATTCTACTTTGAATTGTTCCTAAGTGACTTTGACAATTATACCAATTCTGTTCCCCTATAAAGTTATGCGCCTTTGTGTTATTCCCATTATATTACATTTTTTAGATGAGTTACATTTTGTTTATGAATCTCTGAATTTTGTTTATAAATGCTTAAATGGATATAATATGATTGTAATTATTTGAGAAATTCTTTGGTAAATATTTAAGAAATTCAAAAAAGTGAAATTAAAAATGCTTTGGACTAAAACTGTTTTGTATGTTGGCCACATATTTTGACAATTTCATTTGTTCTATAATTAAATATTATAATTTCATTCTGTTTATTTGTACTTGCTGCTGAATTGTACTGGTGTATTTTTTTATTATTTATTCAATTGTGTGTGTGCGCATGTGTGTATGTATGTGTGTGTGTGTATGTGTAGAACCACTAGGTGAATTCGGGAACCACCATGACCGCCTCCACCTCCTCGTTGTTTACTCTGCCCCGGGATTCACAGGCTCCGTCCTACCAGGACTAGAAATGCAGGCTGCCCACGCTTCCGCCCGGCGTCTATACGTGGGTTCTAGGATCCGAACTCAGGACCTTCCACCTGCAAGGCAGAGGCTTAACCCCTGAGCCACCTCTCCAGCCCCAGTTCTGGTGTATTTTTATTTCAATTTTTTTATTTAAGTTATTTTATTTTTCTAGTTTTACATCATGTTTAGTACTCATCTATCCCCCCTTCTCTTCATCCCTCATAATACCCATCCCCTTTCCCCTCCCCTCTTCAATCCTCCCACCCTCCTACCTCATAGTACATTGCAGAACTCAAGAGGAATAAGAATATACAGTGGAAAGTTTGAGGACTCAAGCTGGATGAAATGTCCCGTCCAGTAGGCTGGCCCCAGGAGAGGCAACCTGGTTGCCATGGGGGCCTGAATCCCCGCAGGCTTAGACCTGGCAAAGGCAAACCTGGGATCTACAGAAGCAAAAAGGCAGGAGGGTGGGATTGATGGAGAGATGGGAGGGAGAGACGATGGAGGGAAACAGGGATAACGACTCAATATGCTTGTAAAAGTAGAAAAATTAAAAAAAAAAAAGAATAGACAAGCCAGAGGGATTCCTCGAGTTTATTTCAGTTGTAGAACTAAAATTTTATTTGATTTTTTTTCATTGATGATAATCCAGGGTAATTAAATATTGTTTTAAGTTTTAATATTTTTCCTTCATGTCTTTGAGTAAAAGTAAAATATTTAAAATTTTTTGTGAATCTTTTCTCTGGAAATATCTGTCAATATACTTTGTTCTGGTGAGGGAACTTTATTTTTCTATATCTGTGTTATCCTTATGATTTTTATGAATCTTTGATTCTTGAATGTTTCTGTGTGGTAACACAAGGAATGAGATTCATTTCCTTCTTCAAGGTGTGCTATTTTAAATGATTTTTGTAGTCTAGTTAATTTTCCGCCATTTCTTTCAAAATTATATTGCTTCAAGATATTTAAAATTAAGAGGAACTTTACCAAAAGTTGTGTAGGAAATAAAGTTCCTAAGCTACAAAAACATGTATAATATTTCAAATTCTTATAATGGACAAAGATGGAATACAAAAGAGCTGTATACTACCTGAAAACATAACCAAATTTAGAGTTCTGTATATTTATATGAGGACCATATTGCTATACAAATCTTCCAACACAGTAAACAGTATTTTTCAATTAGCTATGACTAATATAATTATCTACTAAATCTTTGGTCCTTTCTGCTTAACCTTATTTCTGAATTTTGGCCACCATTTTTTAAAGATCATTTCATATGTATTGACTTGAATGTCCTATGTTTAGTTTGTGTCTAATTAATGTCTTGGGAAGATATATTTTTAAACTTTGGGTAAAGAAAACAAATGATAACTAATCAATGGTTTGATCAGTTCCTGCCACAGAACTCTTGGATATGTAGTTCAGCTTATATTCATTCTGCACATCAGCAGGAAGTAAAACTTTATTCTACTGTCTGGTCTGTACTTGCTTATACTTCAACATTCCTTGCCTCAGGCATGCCCTGGGTTTTTAAATTTCTCAGTATGCATGGATGTTTTGGAACATCCTAATTTTCTACAGAAATTCTCCCATAATACCTTCCCCTAGGCAGTATGAGATCTATTACTTCATTTGCAAACTTGATTTTTCTCCCCAGGCAACTTTGAGATTTTACATCATCTTTCAATACCTTAGAAATATGTTTACTCTTTTTTTAAAGTCTGAGTTATTAATTAGGTGGGATACAAAAAATTACATTTGTTCATCAGGCAGGTTGAAATAGTTTAGAGTAGAAAAATGTAAAACTTTGCAAATGATATATTTTCTACTTTCCACAATCCAGCACCGGAGTTCTGTGCTAGAAACATAGGATATACCTCAGAGGGAGAGGTGAAGGAGCAAGAAGAAAAGTCACATTTTTTTCCATTGCTGATATATTGCATTATTTAGTCTATATTTGACATTTTAATTTTTAAATTGTTTTTAAGGCAAATAAGCATGTGTTTCTTATGAGTGTAGGCATGAATGTGTTTAGTGGTTATTACAACCTTAGACAGGGTTTCTCAACTTCCACATTATTAGAGAAAGGATTTCATGATATTCACACTTCTTACACCTGGATATGTCTGCGAGATTCAAGGGAATCTATTGTCTCTGCCTCCTATCTCCTTGTAGGAGTACTGAGATCACACAGTCATGCTGCCATGTCTGTTTTTCTGTGGGTTCTGGGGATCCTATTAATTACTGAACCATTATTTCAGCCACACATTTGATTGTTTGTTTTATGTTTTTGATCTTTTTTTGTAATTCTAATAAAATTGTTTCAGTTAGTGTTATGCTTATTTTGGGTTTATTTTGGAATTGTGTCCTTTTTTATATACTGAGATCAGCTTATATTTGAGTGTTCTTATGATAGTTAGATACAGGTGTCAAGTTGATAATTGAAGGCTTGAGCTCTAGGCAAATTTGTGACGAAATGCTATTTGAATTAAGACATGAGAAAATTTGTAGAATATTGTCTGATTGTTGTTGTGGACCAAGCCCTTGGTGCGTAGGAAGAGACCCTACACATTTGGATAAAGTCAGGGGAAGCTGGCTTTGTAAAGTGTCATTTTTCAGCACTAGACTAGAACTTTCGAGATCACCAGCTCCTGAAGTGATCTGGTGAGACCACTGAATTTCTTGAGCATGAGCCTAATGATGTTCATTGGCATACTTGGGCAAACATGCTGTCTGGTAAGTGAAGTTTTCCCCTCTCTCAGCAGTCTTATGGCTCAAGTTTGATCAGTATCCTAGACCCCTGGTATTGGTATGAACTCTCCTGCAAACTTTACTAACAACTGTAACTAGACAATTGTAAGCCACGAGTAAACCTCTTGTTCCCATGAGATGTCTTGTCTTATCAGCACATGTATGTAAACTCCAGCATTTCTCCGAATTCTGTCAGTATTAATTAAAAAGTTTTATATATAATTTCAAAATGATTTTAAGATAAAGAAAAAACAGTCATAAGCTTTTCACTCAGCATTATTGACTTTTTTTCATAGGTTAACAGTCATCTTCTAACAGAGAAAGGGACTTTTCCTTCTATATGAAGAACACTAGCTTTGGTGCCTTTTTGAATGCTCCTCGAATATCAGCCCTGCTTCAGTGCTTTGCCTAATCAAATATTTACAAATAAATTCATAATTTTCATAATGTTAAAATTACTTTTGAGAATAATAATTTTTAAATTCTATGTTATGTGTGTAGTAGAGCACACACTAGTATACCACCACCACATGCATACATGTTTGTGGAGATCAAAGGACATCTTGCAGGAGTTGATTCTGTCCCTTTACCATGTACAATCAGGTGGTTAGGTTTAGTGGCAAGCAACTGTACTCCTAACCCATCCTGTTTGTCCCACCAAGACTTCCTGCACTAATTTTTAAATTTCTCATTTTATTATTTTGCTAATATGCCTAATCTAAAGAAAGTATAAGATGTTTTATGGTAGACATTTTTCTATTTTAAATATTATTTATGAGAAAAATTAACAAATTGTGAAACAACAATAAACATCCTGTCAACTACTAAGGAAAACTAAAATCTAAAATCTTGCTCAGATAAAAAACTCACTTAGAATACTTACCTGGCAGGGGAGATACCATGATCACGAAGGTGGTCTTCCCAGGGCGAGGCTTATCCATTGCACTCCTGATGTGCTGACCCCTGCGATTTCCCCAAATGTGGGAAACTCGACTGCATAATTTGTGGTAGTGGGGGACTGCGTTCGCGCTCTCCCCTGTATAAAAAAAAAAAAAAAAAAAAAAAAAAAAAACTCACTTAGATAAAAAAAAAAAACCTAGAAACTTACACAACAATGAAGACAGTCAATTTGATGTAAATATACTGAAGTATAAGAAAGACCTAGTCACTCTAGAAGAGTGTACTTTCACACAAGGAAGAGTTTCCTGTTAAAGAGAAATATGGGCATTAAATCTCCTAATTGCTTTTGTGCTTGCTGATGGCTAGAAGTGATAAGGTAGATTCTCCAGAGCTATTATAGAGCTTCTTCTATTTCTTATTTGTTTCAAGAATAGAATACTGCACTGTGGCTTGCTGTTTCCAATATGATTGCTGATTCTGTGACAGCTTCTTGTGCAAAAAATATAAATCCCCAGCCTTGCCATTCTTTGATGAGGAAACTAGAGGACATATGAGGCAGAGATTTGAATCTTCCATTATTTCTTTCCATTTCCTTAGGCTTTAGGAAAGTAATTAGGACAATTTCACTCTGAGGCTCCATTTTAGTATAAGTTTTAATGCCACTGAGAAAAGCACTTTTTTTCTTCTGAAGAATGGAAAAAGCTTGCTTTGAATCTAAAGTGTGAATCAATAATAAGGACAGCCAAGGTGTCTGGAGAGAGGGAAAAAGCAGGAAATGTGAAGCACCAATGGAGGGAAAGGATACTGAAGGAAGAAGCAGAAGCCCTGGGTGGCAGTTTCATGCAATGTGAAATTGCGCTAGTCTTTAATTCAGTGTCTAGGGAAAGAGCTAAACCTACTAAAATGTGTTTTCAGGCTCGTATACCAGGAATAGCCCAGAAAGAGAGGCTGTGAAATAAAACTTCGTGACTCTGCTTTTACAGTTCCCAAGGCTGGAAATGCTTGCCTTGGCTACTGTCTTGGTGTTCAATTTTCCTGTGGCTTTTTTCCATTCTATCCTGTTTTGCTCTTTCCTCTTGTATTTCTTCTCCCTCAGTGGACAGAAACATAGACACCTGAGGCTAGAAAGACTTTGGTAAAAACATTTTGCGCTTAAAGTTAATAGTGAGGCTGTATTTCATATGGAAAGTACCCTAAAACAAGTGATTACTGAGAAAAGAAAATAAGGTTAATACACATTTTTTTTTTTTACAGATAAGCAGTAATTAACTACTAGATCAGATAAACAGAAGCACATCCTGAACCTTGAGGTTTCATAACGGGTTAAACAATAAAGATGAGAATTTTTATCTGGTAGATTTGCTTCTAATTTATTTTAAGAAGTTCATATCTAGAAACTTTTCAAATGCTTTAAGTAATTCAATATAATTCAAATGGAAATGCTTCCAAGAGAAGTTAATATAGCTTCTTTTAATAAGCACCATTTTTTTGCTTGCATTCATGAGAAACAGAACTGAAAGAATGGTTTTTAATTCTTGTTTAAAAATTTGGCTCACCGACATGTCTCTCACCTTATTGAATTTTACTCATGGCTGGCATGGTTGCTAATACCTGTATTCCCAGCATTTGGGAGGCTGGGACAGGAGATTTACTGAAATTTCTCTGACATCTAAAGCTATAATGTGGGGTGCTGTCTCAAAATATAGTTTCATTCATTCACTTACAATCCCAGATGTTGATTTAAATAGAGTATAATAAAATATTTTAAGATAAAATTGTTAATTTATGCAGCTGTTCAGAAAGATACACTATTTCAGATACTAGAATGCTAAATTGAATAAGTGGGACCTATTCTTTCTTTTATGCACCTTCTAACATATCTAGAATAAAGGCAGTTTATAATCAGGTAAAAAATGTAGATTAAATTCTTGCTTTACTACATAATCTAAGCCTTGAAATAAATGTGTTAGGAAATATGCAGTTTGAGCAAATTGAATTGTAATTACATGATAGAATAGAAGAAAATCTCTGGGTTTGTTGACAGAAATATAATATGAGCCCATTGAACTGAAGATTGGATGAATGTATGGTCAATTGGTTATCTAATAAGTTTTGCTAGGAATATTGGGATTGAGCAGAAATTAATTGGCTAGAGACTCATCATTGATATTAATATATTGCATATGATAGAATATAAGCAATAGAAGTTGAAAGGGTGGTAGATTTATTTGATTAATAAGAGAAGAAAATGCCATTTCTTATAATATTTTTAGAATAATGTAGATTCATTATTCTACACAGAAGGAACCAAAAAACATGGAGAATTTGGATTGAAATGTAAAACTTGGCTAAATATGAGGATTTTGTCTCAGTGAGTTCAAATTGATCTTGCATTCTGGATTTAAAGTCTCTTACTTGCAATCCTTAGGACTACATATATCTATAAATATTATATTAAGGGCTTAAGTCTTTAAAATGGATGTTCTTTATGTAATATGTCCATTAAGGACTAGGGAAGAATCAAATAAAGATTTTTTTCTAAACTATCATTTAGTCAATCAGCTGAGAGGAATAATGGCTCTGAAGTGACCAGAAGAAATTCAGTTTATATTTGATTTTAAAAAAAGCTTTTCTAACGTGCTGTATATGTACTTTTTTCCTAAATTTTTTAGACATCTTGTTTCCAGACTTAGATGATATAATAAATGAAGAAACATAGGAGACAATTTAAAATAATGAACTACTTTTAATTGTGTAGTTCAGAAATACTGATGCTTAGCAGGTTAAATGTGTGAATGAAAGAATGCATGGATAGAAAACAAATAGCACTTTCATAGAATAGCTCAGCTAGAAAGACATATGTTTAGCATGCATGCAGACCTGGTTTTAATCCCTAGCCTCACATAAATCAGGCCTGGTGAGATATGCAGCAAATGCCAATACCCAGGACTTGAAGAAACTCAAGGTTAAACTTGATGACTAGACTCGGCTACTTCATATTCACTCCTGGGAATTGGTAAGAGAAGTTTCTTGAACTTCAGTTAAAAAAAAGAAAGAAAGAAATTAGATAAATCATTACTCTGTTTTCTCCAAATATTACTTTAAAAATAATTTTTGTAGTAATAATAAAAAATGTATAAAAATAATTTTCACGACTGGATTTCTTTCTTTGATCATTGGGGGAATGAAATACTTCCATAATCTACTCAAATTATAAAAGCTTATTAATTGTTTCCAATAAGGCTTTGTCAAAGCTTCACTCTGTCCATTTATGAGCAAATAATGAAAAAATGAAAAATTAGATTTAGAGTCTGAGCTGTGGTATATTTCATACAACTACTACACTATGCATATAGGTAATTCTTAGTGTTTTTCTGAAGGAATGTATTATTTACATTACTGAACTCCTAAAAAATATCCCCTGTGTTCCTGAAGAACAAATAATGTCAAGTAAATTCCTTCCATAAACATTATTGACAAACATATCCACAATGAACATTAACTAAAAACTTTATTGCACAGCAGTTAGGGGGTGGCCCAAACAGATACATGTTTTCATGTACATTAAGTATTTCTAAGAATGCAATTAACTGTCATTATTCTAAAAATTCTGGTGTAAATGATTCTAATAAGTAAATCACATAATCTGAGAATAAGTTTGCTGATGTAGAAGGCTAAAAAGCTAATGTAATTATTATTGTCCATAATCTTTTTATCTTATTAGTGAAGATAAGAAATAAATCAAGTTATAGAATAAATAAAATTTCAAATATGAATAAAAACTGAATTTTAACATCAGAAGATAAGCATTCTTCAATTTCAAGTGAATGAAAGCTGAAAATATTGAAATTATATATATTAGACAAATAATCCATAATATTCTTCATAATTATACAGAATATGAAATTTAAGTATATGTAACTTAAAGTTTATAACTGATAAATATAGCCATTACAGTAGTTATTCATTCTGAAATTGAAGTATATTGCAAGAATGATTGTAGCAAGTCATTTTCTGCAATCAATGAGATACATTAGTGTACTTCCTATACCTGCTTATTGCTGACATGTTCAGTTCATTTTGAAACCTCCCACTACAAATCATAGGGATCTGAAGAATTTTTAATCTAATTTTATACCTCCTGACTTTGAAAAGCATTTTAACGTAAAGAGTGACATTCATTGTAGTGTTACACTCAGCTCCAAAACACAATATATTCTAAAGAAGATGCAAAATTAATCTGCAGGATCCATTTTATGTTTATTCATGATTATAGGACCTCTTTCTGTTTGGGAGATTCTCATTTTGGTTATAACAGAAATATGAGTGGAAAAGAAATGTAGATCTCTTCCAAATGGAGTCATATATATATAATATATAATATATATAAAGAGTCATTATTAATCCTTTGTTGTTTGGCAGTTTGAACACTCTCCAGGGAAAAACATGAATCCCTCTAATGTGCTCATGTGTACAAATTGGATTCAATGCTCAGATTTAACCAACAGACATGTAAAATCACAAATAACTGAATGAATCCCTGCCGACTTCACAGCAGTACTGTAGGAGTTGGAGAATGTAAATTACTGCAGTGATGGTCGGCAGGAGCTATACAGTATCTCCCACATTCCTGAGTAGGACTCTCATTTGTAAATATGAGCCTGGGTTTATACATCCAAAATTATTTATTTTCCATAAAACATTCTTCTTAAAGTAAAGCATTCAGTTCTGGAACTGCCCATAAAAACTTGTAGTGACTGGGGCATAACTGTTATAGAATTGAATGAGCCCATCAAATAAATAAACTTTTATAATCACTTTCAGATCTCATATTCCTAATTGCTTATGCTCCTTCCTAAAATAACATTATGCATAATGATTTTGAAATTGAATAGTTTGTGTCTATTGGTTAATTTATTCCAAAGCACCATTATATGTATTCTTTAAAAACCTTGTTTTTTCAAATCTCCAAGTCACCAATACTAATTGAAATTGTTCTAAATTAGATTAAATTGATATTGACTTCTATCTTAAATGACATTTTTTATGAAACTTACTCTTTCCATAATCAGACTCATATCTGGGTATAGTAGTTGAAGGTATTGAAGGTCCTTCCCCAAAATCTTTCTCATTAAGAACAAAAAGACAGAAAAATCACATTTTCTTTTACTGTATCATAAAACAAACTGAATCTATTTCTTAGTTTAAACACAGCATTGTTCATTAGTGAATAAAAATAACCCAAAGACTACAACAGATATCCATCATATCCTATATTTCATAAAAGGAAGGTATAACTAAACTAAAATTATTTAAGACCAGAACTGATATTTTCTCTTAAAAATGGTTCAGGAAGTAGAAAAATTTATATGTATAGCTGTAGGAAAGAATTTTTAAAAAGCCAAAAGGGGTCTACTAATTTCCATCAAAGTGTCAATTGGTGGAATATGTTATCAAATTGTTGATAAACTGTGGCAGAGCTTACAAATGATAATCTTAGAAGAACAAGGAAACTCCCGACAGTCTTTCTGTAGAGATCTGTCCATGCTGGCATGTCTTAGTCAGTGGGCTTTGTGGAAATGGTCATTATAAAACAGTAAATCATCACAAATGATCTAGTGCTCCCTTTCTCTTTTTCTAACTTATTTTCTCACACAGATAAATCATTAACATCTGCAAAATCATCTTAGTTCAAAAAACAAAGTTAACAATAGGAGACATAGAGATGATCAAAAGCAAGAAATGTCCTTTCTAGTGACTGGGGAGCCGACCCAGGCTACTCCTATACACTTTTGCCCTTCTCATGTACATAAATGAACAGCTGACTTAAATTTATTTTAGATGACATTATTTCAAAAATCAATATTAAATCGAAAACAGGAGCCATTGTGTAAGCTGTGTGTGCATTTTTTCCTTTCTACATAAAGTTCCATTTCTTCTGACAAATATTTCTCCAGCCCATCAATCTCCAAATAAAGAACATTTTACCATTAAAAGGAAGCCCTTTTAGTAAAAATTCCCCAGTGAAACTTTTCTTGTGACCAGAAGCGTCTTAGGTTGCTTTATTTATATTTATTTTTGCTGCTTTGTCTGTGTATGTGTGTGTTTTACATGTTGGTAGTTGTGAAAGTATATGCATTTAGGTGTGTGTGCTAGAGGACACTTGAGTGTATGTGGTTGTGGAGGCCCAAGAGTGACATTTGGAATCATCCTGGATTGTCCATCTTATTGCTTTACTCTTGTAAAGACTTGTAAAGACTCTGCCTTTTAGGGAGGAGAGTGCAGGCCACGACCACATCTACCTACCTCATATTTTTATGTGGGATCTGGGAATCCTAAAGCAGGCCCTTTTGCTTGTGAGGCAAAAGTTTTAATCCTATGTTCAGCCACATCATTTATAGTTCTAAAGACTAATTTTGGGCTTTGTATGATAGCACATGTGCAATCCTGGCACCTGAGAATTAGAAATATTCAAGGTCATCTTTTTTTTTTTTTTTTTTTACATACAGGATGATCAGACTGAACTCCATGAGATCCTGTCTCAAAAAACATAAATGACAATGGTAACAGAAAAATCTTGATGGTCAAATCTCATTCTTATAATTAAGTGCCACGGAAGCAAAATAAATGATTTTCCCTTGTCCTGATTTAGTTATTTGCCTTTGGAAATGTATAAATAAGTCAACTGACATGCAATGAGTATCTTTGCACTCCAATTGGAGGAGGATTTTATACTAAAAGGAGCTTATTATAACTAGTTAGAATTATAAGTTATTATTTACCCAGTTAAAATATTTAGAAACCAGGATGATGGAATTTAGAAGTTCTTTTGACAGATATACTTTTAGGAAATTATTCCATTTGGATAGGAAAAAAGTGAAAATTTAAATTATAGCTTTAAATTCTTAAATGTTAACTCATAGGAAAAAAATGTCAATTTTGCCAATATCAACAAAGTATCTGCACTTTTCTTTAAGTATTAGTCAAATACAGTAAAAGAGTGCAGATTTTTGGTTGCTAGGAATAACTAAAGTAAACAATTTTGATAACTATGTTTTTGATATACTGATATAACAAAGAGCTACATATTCCTGAAAATGAGGCAAAATATAGAAGCAGTATAATTAGATTTCTAGCATTAGAAATTATATTGACAGAAGAGTTGAAATTTTATGCAAATAAAATTGCAACTATTTTATTGTATTAGTCAGGGTCCTCTGTTAAAATAGAATATGCCTTTATTACATCAACTCAGAAGTAGTGTCCTTCAAATTAGGCTTTCATAGGCTGCTTTGATTAGAATGTTTTACAAAGCTGAAGGGTCCGAAGAAGATCTTGAGCTTCTGGCTCCCAGGAGAGCTGAAGACCATGGAATCCAATGTCGGGACAAATAGCTGGGCTCTGACATCAGCGAGGAATAGTGCCAAGGCCTAGAGTCCAGGCTTCAAAGGCAGCATGAAGCGTCAACTTTGAAAGGGCAGAGAGGTCTGAGACAGCCAAGCATGGAGGCATCAGTGGCAGCAGCAACTAAGGAGGCAACTGACGCTTGAAGAATGCAAAGATGCCCAAGAGTGGACTCAGTGGCAAGTTGACAAAGGAGAAGAGCAAGTCCCTCTTCCTTGCACTTCCTTTTACCCAGTCCACCACTGGCAAACACCATCCATTATGGGCTGTGTTTTCCACATCAATTAAGCAAGTGTACCTGTAAACTCTTTAGGGCCCTGTTCCAACAATTGATTCTTCACAGCTATGCCCCAGACAACTGCAACTATCAAGCTGACACATCAGTCTAACCATAACAAGTGTATATTAAAATATCTATACATAATAAGAGATATTGTGAATAAGTGAGGAAATTTAATATGATTAGTTAAGTATGAGTAAAAATATTCTACAAGAAGAAAAAATTTAAAAATTAATGAGCACAATATATATATCAGATTGACAAATTGTATGTATTTATAAATTATATATTATTTTTATGCATGCATATGAATAATTATTTCATGAATATGAAAAAAATCTGAAATATAATAGAAGATAAGCTGAGAAAGTATTTCAGAGACCACAGGAAAAGTTATGATGTGCATGGAATTTCAGCAAATGGATATATGCTCATATGTTTCTTTCATGTTTATGAACTGCATAGTTCCATTGAGTATATTTTCTTTTGATATGCTGATATAACTAAGAGCTACATATTTTAGTAAAGTTATCACTTCAAATAATGGAAGCTATTGACATCGATTTTTAGTGAAATATTTCCTCCAAAATGAGTCACAATGCACAGAAACTTAGTCTAAAAATTCATCTCAAACTTTGTGGTCATAACCTGAAAATAAGAAATACACATACACAATTGAAAAATGCATTTAATCTCCCAATGTTTGCAGATCATATTATGTTCTTCTCATATCGTTAAGAAAATGTAATAACAATGAAGGATAGGTATATTTAAAAATGGATATCCATAATATTAGAATAATAAAGCCAATTACATTCTATATGAAAAGAAAAGGAAAAGCAGACAATGTAAATATCTATTATTTACAATAAAATTAAATGCTCTGTATAACAGAATGAATCTATAAAGATATAAGTGCACTGAGATGTAAATGCATCAAAATATATACTGTGAGATATAGAAATGGGGACTCAAAACCCATTTTGTTTCTCACCACTTATAAATGCAATGCATGATTTTGTATGCTGACTAATGCTTGGTAATAGAGGCCTATTTAGAAACTAAATGTATTCTTAGTGAATTTTATCATTACTTAGAGGTTAATGCCTGTTTATAAAAAAATGCCTACTGTTGAACATTATATCTTATTACACTGTTAGGAATTTACACACCTTACCTCATGTTTACCATATTTCTTATTGTCAATAAAAGTAGAGATGCTGTGATTGAATTATATACCATGATGTACACATGATGCTTACAGAAGGTAAAAAGTGCTAATGCATGTTTTTCAACTTTTATCTCCATAAGTTATGCTCTACAAGCAAACAAAAATAAAAAAGCTATTTTTAAAAAGTCTTTATTTATTTGTTTTTTATTTGTGCACATTTGTGTGTGTGTGTGTGTGTGTGTTCTGAAATGCAACCTTTTCTGTACTCTCCTGTCACCTTGTTAGATCCATAGATCAAATGCAGATTTGAATGCTAGAGACTTTAGGTGTGACAATGACAATAAGTATTAGTAACAAGCCATTCAATTAAATGTATATATATAATCTGATTGTAAATTACAAAATGTACTCAGTGTGAAATATTTTATGATCCAATTAATGTCAAAAGTATAGAAAGACATCTATTGTATCATTTAGTGACATATTTAATAGTCATTAAGGATCAATTTTTTATTTTAGATAGAATAGTGTTTCTTTTTTGCATTATTTAATGCAAGATTTCATTATTGAGCAATCATTCCTAGCTTAGATATTTCAGTAGATGTAGTTGGCCTTCATGTGTTTTTTTTGTAGATTCCTCTATTATCAGCAGCCTTCTGGAATGTATACATGTCATAATGAACTGTTTCATGATGCTGTATCATTAAGGCTGCCCACACTCTGTTCTGATTTCTTGTGAGTGTTATTTCTACTGCTGCATCCCACGAAGGCCATTATGACGGTTCTATCCTTCCAGCATGTTTCCATATGCTATTCCTGGGGGCCACACTTATTCAGGTTTTTCTTGGTTAGAATCAGTGCAAAAAGTGGGCTTCTCATTGTCAGGAATGTTGTGGCGTAACCTTTGCTTGTATTTTTCTTCATGTTCATCTCTTGAATCTAATGAGAAGGTGGCTTTGGGGGAAGAAGTCTTCAAAAATGAAGCAACATTTTTCTTTCCTTCCGATCAAGATTACTAATACATTATGGATTTATGCTGATACTCACTTGCTCAACAATATTAGGTATTTGTTATTATTCTTGTCTTTAATATTATTTTTTTACTCCTTTTCTGAGCAAAGTCTGATGATAGAGTAGTATATAATTTATCTACATTCTTGTTGTAGGAATCACAGCACACATTTTGAAGATTAGAGCACAGTAAGGAATGATTTTTCTTTGTTACTGGCAATTTCCATAAATCTTAATTCCAATGTATCTAAGAAAAGATATACAATCGATGTGTGTGATCATGCATACATTGAAAAATGTGAGCATGAACTACATTTGATAAATAATTTAAATAATCTAGATTGAGAAGACATATTTGACATGAAAGTTCATGTGTATTTAATTATTTCTCCTTGTAATTTACTCTTGTAGTTGGGTCTATAATAGCAGCTACAGTCTAGACAATAAAAAGCACAATACATCAGTTAAAAAATCATTTGCCAATATCCACCTGTACTGAATCAACAAAAACAGCTAGCTGTGTGTTGCTTTCGGTCATGGATCATGTGCAGAGTTCTCAGTCACTGCATACATAAGTAATTTTATATCTTATAGTGCTAATCTCATAAGTTCTCTGTCTCATTGGTGTGCAACTCATTGAGAATACTTAAATGTGAATTATAGTATCATGATTATTCAGAATTCTTAAGAACTGTTGCTTTGCTTTTATGTCACAGTATCGTCTTGAGGATATGAAATTATTACCCAAGGAGAAAATGAACGTGGATCTTCCACCATACTTACTGCATGGAATGATAGTCAGTAAATTTACTAATCTTGAAATGAATCCACCAGGAAACCTTAGCAAAACTTGTTTAATGAACATCGTGGTTACTCTGTATCCTGTGTACAAATTCTCTCCAAATTGCTTAGGGCAACAAATGGTTTTATTTTGGCTTATGATTCTTGGTTACATTTCTTTAGCCAACTTGGCATGATAGCTCATACTGAATGCACTGTATTCACAGGACCAGTGAAAATGGAACAATCCTCACCTGCCAGACCAGTATTTTGACTTAACCAGCTCCCTCTGTTTGGTCCACCTGCCTAGGGAATGATACTAATACACCATTGGATGGCTTTCCCCCTGCAGGTCTCAGGGGCCACTGCAGGGATGACTGGACCAGCCGGGTGACCTGTGGGGCTGAGCAGGTGATGAGAGTCGCTGCGCAATGAACACAATGGAGCCTGGAGGTCTGCCAAAGCAGGAATTCAACTTTATTAAACAGGGGGGTGAATTATATAGATTTTGCAGCGGAGGGAAAAGTGAAGGGGGGTGTGATTATGGGGTAACCAATAGGAAGTGATTAAGTGACCAGAAGGTCATTGAACAGGTGTGACATCATCCCAGGGAAACAAAACGTTCCTGTGGAGATGAGATTTGAAACCTAAAGTCAGGTCCTAAAACTCTAGCCAGGCTCAGGAAGTTCAAGCAGGCCTCAGGCCTGGTAAAGAGGCCCAACATCCCCCTAGCAAGATAATTGTATGCAGGCTTGCTTAGGACCTAAACTCAACTATTAATTCTCCACAACTGTACCCAGATCTCCAAATTCAAATCAAGTTGACACCTGTATCTAGCTGCATTTGACAGTTGATACTATGCAATCGTGTAAATATTAATATGTATATATGATTATATTTCCTGAAGAAATAAAAGCCAGAGTATGAAAGAAAAAACTTATGTCATTTTGAGGACATTAGTCATTTTTAAGTGTATTGAATGTAAAGTACATACATAAAACATCATCTTTTGATCTCAGGGCATACAGAGGAGCACATACCTACATATATATAGATATATATATATATAGATAGATAGATAGATAGATACACATATATATAAAACATTCATACATTTAACACACTAAATAAACACTTAATAAATATAAATAATAATAAAATTGAAAAGGCAAAAGAATGGACACAGTGACAATCTTACATAAACTTAATTTGAGAGAAAGAAGAGAGGAATAAACAATAGGTCACAGATGAGTCACAACTGAAAATTTTTCAGCTCCATTTAAAACCCTTGTTCAGAGATACAAAAAAAAGTTACTTCTAAGCAGAAGAAATTTGAAAATGAAAAACTTTTACATGAAAAGCTGAAGAAATATAAGGGTCACTGAAAGACAAGTTACTTTTGATCAAAACAACAAATATTTTAAGAAAGATTGTATACTTTACAAAGCAATAAAAATCCAAAGGCAGACTTGTGATATTGTATTAGCGACAAGCTGAAAAATAATGAATAGCAAGCTTGAACTGTGTACATAGTGAAAAGAGGTTTAAAATTCTATTATTATTAATTATTTGCAAGTGTGGGATTATGTGTGTGTCAGAATGTCATTGGGCCCAGATTGTATTCAGAAATATTTTTCAGAAATATTTCACTTCTGCTGCTGTTGGTTTGGATGATAAAACTAGATCAATTTTATTATAAGATAAAAGAATTTAGTCTGTGGAGAAAATAAAAAACCTTAAAGATAAGCTGATTCTGGCAGAAAGGAATTATATTCATGAAGCAATAAAAGAGGAAAGAACAAATACAAAGTAGAATGGGTAAGAGATGGTGAGAGAAGAAAAGCATTTTTAGCAATAAAATGTGTGCATGGGAAAGGAGTGTCTTATTGCAATAAATGAGATGCCACATTAATTGAAAGCAGTTAAGTTGGATCAGGCACTAGATGGAATAAAAAGTTTCTAAATTTTTGTTTTTTGGGGAGATTATTTTCCCCTAAAGCAAGATGATGTGTTAAAAGTGACATTTATAGTTTAGAGTTTACTGTAGTTTCCCCAATCACATTTCACATTGATACAATATGGTTATTGACATTTGAAATGATTTTGAATTTATATATATGGTTAGAAATCGATGAGAAGGAAAAAGAGAGCAATTTATGAAGGATAAAACACAAAAATTATATTTGAATTAACATATATAGAAATTTTATTAAAATAAAGGAATTATGTTTTCAGTGTGAGATAGAAATTAAAGTTATGAAATGAAATGAAAGTTAAAGGAAAAATGATCCATGACTGTGAAAGTTATGTCTATGTCTTCTCTTATATTAGCAATTTATTTTTTCATTTCTGAAAAATAGCACACCAGTAGTTTGTTTAAGGAATTTAAGACATAAATTCTTTGTTTATCAGAAAATCACATCATTCATCATTTATTTTGAGTGAGAAAACTATACTGTAGTGCTTGCTCTTTTACTCATTGTCATATAGACTACTTTTGAAATGACCATAGGTATACAGCTTCAGTTAGGATCTTAAGACACACTTTTGATATGGATAGTATTATTCCATCGACACTCTGGCCCAGATTTTGAGAAAAAGAGAAAGAGAAAGAGGGAGAGAGAGATTAAAAAAAAAGTTGAGTAGAGGAAAAAAGGGAGTTGAGTATCAGCATTTACTTTTCTGATTCTTGTCTGCTGACACAATGTGACTCAAGGCCTTCCCTCCTGCTTCTGGGATGTCTCCATCATAGCAATCTGTTGCTTCAAACCGTGAACCAAAAGAAATCAGTACTTAAGATGGTGCCTGTCAAGTATTTTTCTTAGGTAGATTATTAACTATCAAGGTTTATAGAAAGGTAAAAGTCTTAGATGTAAATACAATAGATAGAGAAACAAAATCTCATCTTAAAGCATTGGTGATGATACTTGGTGTGATATTTTTTAATGACAAAATACCACTTGGTTAAAAAAAAGTCTATGAAATACTGAATGTGAAAAATAAAAATGTGAATGTAAAATTTAATGCAAGAATATCTATCAGTATATCTACAGGATAATAAGAATACCTATCAGTATAATTTGAATAGGAGGTGAGATTTATTTATTTAATTATGCCCATTCGAAGAAGTGTAATCTTAACACTAAAAGTTTTAAAATCCTTATTTTAAGTATTGTGAAAATGGCAATGGAAATAAGCACTTTTAAATTAAATCTGTTGCAAAGTGTAAATTTTAGTTTGTATTTTGATATATAAGAACTAATATTCATAATGGACATAATTTTCTGACAGTAGAGTAACAAACAAAAATGATAACTATCCCACACATATCCTATGTCCACTATTAGTATTTTATACCCAATAGTTTGGAAAGAGTATATCAGATAATCCATCTGGCTGAAAGAAAAGGACATCCAGAGATCTCATTACCTTTCTGTGCGGGGATGCTTGCTTTGGGGACAATTGGATGCACACATGGCCTTGACTTGCCTTTTATTATTGTCATAAAGAGCAACCAAAGCTCATAAAAAAGTAGCTGGCAGATTTGTAAAGGACATAACTGCTTGTTCAAACAGGTTTCTATAGAGTTATCTAAGGGAAATATCCTTCCTGAAGCATTGCTAGGAGCTATTTAAGCCACAACTGACTACTTTGTCACAGTGAAGTGAGTATCCCTCCTGTCATCAGCTGCCAAGTGGAGACTTGTTTTCTTTGACTTTTCAAAACTCAATAGACTCAGTAGTGTACATAAGGAAAATGAGAACTTTTACATATATAATAACAGTGTTAGTCTCTGTGGTGAAATTCTATGAAATGTGTGTAAATATATATGCGTAAAAATGTATTAATTCACCTAGTTTATGGCCATCCTGGACTTACAGGGATTTCACCTTCATCAAGAAATCTGAGAGGTATTTTTATTTTCGTCCTGATAAACTACATTCCTTTAGATTTCACACTATGTAATTTGACCTTTTCTTTTAATGAGCATAAAGATTGCTTAAATGTTATGGTATTATCTCAGGATAATATATATACTTGGCTTATAAGACTTGGTAGAAAATTCACTGACTTTTTATTGTATAAGTAACTCAGGCAGGAATTAATCTTTTCTTAGAAATGGAAGTGTAGCCAGAGTTTTGGGGAAAAATTTTCCAGATTAATTCAACTACAGAATCTGGGACTGGAAGGTTAAGAAAAGATTGAAGGTTTAAAAAAAAAAACAGAAAAACAACTTTCAATGTGTATCAGAGCTACAGAGTTCTAGATTGAAAGGAAGAGTGATAGAAAGGTTAAAAAAAGGGAGAGAAAATAAGGTTTCTAAAGGAAACATGGGAGGCAAAAAATGATGACACAGCACATATTCTCACAGGTTCAAATAGTGGCTAAAATATTAGTTATGTCTTTTGCAATGCCTTTAAGTCACATTACTCTTTGATTCTCCAGCCATCTGCCTTTCAGTCTCTATTTCTGGGTAGCCCTTCACACAGGACATCCCTCCTTGGCTTGAATCTCAATGTCATTTGCATCTAAATGTAGTTACCCATAGAATACTACTAGAGTATTCCAGGGCCTTCTGGCTCATGAAAAATTCTAGAAATTGAACTTTTAAAAATCCACTGGGTAATAAAAGAAGAAGAAAAAGTATGTCTCTTTGATGACACTATAAAACAGTGTCCACCAATTCCACTTGCTAGAACACGTTATGTTGGAATATAAGGAAATATAAGGGAAGTTGGAAGAAGGCATGCTTTGTTACTCTAATTCTGTCTAGCCTCATTAATGGAAAGAAAATAACTAAGGAGTCCATGAAATCTATTAAATTATTATATAACATATGCATTTTTGAGGGGCTCCAATATACATATTGAAGGGCTCCAAGATGGTTCATTGGTTAAAACACTAACAAACAAAAAACACTAAGTTTTGATCACTAATACCTGTGTAAAATGTCTGCCTTTTTAATTTTAGCCCTAAAAGGCAGAGAATGAAAATAGGTCATTATCATTAATTAAATTAGACCTATGGACTAATTTAGAGTAGTTAAAGTTAGAGACCTGGCCTCAAAGAAATAAGATAAAATAGTATTTGGGAATGACTCCTAGTTGTGTTGGTTTTCCCACACACATATGTACTCACATGCATAGGCACAAACTTTTGAACCCACATGTAAGTGAACAAAAATACATGTACACATTTAATATGCACATATTTTTATGTATCACCTATATCAGAACATAAACAAATTTGAATAACATTCATTTACAAAGAGATTTTTTTACATCCTGTAAACTGATGCCTTGTTAACATATTTTTTAAGAGTGATGGAGAGTCTACTTAAGATTTTCTATAATTTAGTTATATCTGTTATAATGTGTATAAAACACAGTCATTGTATTTTAAGAAAAAAATAGCCTAACTATCAAAAGGTAAAGAATGAGGACATGAGTGGTATATCATATTTTAAAAAAAATAAATAAAATCTAGTGAACTATAAACTTTAACCAGTGAACTGTAATGGAATTGGAATTAAAATAGACAATATATTTTTTCATAAAACTCACAGAGAATCAATTTTTTATATTTATGATACTTGCTAGTGACTGTGTCCAGTGAATAGGACTTGGATCACTGCAAACAAAATATGTGAAAATATATGATGGAAACACTAACCAGACCATAAGGATAACATGTACTTGAAATAAAACTTTAAATTTACAGTCATCTTGGTGAAAGGGAAACATATGTTCATTAGTATCTATTTGTAAAAATCTAAAGAAAAAAATAAAAATATAAAAAGAAGAATTCAATTAAAATGCTAGCCAGAAAACAATTGAGAAATAGAAAAGTTCATTTTCCTTTTGCAGTTTTGACAATGTAATTCAATATAATTTTGACATGAACTGCAAGGAAATATCAAGACTACCTTTAACTTAGCAGGTAACAGGGAGAATCTTTGCCTAGACAAATTAGTATAGAACCCCACCTCATCAGAATGCATTTCCTTAACAACTCTAGTTAATATTTAAAGATCAGTCACATATTTTTCTTATTTTTATAAATAAATATGTTAAATGTGTGTTTGTGTCTGTGTGTATTTGTGTTTGTGTGTGTGCATATGTGTTTTTGTGAGTGTGTGTGTGTGTGCACGCACATGTGTTTGTGTGTATCAAAGGACACTCACTGTATGTTTCTGTGGAAGACTAAGAGTGACTTCAAGAATCATTCTAGATTGCTTGCTTCTACCTCCTTTTTTGCTTTGCTCTGGGATTTCCCAGGCTCCCCCCACTGGGGGACAGAAGTTCAGGCTGCAGCCATTTATTTTTGGCGTTTTTTTATGTGGGACCTGGACTCAGGACCTTCTGCTTGGGAAGCAGAATCTTAACCCCTTAGCCACCTCTCCAGTCCAAAAGCAGTAACGTGTAGTTCCTAAGAATGAATATGTTCTGGGAATATTTTCACTTTTAATATTTATACTAAGATATAATGTTTTACAAAACATTGCATTTTGGGAAGCAATTGAATAATTACTGTAAATAAAAAAATTGACAACAAATAACCATTTATGAAACAATCTAATTCTTGCTATTTTGAATTGAATTCACAAAATCTTTTCTGCTTTTATTTTTTCACTAGCTGCACAGTTCATATCATTTGTTACCTTAAAGTGGAAACCTCCAGAGACAGCTTCTTATGAATTCTTCTAGAAAGATCTTTGAGGTCAGAAAAGTGATTTAACCTCAGAGATCAGCCTGAAATTCTGTAGAGAATAAAAGAAGAAAAATATAATTTAATTTCCAGGACAGTCAGCAGCTGGGGATTTCAACAGCTATAGGCCAACACATGATTTGTGTTGTAATAACCAGTCAAGACAGCCACATATTTTTAAAACTACATTTAAAAGTGCTATCAAGTCTTTTAAATAAGCCCTAAAACTTCTTTAGTAACTGTTAAGGAGTGTGCGTACACTTACGACTGTAAAGAATAATTTAAAAAGTTTTATGTGAAAAGAGGTGCATATGGATAGCCACATTCAGTTTATTGACAGGAATTCAAAAAGTAGAAAGATTTCAGTTATGGCTTCAAAAACATCACTAATTCAGTTAATGATATTTCACTATTTCATAAAATACAAACTTTATTAATATATTCAGGCTTATCAATTTAGGTGTATTTAAGAAACACATTTTAAGTTCTGTTGACTAACTCATTTTTTCAGAACCAAGAGTTTGCTTTGTCAATAGGCTTTCCACAAAAGCAAAATGAAGGCCTGGAATTGCTCCTTTTTTATATCTGTCTCCTTTCCTCACCATTAGATTCTTGCCCTGCTCTACACATGGGAATATTAGTGACACTAGTGTTTCTTTGAAGACTGGCAGCATAATGATGATTGGCACCTAAGTAACCTGATCCCCTTTCAAGGCTAAAGTAATGAACAGTAAGGAAAATCATTGGGAAGATATTCCCAATGGAATTTCCCTGAAATTCTGCCATTGCCTCTGAACCCTGGATAATCTCTACATTCCAAAAAGAGAACCTCCACAGAAAGATTACTCCAAGATGAGAACAACTCTTAAATTAGAACGAAAGCATGATGCCATCTGTAATAGTTAAACTCTTAACTGTTGCTTTAAGAGAGCATTCATAGTCAAGCAACTTAAGTGAGAAAGGAAGATTTACAAAGTTTATGGTTTTAGAGGGGAGAAACAGTCTTTCATCACAGAAGCTGGAGGCAAGCTAAATCACTGCAAACATCCTGGAGTCTCTCTTCCATGTCTTCTGTTCTGTGTTTTTTTTTAACCTGGTCTGCTACTCAGAGGTTCCTATCATTCTAGGGCTTGTCTTTGTATTGTATATGTATTGATCTGTATAATCTCTTCAAGTACTCTGACAGCTGATTTTAGTTAATGCCAGGTGTGGTCAAGTTGATCCCCAGGATTAACCATTCCAAATGTGAAAGTATAAATAAATGATCTCATGGTAGCTGATTGTCATTTCAGTGAATGTGGCTGTCTCTGGGATCATCTCAACATATCCTGATCAAAACTGCTTGAATACACACAGTAATTATTCTCTTATCTGATTTTGCACAATTTGAGTAAAACTATCATCACATTTTAACATCATTAAATTTTAGATCTGGAGTCTCAAATCTTCTGAACCTATGAATTAGAAAAGGTGAGAAATATTTTGCAGATGTCTTGGCAGTTGACTAACAGTATCTGGATTTTCCATGTGGGCTGAGTCTTATCATAAAGAATTTAACAGGAGACTTTATCCAGCTGGTGACAAAAGAGCAAAAGTCAGGGATATTTTAAGACTAATGGTCTTCATGTAAGAATTGACAAGACACATCTAGATTTAGAGGACACTGTTCTCACCTCTCTGTAGGCAAGGGCATGGGACTGTATAAGGTACTTCAAGAAATCAGAATTGCAAAACCACCTGAGTAAGCTTGCAATCACGTTAAACATTGTGCTATCCACATTTTCCCATGGAAGGGGAAAGATCTTTAGAGGCACCCCACTTCCTTGAGAGACTTATGAGGACAATGAGAATAGGAAAGAAAGAAAAGGAATATGATTTCCTCAATGAATATCCATTGATACATGATTCATGCTCCAGCAAGTGTTCAGGCATATGTCATTGAAGTTAGATAAGATAATGTCCAGTGGACCACACAGGTGAAAATGTTTGAAAATAGGAGGGTATCTGGAAGGGGAAATTAAGGGTTGTAAAGGGAAGAGGAAGGAGGGGATTGGGAATTAAGAAATGGTATAAATTCAGTATATGTTTGCATGTAATACTAAAAAATGAAAAAAGGGGAAAAAGAAGTTGGATATAAATAAAAAGAGTCTAACATTGACACCTTTATTTTTTCAATATGAAACTTTGAACATAGGGACCAACTAACCAACAAACATATGTGAACAGAAAACACATCAGGTTATAAAGACCTGCTGTAAAAAGCCCTCAGCAGGTACTAATTTGTTAGAGACAAACCAGCACGATGTGTTTAAATGGAATAGAGTACTAAAAAGAAGCAAGTTAGGCTTGAAGAAACAGTGGTACTGATCATAAAGTAGTGTGTGTGTATGTGTGTGTGTGTGTGTGTGTGTATGCATTCATGTGTATAATTATACCTGCATTTGTATGATATGAATAACTTTTCACTTCATAGAACTTTAGTCAGAATATTTCAAGAAAGATTTATTAAAGAAGTGACAGCATTGATGTTATAAAAGTTAAGGTATTGGCTTCAAGGGGAATTGTTACCAAATCCCCTTCAGGCCAGCTGGGGAAAGGAGGGGAAAAGTTTTTGGGAGCCTCAGAGCTCAAGGCAAAGGGGCGAGCAGCATGGAGTCACTACAAACCCCCAGAGTCAGATGAGAAGCAGGCAGTGCTCCATTTATTTAAGGAAGTGTTTAAGCTTATATAGGATCAGGGGTCCAATCAGGTGTTTTCATCTCTCCACTTCAGGGGGGATAGCCACCAATCATTTATCTGTTTACTAGGTATCCATTATAGAAGCAGGTTATGATGCCCACTTCCCACTGGTTTTTCATCCCTCCACCTGCATGGTTCTTCTATTGAGACATGTCTGGACTAGGGCCTCCCTGAATGGATAGTGCCACAGGGAATATTTAATTGCCTTTTATCTGTAGTGATACAGAGAAACAAGGTTAATGTTACTGGCAGGTTTGCAGAAGTAAAAGAGAAATATCCTTGAAAACTAATATCAACCATAGTTTTGAACCTTAATTTCAGCTATCATAGTACCATGGTGGATTATGTGAGTAATTATAACTGCTGTTTTTCAGCTGAAAATGACAAGTGTGTGATTTTATAATGCCAAGACATTAAAAATAGCAATGTGAAGGGATAAACATAGGCAAGCTGTAAAGAAAACAAAACTCTACAAAATATTTGCACCCACTGTCTCTTTATCCAAAATGAAGCTATTCATTTTTCGATGATGATTTTCTTGAATACCACCCTTTTTCTGGAAGTAATAAATATTTGAGTTCAATCCCAAGCAATCCTAGTGCAGAATTACCTGACAAATTTTATCTCCACTGATACTGTTGTACTGAATTTGAAGACTAGTGTCAGCAATTCAATTCAAGATATCAGGAAATGTTTTGTCCTTTGTTCTCATTTTCCCAGAATGCATTGGTCCAGTTATAAGAAATAGAGCTTCTGATAGACATGGCTCTGATGGCACATCCCAAGGTAATATTCAAAGATCTTTCACATTCTTTTCTTAGAAACTGTAACTTCTCGAGAGTTTAGCTGAAGGGCCGTGATTCAAACAAGCAAACCTCCCTTCCTTCAGCAATGCAAGGGTTCTTCTGCTTCTGTCCCCAAATACCACTGACCTAATGACTTAAAATGTATTCCTTAATTCAAAGCATTTTGAATCACAATTCTGGATACGAAGTGTTTCAGCAACTTGCTCTACTCATAGTCTATAAGACAAAAAGAGATGTCTCAAAATCACTGAATTCATGTAAGCAAGGTCCATGAATGAGTTTGTTTTTAAACTCTCTGAGTGCATTGAGTAAATCTAGTCGCTGATTTCAATAGGTCTGTTAAAAAGTGACCGGCCTTCATTCCAAGAAAGCTACTGCTAACATACTTTCATTCATTCATCAAGATTTCTGTGTTCTCTACGGTTGGTGGAAACAACTTCTTCCTGTCTAGTTCTCATTGTGTATTAACTCACAGATCCACATATCTGCTTAAATAAACTAAACTGTATTAGGAAGTAATATGTTATCAGAACTAAGTTTGCAAGTTTCTTGTAACATATTGCAAAATCTCTGTCTTTATGAAGGTGGAAAGGTAGGTGGTCAAGTGTACAATTTGAACTTACTCAAAATCACTATTTTAAAAATCGTTATTAGTTTCTTTTTATGGCTGCTTAAACTTTAAACATATTAAGTTTTAAAACTAAGTAAACAAAAGGATGCTCTGGGGATGGGAGGGGGAGGAACTGGGGGATGGGGAGGGGAGGGAGAGTGGGGGGCATAGAGGGGTAGGGGTTGGAGGGAGGGGGGGAACAGTATACCTGTAAGTTTGTATGAGTGGAAATAAAAAAAAAAACAAGTAAACGTTTAAAAGGAAAAGATAGTAAGATTTTTTTCAGTAATGTAGAAATTCAAACAAAAGTTGTATTTTTGGATAAAAAGTTACTTTTTAAAAATACTTAAAAGTACCTGCTTTTTACAATAGAAATAAGTTACCTGTTAAAACATTATTTACTGACCTTCTGTGTTTCTGAAAAAAAAAATTTACAATTAGCTTTGGGTGAAGTCTTTTGTGAGTACCATTATTAGTACTGAGTATCTGTTCATTTGAAAAGGAATTCTTTTCTTAAGACACTATGCAGAATAAAAGCTTAGCCATTCAGCTATGATTAACCATGCTGCAAATTTTAAGCAATCAAGTTTAATTTTGTGAAATTTATGCCAAATAAAGTAATTCAACACATTTTTAAGACCTTCACATTATGAGAAAATCAAAGTCATTAGGAATACTCTGAGTCACTTGCATTTTTTGCATGAGATGCTAGAAATAAAAAGGAAAATTTGAACTATTCCTTTAGTATGCATGGCAAATACATAAATAATGACAATGAATTTGGACTACATGCCAGCTGGAAATATTTTAATTATAAGAAAATAAATTACAAGGACAAAATACTCACTAATCCATTCATCCTTTTAAAATTGCATCTCAAGCCATATATTTGATTATAAATCTAAATAACTGCAGTCCAACAGTATCATAAATGGGAGTGAGAACAGCCTAAATTCTTGTTAAATGAGAGAAGCATGCATAGAGAGTAACTCAGATCTGGTATGCACACCTACATTACTGCAGAGAACATAAATCCTCTCTACTGCAAGAACACAAACCACATCTATTCTCAGACTTGCTATTTCATTTCTGTCTTTTCTGAAATTCCTAGTTAGGCCCTATTCTGCAGATGGAGATATTATGGTTTGAGCATGTTCTTTTGGACCTTAGAGCACAGTCTAGTCTGAAATAAAATTGCATTTATCACTCCTCTCTTTCACTAACAGAAATTACTCTTTCATACATTAACTTAGTAAAACTATACTGTGATAATCCATTAAAAGGGGCTAAGAGCATTTAGTATTTTAAAAAAGAGAAAAATTATAAATCACATGTTCATTGTTTTCTGTTAGTCGAAATCAAGTAGGAAAAATTCTATTTGCTTTTACTTTTATTTTTTATTAGGCTTTTATTTTCTGGTTTAAGTCGGCCTCAACATTTTTGTTAGCATAGTGAACATGTGTTTACTAAGGAAAAGTACTAAAAGTTCAGAAAAGTAGGAGGGTTTCCTCCACAAAGGAGGAATATGATATGCTGTCCTTCTCAGTGATTCTTTCTTTCAGAATTTTATACATAAACACAGTAAATTTATACTTTCACAAATTAATTCCTAATTCGATTTTTTCCATCATAACCCTTCCTCTTCCTTGCCAGTCTCCCCCCTGTTTTCATGTCATTTTACATGGGTGACACTGAGCTTCATCTCATTTGCTTTTAATGGTGTGTGCCTGAACATTTGCTAGGACATGGGAAAGTAGGATATGCTATTGAAGATCCTGAGATCTTTAACCTTCCATTGTGAAATGTTGATAGGTCAAATTCTGTGTAGATCTAGTGGTAGTACACATAACTGGTGTTAATTCACAGATAAAACATCTCTGTCACATCCAGAAGATAATATCTGATTGCACTTTTGCACCTCTTCAGTCCAGAGTTATTTATTTTCTGACTTTGATCATTTGTGACTTACCTATAATAACCACTATCTAATGGTTAAGTAATGAATGCTCTTCTAATATATAGGTATAAAGATAAATGTATAAGAGATAGTTTTGTGTCATATCTATTTCCATTTTAAGTTTTATAGAGTAAAACAAAATCACCATTATTAATGAAATGAAGTTTGCAAGATGACTCCATGAGAACAATCTCATTTAAAAAACTGACATTGGAAGCTCCCAAGAATTCAAGGTTATTTTGGGCTTTTTATGTGCTTTGAGATAGCTTGAGCCACATAGTAAGCTTTAATCTTTATAAAAGCAAAAATGTACTTCTTTAGTTATTTTTCTGTCAGATTCGTCAGGTGTTATGAACCAGCTTAGAATTTTGATGTAGTCTTCCTTGCTAGCACGTTCTTAGGTCTCCTTCAACAGGAAATCACACTCACTATCTGGTGGCTTTTTTTCAATGTTATAAATTATGAGAATGCAGCTGAGTCCAACAGTGTGTGAACATTGTTAGCAGTCTTAACCATGGCAGCCTCTCTCATGCTATGATCTCTTAGATATCTGTTTCATCTTCAAAGTGCCTCTAGGAATCACTTATTTCCTGATTTGTTTCTCTATTCCCTAAACTATGATCTTATTATTCCTTCTTAATCTTTTGTTTATCTTTTGCATGCTTCACTTCTGTTTTATTAGCTCCAAACATATATGAACTCGCTCCCTACTGTGACTCAAGATCACAGAGTATAAATTTTTGAGGGAATATGATTAGAAACATAATTCTTCCCAACATAGAAAAATCTCTGCCCAAAGCTAGAAGAGAAAGAATGTATTTATTAAGTAATAATTATCAAATCAGAATGTCAAGTGTATTACAGGAAGTAAATGACTGTAAACACAGAAAGTAAAAGGGGTATAGAAGTTCTTTCATGCCTTGTAGATTACTGTTCAAAGTTCCTCTTGTGAAGGTCTAACATTGAAAAATTATAAAAAGATCAGAAGATGTATGAAGAATGCACTTAAAGAACAAAACTTTCCATCCTTCTCAGCATCTAACCACCTCATATGCTGAGAATTGTGTATTTTAAAATGACAAGCTATTTGTAATTGTGTTGTGGCTAGAATGATCTATCCAGGAAAATACTGATGTTAAATCTTAATACTCAAAGAAAGTATAGATTTCTTGTGTGAAGAATAACTTTAGACTTCTCACTTCTGAACTAGGCCTTGGGGATAATTGGACCAATAAAATAGAAGTTCTTAATTTATATGAAGCACTTTTAAGAACCATTTAAGGACAGGCTTGAGTTATAATGAAGCAGATGCTGGGAATGATGAAGAGAGGGGAAGAATATTAAGAAGTCTTTTAGAATGATTGCAAATGAATGGAGATCAAGGCCTAGCAACAGCCATGTTAAACCTTTTCTTCAATTTTCCTTCTGCTCATGGTATGCTTTTTACCCAAAGACCATTATTACACAGTTGAAATGGACCAAGATCACTCTCTCCATAGAACCCTTGCACATTTTATCCCTCACAAGCAAAGGTTTCTAAACTACATAATTTATATTATTTGTAGAGTCTTATAAAGTTCAATCCTGCCATTTAAATAGCCATTTCTTCTGTTATATAGGTATAACTTGCCTTACACATCCTTCATTTATGTTATGTTATCATTCAATTTTAAAGCTTGCTTTGCTCTTTCCAACTCTTACATGAGTTTAACTGTAGGAACATTATACAAACTATTCACAAGGAATCTGGGAAATATTTGAACAACTAATGAAAGCAAGTACTCACAACTATAAGGTAATAAGGAAGATAGACTGTATGAATCCTGATAACAGTGAGGCAGAATTTGAAGTAGGGAATAAAAATATTTAGACTAGAATTCTTCCTTTACTGAATACTTGCTATCTAGATTAACAATTGATAAGAATGTTGTTGTTCGTTGAATATTGTTTTCAGAAATAATCTGATGATGTAAGTGAGGACTCAGGTAGAGTACCCATCACTACAGTGAGCAAACCTTCTTAATAATTGCTTAATCTAACATGTGATAAAGGATTAAAAACATGCAAAATCACTTGCTCCACTTTCTCTAATTCAGTGAGATAAGACCATCAGTCATCCACTGGTAAACCTAAATAATGTCCATTTATCTGTAACTTTTGGAATTATTAGGTTACATCTTGTATTATTCTAATTATAGTAACTTTGCCTAAACATTAACATAGATTTAGAAAAGGAATAATAATTTAATATCAATTGCAAGAAAAATGAATGAAAAAATATTTCATTGTAAAATGAATTTTTATGACACAGAAAGGCAAAAAAGTGATAAAATAATACAATGACAAGAGTAGCAGATAATGGGTAGTGAAGACATTATTGCACTGAGATTGAAAAGCAAATCACTTGGATGCATTTATTTTATTAATATTTAATTTAATCATAATTATACAATTATAATTAATTATATAAGTACACTTATATTTAATTTAATTAATATTCAATTTAAAATATATTTTATTAATATTTAGTCTTCTTAATTACTAGCATAATGGGTGATTGCCCTTGATTTCCTCCCTCCTTCTCTCTTATCCCTTCCTTCCTCCTTTCTTTCCCACACTCCCCTCCTTTAACCAATCCATCCCTCTCCCTCATACCTTCCTGTCTCTCTGCTTTTGTGGACCTTTGGGTTGAATGTATTTGTATAGACTGTGGTCTCTGTGGCAGATTAAGTGGCCCCCTCCTTGGGTAGACTCACTGATAGGGATACTCACCTTCATCTGTCTAGCCATAGCTCCTAAGAGTCCACCTGCATGCAATTATTTCTCCTGAGTTACCTGTTAGTCTATGGGTGAACATTGATATGTCAGTCATAGTGTATGTCTGGTGTGTATAAGTATCACTGTGGTAAGTTTCTGGTGTACCAGTCCTATTTTTAGTGAAATGACTTTGCTAGCTGTGGATCGCCCTACCATTAGGCTTTTGCAATCTAACTGTTCCTCTTCTGCAAGAATCCCTGAGCCTTAGGATAGAAGAGGTTTGGTTGGCCTGATATTTCGGTCAATCTTTGAGTCATTTGCCAAGATTAATCTGAAAATAACCACCAGCATCCACCTTTGTTCCTTCATTATATATTCTGGACATGAAATAATAATTAATTCTGAGAATTTAGACAGCTAGAATTTTAGATTGATGTTTTTGATAGAATATATATGTATATATGTACAATTTATAGTACTTAGACCAAACCAATTGAGCTTATTACAATGAATTTTTATCATCTTTTTAAGTTACTCATAATTATTAAAGAAATCATAAAATTTTGTAACCTTTACCATTCTTGGCATTTCATATCTCAGTTCGCAAGCTTTTTGAACACATATTTCCAATTTTTTTCTAATCAACTGTGGAAATAGATCAAACCTCCCACAATAGATTTATCACATAAAGTGATATGTGAGGCTGTAATCTATTAGTAGACTTTTGAATTTGTAATGGTACACTCGTAGCAAAGATCGTCGATGAAATAGAATGCATTTTTAGTCATTGTCTCAAAACATCACTGAATCATTGTTACTGGAGTCATAAGTTTTGATAGCCACAATAAAAACCATCTGAGGAAAACCTTGCCAATTTGGCTTATCATCTTGCATAATGCCATATTGCTCTGTTAGTGCAATCTTATGTTATTTTTGATTAAATAAAGAAATTGAATTAATTGAGAAAATAATCGAGGAGTTAGTTCTTATTATCAACATAGTCTCTTTTTCAACTTTTGTCACTACTTAGAAAACTTATTTAAATTGATTGGACTTTCTGGTATTAAAACAGGAAACTTCCCCTTGGGGAACAATAACATTATGACATTAATATGTTCCACCATGTTCAGCCAGGATAATTCAAACTTTGGCTCTGAATCCAGATAGATCTAAGCAATAACAGCAGCTTGAGGAAAAACACTAATCATGATATGATCTTTTATGCACAAGGAATTTGAATATCAAACAGAAGCAGAAAATTGATAATTTTCAATCTTTTTTTAATTTTCAATCTTATTCTATTAACATTAAAGTTATTTAACACATTAAGTATTTGCAAGCAATTTCACATCCATTAAAACTCATGGCATACAATATCTATTTCATAATCAACAGTGTTGCCTTCTAGTTTTATATACCTTGTATACCAATTAGCTTTCACAAAGGACCATGGTAACATTTATTGTCCCTATTTTCTTATTTTCACATTTTTTATTTATTTTTATTATTTTCCCTAGTTGTAAAATCTCAATGAGTAATAATCCTTGTTCCCCTCCTTCCTTCTTCCTCCTTACCCTCTGTCTTCTCTCTGCCTCCCTTTCTCCCTTCCTTCCATTCATCTACCCATCTCATTCCCTCCCACCCTCCTGGCTGTCTCCTTCTGTGATTCCTTGGGTTCCCTATGGATCATCTGATGGGTAGAGGTTCAGAACGTTTTGGCAGACCACATGGGCCTTCGTGGGCAGACCCACTGATAGGGACACTGCCCTTCACATGTCAAGTCTTAGCTGTTAAGGTTCTTACTGCTTGCAATTATTCTACCTGAGATCCCCTTTCATCTATGTGTGCTGATTTGTCAGCCATTGTGCCATTCTGGTAAGGACAAGCATAATTGCAGTGAGTTCCCAGATAAAGCAGCCTATTGTCTTAAGAAACAATAAACTGAACCATAAAATGGTGAAATAAATACATTTCTTTCTTTTAAGAGAGTGATAGAAAGAGGCAGAAGAGAGAAACGGGGAGAAAAGGTACATGCGTAAGTCAGAGGACCACTTTTGGAAAAAGTTTTTCTCCTTTTCACCATGTGGGCTCAAGGGACCAAATTCAGGTCACCAGATATGTATACAGGCAATTTTACCTGCTGAAACATCTTACTATTCCAGAGTAAAAACACCCAGTTGATAAGTCAGTTCACATATTTACTTACATCAAGATCCTATGCTTTGAAGTACTGTTTTGTTTAAACCTGTCTGAGCCCAAAATTTAAGTTTTGATTTGTGTCATTTTCTCAGCTCTTTCAAATAATATCTGATCGTTCCATCACTATATTTGGTGCTTGAAATAAATATTAATTAGGCATACTAAACCCAATGAACTCTCAGATATAGGAAGTCACGCTCTTAGGCAAGATCTACTGTGATATTTACAAAGATATACATTACGTGTTGTATAAACAATAACTTAGGAATGTCTGACCTTGGACATCACAGATTTTCCACAGCTTGGGTACAAGCCACAATATGGTTACAAACAAATCAGCCTGGGTAAAATTCTGTGTGTGTGTGTTGTGTGTGTGTTTGCGTGCACACATGTGTGCATTTGTGTGCACATTTGCATGTGTATGCGCATGTGTGTAATCAGCTAAGGCTAAATGTGTAGAAATGCTAAAAACAAATCTGTTATTTCCATATGAACTAAACAAATAGTAAATGCAATAATTTACAAATATTTCCAACTCAGACTCCTTCAAAGGAAATGAGTTGAAATTCTGTGGAATCAGGCAACTAGAAGATGAAGAAATGACATGCTAAGAAGAAGGTGGGTAAGTACAAATAAGACTTCTTTATGACTCACTTTGTTTATTTGTTCAGGCATATGTGGTCAATTAACTACTTTAAAATATTTCACACATAAAAACACATATTGGTAGCGTTGAAATGTCTAAAATATCATATTAAAATAACTTTTAAATATTTTAATAAATTAAAAAGATTGGATTATAAATATGATGCTTTGAAATTCTGCTTATCCACATAAACTCTGACAAAATATTTTGCCCAAACATTTTTTTTCTGGTGGAAGGATATCATTTTAAGGAAAGAAAGCACCAGATACATTTGTCCCAATGACACATGTGTATTATGTGGGCCTAGGGATTGCCTGAACTGCAGTTGCCTAGTTAACACATAGGAACCTTTTGTCAGCCCAGAGTCCTGAATTAAAAAAAGTCTAAATATGTATGGCTAGATAGATGTTTTAAAATTAATTAATATCTCCAGCCCCATTTGCACATTTTAAATCAATGTTTTTGATATGAATACATTAAAGAATGATTGTTACAGTAAATAATTACTCCATCTTACCATGAAACATTTCAACAAATAAAGGATATGCTCAAGATGTTATCACATTTCAATTCAAGTTAAGACATAAATGGAAATTATTACATTTTTTATTTTCCTCTATGTGCTCATTGAGCATGTGTGTGTTTGTTTGCATGTGGGTGAGAATACATACGTGAACCTGTGCATAAATCAGAGGGTACTTGAATCTGTGAACCTGTGGATGCCTAGGTGTGACAGGAGGAAATATCCTTGATTAACTACTCTGGGATTTTCCAGGTTCTGCCTTCCGGAACTGGAATGGCTGCCATACGCTCTTGTCGTTTTTATTGTGGGATCGTGGGATCAGAACTCAGACCCTTTTTCTTCTAAGCAAAGGCTTCAATCACTCCCCTCTCCCCAAAACAATTTTTACATTCCCAATTTAAAAGCTAAGAATGCTAAAGCTTTGATTAATGCAGTAAAGTACTCATCAAAGACACAGTTGCTTCTCTTAGGCATGTCAGCTTGCGATCCAGCTTCAAAGGCAGAATCTCTCAATCCAGTTCCAAACTCACTCATGTCCTCTTACATTATAATTCTGAAAAGACTGCACAGAATATTTCCAGTATGTCATCTTGCTCTGCATGTGATTTCTCTGTTTTCAAGAGAACTAGTAATGTTATTTCTAAAATTATGGCTATTGCTAGGAGACTAGGATTCCTAACTAGGATTGTGCCAACTGTGCCACAGTTGATAGAAAGATTAGGTTATCTACTCGGCATAATGAGAATATCCTCAAGATGCTTTCCAAAAGAGAGATGCCCTTTACTCATATGTTCTCAGTACACACAGGAGATGTAGAAGAGTCAAGATGAGAAATAATGAAACAAGAATCCTGCCTCAGAAGTAGTATTTATGGTAACAAAAATTTCTTAAACTGTGAGTTTTCCTAGAAATTAGGCTACCTTGCAGGAGAGAATTAAAGTGATAGCAACAAATGTTGTGTTTTAGAATTTTACAAAATAAAATAGAGTGTTTTAACACTTTTGGTAAATTTACTCTTACTTTTCTGAGATACAATAATATGTCCAAAGCCATTTAAGATACGAATGGCTTTTTTTTTTTTTTTACTTTTGCTTACAGTTAAAAAAAAGAAAGAGAATCTAATTTGTTGGCAAACACATGGTAAAAGGAAGAGAGGCCAGATGTTTCATTCCATCCACAGTTAGGAAAGAGAAAGCAGGAAACCGAACTGAGTCATCAAACCTCAGTACCTCATGACCACCCATTCCCCCAGCATACTCCATCTCCAAAGCTCCACAGATCTTTCAAACAGCATCAGCACCTGGGAACTAAATGTTCAAATATATGAACCTGTTGAAGGCATTTCACATTCAAACAATACATTTCAATGTCACATTCCAGAGAACACAACTTTCAGTATAAAGTATCCCTATAAAACATGTTTTTTGTAATTTTCTCCCATATTTTTCCTAATTATACAAGCTTAATTCTACCCGAGTCATCCTCTTTCTCTGCTCTCCTCCCTCACTCATCACTGCATTGCATTTTTCCCCTTCCCCTTCCTTTCACTCCCATCCCTCACTCCAGGTGCCTTCCCCTTCCCCCTTCCCACCCCTGGACCATCCATTTGTGTGAATGCCAAACCTCCCTCTGAGTCCTCCAGCCTACTGAAGGCTCAGGACACAGGCACAGCCCAGCCTGGAATGGGAACTCTATTATGACTGTTATCCCTTGTCTCTAAGGATCCTACTGCCTGGAGCCTTCTCCCTTGTGATCCATGCTAGACTTTGGGGGGTCCATTGTGCAAGTCAGGCAAAGTCCAATTCTGGCAGCTGCAGCCCTAAATTGTGTGGAGTACTTTGCATATTATTGTTCTTCCCCATCTTTAGGATCTTACAATCTTGTTTGTCACATTACTAACAGACGATTCTCATGGGGTTACATTCCACAATATTAGGGTTTTTTTTTTCCCTGTATGTTCCTTTGTCCCTACTATATCCCAGCCCCCCATTCTGCCTTAGGTATCTTTTCCTATTATTCCCTCCCTTACCCTAGTTTTCATGGTAACCTAAAATCCCCCTGTCCAGGCCCACGAACCAGCACGAACACGAACCTACAAACTTGGGAATCTGAAGTGGGAGCGGAAGGAATTAAAAGTTTCAGGCTTGGATCAGAGGGGGTCTTGGATGTCCACCATCATCCAAGCCAACTTTATTGTAAAAGTACAGGGTTTTTATAATCAAGAAGCAGGGCCAAATTCTTTACAGGACTATGTAAAATGCATACATTTTGGTTAACAAAAGGAAGACAGGAGTGACACCCAATTGCCTTGGGGCAGACATATTGCCAGGTATGCTAAACATGCATGCCACCTTGTTGCTAGAAGGGAATGGACAATGGTCCCTGTGTTAACATCTCTTTTGATAGGCAGGAAAGAACTGATAGGGAGGGAGAACACCCAGCCAGTTTCTTAGAGAAACAAAAGCTTTCCAAACAACCTGGGAGTTTTCTCCACTTCCAAGGAGGGAGCTCAACCTATCATTGTCTGGTAGACAAGAGGCAAACTAAACCACCCAAGGGAGGAGTCACTCAATGGCCTGTTCAGTTGCTAATGTATCATCCAGAGTGCAGGCTTCTGGGCATAGCAACCCCCACATCCCCCTTTAAAGGATTTTACCTTATCCATTCCTTCCTACCATCCCACCCATTGATCATTACCAAAATTTGACTCTTACAATAATTCCAAACCAAATACATTGTCAAGAATATCAACACATCCTATAAAAGATATAACATAAGGCATTTTTGTTAAAATACACTAACTCCTGGAAACTTAACACTATGATGCTGAATGAGAATTGGATTCAGGAAGAAATTACAAAGGAAATTCAAGATTTCCTGAAAGTGAACGATAATGAAAATGCAACTTACCAAAATCTCTGGGACACAATGAAAGCTATCCTAAGAGGTAAGTTCATAACTCAAAATGCCTGAACCCCAGGGCTGACGGACCAGGAGGACCTCCCCCTGCGCCCAGGCCCCAGCTGCCCTTGGGTTAAATAGCTCCACCCCGAATCCCCCATCCTCCCTTTCACCCCACCCTGCTCCACTGGTGTGCTCGGTCCAGCGGGGCCTCACCCGTGACCTAGGTAAGCTCTGTCCCTGCCCACCCCCAGAACTCCAAGCCAAATAATTCAGTTTAGTGAAATTGAAAGAGAGTTAAAACGACAATGCCAAAGTCAAAGTGCAAATCCATGAGAAGCAACACTCAAGTAAACAAATTTCCCACTGAAGAAATTAATCCCATAATGTTAGACTCCGACCAGAACAAACCCGTGGAAAATGGCCAAGAAAGCCTGACCCAGGGTAACGACTTTCAAAATATGATCATTACCATGTTCAATACTATGAAAGAGGAAATCAGGGAGGAATTACATAATCGAATCAATCGCTTTAAAGAGGAACACAACAGACATTTGGAGGAGTTGAGAAAAACTGCAAGAAATGCCTAAATCAAAAAAAAATGGAAACATCAGAAATAACAATGGAGCTAAAAGCTTTAGAGACACTAGAGCAATCTGATCCCAAAAGCAGTAGAAGGGAGGAGATTAGCAAAATAAGGAGAGAAATATCTGAAATAGAGATTAGGAAAACGATACAGAAAATCAAAAAGTCAAAAACCTAGTTTTTTAAAAAAATCAATAAGATTGATACACCCCTAGCTATATTAACCAAAAGCAAGAGAGAGAAAGCCCAAATTAACAAATTTAGAAATGAAAATGGAGTTATCACTACTGATACCCAAGAAATCCAGAGAATTATAACATCATATTTCAAAAACTTATATTCTGTGAAATTTGACAACACAGAAAAGATGGGTAAATTCCTAAGTAAACACAACTTACCTAAATTGAATCAGGAAGTTGTGAATTATTTAAATAGTCCTATAACATATGAGGAAATTGAGGAAGTAATCTCAAATCTTCCCACCAAAAAATGTCTTGGACCAGATGGATTCAGCACAGAGTTCTACCAGACATTTAAGGAGCTAATAACACCAATACTCCTTAAACTGTTCCACCAAATAGCAAAGGAAGGAACACTACCAAATTCCTTCTATGAAGCTAATATCATCTTAATCCCAAAACCTAATAAAGATACATTTAAAAAAGAAAACTATAGGCCAATCTCTCTGATGAACACAGATGCAAAGATTCTCAATAAAGTCGTAGCAAATTGGATTCAAAAACATATGAAAAAGATCATCCACGGGGATCAAGTAAGCTTTATCCCAGGCACACAAGGTTGGTTCAACATACACAAATCAATAAATGTAATTCACCATATAAACCAGTCCAAAGTTCAAGACCACATGATACTCTCAATAGATGCAGAAAAAGCTTTTGAATAGATCTAACAGCCCTTTGTGATCAAAACCCTAGAGAAAGTTGGAATGGAAGGAACCTTTATCAATATAATAAAAGCTGTATACAACAAGCTAACAGCAAGGATTATACTCAGTGGGGAAATACTTGAATAATTCCCGCTTTGATCAGGCACTAGACAAGGGTGTCCACTTTTACCACTTTTCTTCAATATTGTACTTGAAGTCTTAGCTGGAGCCATAAAACAAGAAAGGGACATAAAAAGGATTCAAATTGGCAAGGAAGAAGTCAAGTTATCTCTATTTGCAGATGACATGATGCAAATCACCTGAGTGATCCCAAAAACTCCACCAGGAACTAACACAGAAGTTCAGCAGGGTGGCAGTACATAAAATAAATGTACAAAAATCAGTGGCCTTCCTCTAAGCCCAGGATGAAAGAAGTGAAAAAGCCCTGAGAAAAACAATCCTATTTACTATAGCCCCTAAAAAAATGAAATACCTTGGTATAAACCTAACCAAGGAAGTAAGTGACTTCTATAATGAAAACATTAAAACCCTAAAGAAAGAAATTGCAGAAGACACCAGAAGGTGGAAGGCCTCCCATGTTCCTGGATTGGCAGAATCAACATCATAAAAATGACCATCCTACCAAAGGCAATATACAGATTCAATGCTATACTAATGAAAATCCTAAAGCAATTCTTTAAAGAAGTTGACAAAGCAATCTCAAAATTCATATGGAGGCACAAAAGACCCAGGATAGCAAAAACAATCCTGAGTAGCAAAAACACTTCTGGAGGTATCACCATACCAAACCTTAGTCTATACTACAAATCCATAATTGTAAAAACAGCCTGATATTGGCTCCAAAATAGACACACAGATCAATGGATAAGAGTTGAAGACCCAGATGTAAGTCCACACCACTATAGCCATTTGATCTTTGACAAAGGGGCCCAAAAACTCCAATGGAAAAAGAACAGTATCTTCAACAAATGGTACTGGCAAAACTGGATCTCCAAATGCAGAAGTTTAAAACTGGACCTGTACTTGTCAACATGTACAAGAATTAACTCCAAATGGATCAAGGACCTTGATATGAGGCAGAGACTATTAAAACCATAGTTGAAATGGTAGGGAACTCCCTCGAGCTGATTGGGCTAGGCCAACTGTTCCCAAATGGACATCCAATAGCACAGTCACTACAAACACAACTCAACAGATGCTATCTTGTGAAATTAAAGAGCTTCTGTTCAGATACAGAGATTGTAACTCAACACACAGGCAACCCACAGAATGGGAGAAAATTTTCACTAACCACATATCTGATAGAGCTCTATTATCCAGAGTGCACAAAGAACTTGGAAAACTAAACACCAAGGAAACAAATGGCCCAATTAAAAAATGGGCTTTGGAACTTAAAAGAAAGCTTACCGAGGATGAAATTAAAATGTCTAACAAATATCTTAAAAAATGCTCCACATCCTTAGCTGTCAGGGAAATGCAAATCAAAACTTCCCTGAGATATCATCTCACCCCTGTCAGGATGGCAAAACATCCACAGTACAAACAACACCAAGTGCTAGAGAGGATGTGGAGAGAAGGGAAATCTCCTACATTGCTGGTGGGAGTGCAGGCTCATACAACCACTCTGGCGAGCCGTCTGGCAATTTTTAAAGAAGTTAAAGATTGAAATGCCATATGACCCTGCTATTCCACTTCTGGGAATAACCCCCCATACAGCAAAAATTCACCTCGATAGCACAAGCACGACCATGTTCATAGCAGCACTGTTTACAATAGCAAAGTCTTGGAATCAGCCCAAATATCCAACAGTTGACGAATGGATAAGGAAAATGTGGTACATTTATACAATGGAATACTACTCAGACATCAAAAGTGATAAATTAATATAATTTGCCGGAAAATGGATGGAATTAGAGACAATTATATTGAGTGAAGTATCCCAGACATGGAAAATTAAGTGCCATATGTACTCCCTAATAGGTGGATCCTAGTACCAAACTCACTTAGATACACTGAAAGACAAATCTCTAAAATACCTACAGTAATTGTAAAGATTATACACAGGAGGGATGGGAAAGGAGGGCCCCACCAGAGACAGAGGGGACCATGTTACAGCAGAGAAAATAGGCCACCATCAAGGACTGCAAGTAAGTAATGAGATATCTCATTAAGTTCACAGACTTTCCTCCCTGATCATTTCCAACTGAAGGGGGTACGATCCTACTAGAAGGGGAGCGCATATAGGCTTCCAGATAGAAGGTAACCATTTTGCAAATGGGTGATTGACCCCTCTCTCACTGTGGTCTCCTACTACTATTCCATCTACCTTTGAATAGACTCTTATAACAAGATTCTAATTTAACAGGTTTTTAATCTCTGGCCAGGGGGTGACATCCAATACCCATCAGGATGGAACCAAGGGCATTGCAAGAATAGCAAAACTGAAAAAAAAATCATCAGCAAACCATAATTCATAACATCAGAGACTCTATATCAACCACCTGGAATCAGGCCTGCCTAATCTATCCCCATCCTGAAGCTCAGAGAAATTTGCGGAAGAGGGGGCAGTAAGATTGTAAGAGCACAAGGATGGGAGGAGTCATGATATGCAAGATACTCCACACAAGTTAGGGTCGAAGCAATTATAACAGGACTCTGCATGATCTGCACAATGACCAACATATCATAGATCCTCAAATTCTAGCATGGACTAAAAGCACTAGGATCCTTAGAAGCACGGGATTAACAGTCACAATAGTGTTCCTATACTTAAGAGGAACACAAGAAAGAGTTCTAGGAATTGCCACTGAGTCCTTATACCTCATCAGAGAGGAGGACCCAGAGGAAAGTTTGATATACTCATTAAAGAATGCTTCAGAGATGGAGGGAGGGGGCACTGGGAGAAAGGGAGGGAGGGGGAAAGGAAGGGACAAAGCAGGGAAGGAACAGGGAGGTCCAGGGAGGGGTGGAGGGAGGGAGGGGACAGTGGTTCCTATTATGTTTGTATGAACAGAAAAAATAAAAAAATAACAGAAAATGAGAAAAAAACATTTTTGTTTCTTTGTCTGAGATACCACACACAATATTCATTTTTCCAGTTCTATCAACTTACCAATGAATTCTGTAGTCTTATCCTTTCTGATGACTGAATAGTATTCCATTGCTTTTATGTACCACATTTTCATTACCCATTCCTCTGTTGATGGGCATGTTGGCTGATTCCATTTTCTTGCTGTTGTGAATAGAGCTTCAATTAACATGGATAAACAAGTGTCTTTATAATAATATCTAGAGTATTTGGGAGATATTCCTAGGAGTGATATAGCTGAGTCATATGGCAGTTCCGTTTTTAACTTTCTGAGGAACTGCAGCATTGATCTACAAAGAGGCTGTACCAGTTTACTCTCCCGCCAGCAGTAAGTATCCCTTTTCTACATATCCTCACCATCATTCTCTTGTTGTTTGTGCTTTTGTTTTTAGACATTCTGTCTTGGATAAGGTGATATTGAAGAGTAGTTTTACTTTGCATTTTTCTGATGACCATGGAAGTTGAGCATCTTTTAAGGTATTTGTTTGACATTTCGGTTTCTTTTTGTGTGAGGTTTCTGTTTAGTTTTGGCTCAGGAAGACAGAATCCTGCCTCAGAAGTATAAAGAACCATAAACATGAATAATTAGCAGGTAATGTAGCCCCCAAGGAAGCCTATGGAAAATTTTCTAATCCATGTATTAAAACCATAAAGCAAAGCAATAAATAGAAGAGCGATATAGGATTATTATGAAAGACATCCTTGTACCTTCAAGGCACACACACTCAAGTGTCCTCGACACACACCTTTTCACATCCATCACATGCACCACACCACACACACACACACACACACACACACACACACACACACACACAGAGTGCGGGGCGGAATGACAGGGAACAAAGCAAAAATAAATACAACAAGAAAAAAGTCTCTATCCTTAAAAGTATGTAAATTTGGGCCAGAGGATGGTTCAGATATTAAGGTTATGCCTCACAAGGAGAAGGTCTTGAGTTCAGATCCTGGATCACATATAAAAATGCCAGGAGGAATTGACAGTGGCCAGTACTTCCTTTTCTGGAAGACAGAGCTTAGAAAACTCCAAAGAAAAGCCAAGAGATGGTAGAGCAATCCAGAGTGATTCCCAAAGTCCACTCTAGTTCTCCACAGGCACATTCTGATACATGCACACAAAGACACACACAGTAAATAAAAGAAAATTCAAGGTTTTTCCATTATAAAGCCAACTTTGAATGTATTTCTTTCTAGAGTTCCTTACTTTCTAGAGTAACCTTATGTTTAGTGTTATTATGATTTGAATAATGGTCACCAAAGTTTCATGTGGTAGAGTTTGGTGAACAGCTTTAAGACTTTTTAAGTTGCTGGAATTATTAGGAGGTGAAATCTATTACCAAGCATGTAGATCATTGGGTATTTATCTTTAAGGTTTGGTTATTGGTCCATAATTACCATTTTTTTTCTGTTTTGTGGTCTGAAAATTCAGGGAGTTTTTTGCTCTATCCCAGATTCCTTTTCTTTCATCTAGAACCCTGGCTCTGCCTGCTCTTGAAGTGGAAGCTCACTGAAGCCAACGGAGAAAGAGTCAATCTTTTATGATTTAATTATCTTAAGTGTTTCATTATCCTGACAGTTAGAAAATATTAATGTATTAGTATACATAAACCACATATATGCATAAATGTTTCACATAGTCTTCATGTTTCTGATAATGACTACATGACCTAAGCCACATGCCTGTTATTTTCATTTGCAGTTGTTACACTTTAACACCATAACAGGAGAATTCATACCACCAACAGGAATAGAGAGAAATGGGCACACAATATACCCTTACACACACACACACACACACACACACACACACTAACCTGAAGGACAAACATCCTTTCTCTCTGGCTATCATGTCTGAATGCCTGCATGTGAAAATGAATATCCAACTCTCTCCTCTTTCCATCTTAACTGCTTCCCAAGGGAGTAGTCCGACACACTATGGGCTGGGTCTTACCACATGGATTAAATAATTTTCCTAGACTTCCTTGGGGGCTACATTACCTGCTAATTATTCACAGACAAGCCTAAAGACTCTAACTTCATTTGTAAAGTTGATACCAGTATCTGCCTGACACAAGAAATATATTAAATCTAGTTTAATTAATTTTATAAATGAACACCTTGAAAATCAGTATCCAGTAAAGGAAATGAATCCTTTTCACCTGTAAGCACATGTGTCTTATCTCAATATTAAATCCTTCATTTCCTGTACTGATTATAAAGATTATCACCTCTGTCTAATTCTGCTTTTCTTCCTTTGAAATATCACAGGTTGAACCTTTTTTAATTTTATATGTGAGTGTTTATGTAAAGAAATTGACATTTTTGGGTTTTGTTGTACTGATAAAATTTACTGTTTGTTTTCTATTCAGTCTTCATCCAATTATCTCTGTCTATAGAGACAGACAGAGAGGAGAGGAAGAGGGAGAGGCAGAGAGAACATCCGTATGCATTCTATGGTACATGGATAGAGGTCCTGAGTTTGGATCCTAGACCCCACGTATAGATGCTGGGCGGAAGTAGTGGTGGCCTGCCTTTCTGGTCCTGGTAGGGCAGAGCCTGTGAATCCTGGAGCAGAGTAAATAAGGAGGAGGTGGAGGCGGTCCATGGTGGTTCCTGAATTCGCCCGTGGTTCTACACACACACACACACACACACACACACACACACATGCAGACATGCACAATTGAATAAATAATAAAAATGTCTTCTATCATGTGGAATAATGGGATCAAACTTGAGTCATCAGATTTGGCATTGTATTACCTTTTTTTAACTTAGATATGGAATCATGATAAAATCATCTGCTATCGAATCTACTTTTTTGTTGTCTAAAATGTTGTTCATAGAAAAATGTCATATATATTTGATTTACTTTGTGTACTATTAAAATATCATAGTTAAGGGAGTTGAGCTAACTTGATAAATTTTGATTCACTGCAATTATAATTTAAAGGGGTTCAAATTTGTTCATTTTTGACACAGTGACTTTCTTTCTGTATTTGTATCTATGGAAACATTGCTAGATTGTTTGGTTAACAATATAGTCCAGACTCATTTTATACAATTTTTGTTCCAGAATTGGAATAAGCCCATTTTTTCAAATAATTTCATTTTCTCAAGTAGAAAATGATGTAATCTAACCAAACCATATTTATTAAAGTTGCTCATCAATTCTGGATAATTGAAACTTTCTATTTTTCCTTAGTGGTCATGCTTATTGAAACAGAAACTTATACCATGCTATTTCTTTCATCACTTTTAGCAGTTTTAGACATACACTTAATCAATGACTTAATAAAACATTTTTGAATGCCATCTATGTCTCTTTTATTCACATTGACAATGATGGTTCTCAAGTCTAAAGGCAATATGGAATTAGATTGTCCCATAATTGGCAATTTTCTTCTCTGTCTCTCTGTCTCTCTCTCTCTATATATATATATATGTGTGTGTGTGTAAAGAGAGCATTGTGTATGACTATGGAAGCCCAAGAGTAGCTTTGGGAATCATTCTGGATTGCTCATTGTGGATTGCTCTACCTCCTTATTGTTTCACTTTGGGGTTTGACTAACTCTACCTTTTAGGACAGGAAATTTTGACTGTCTCCCATTTCCACTTTGCATTCTTACTTGGAATTTAGGGAACAAACAAAAGGCCTTTTCCTTTTGAGGCAAAGGCTCTCATCCTTGGGCTGTCTCTCCAGTCCCAAATTTTTGCTTTGTAAAAGTATATACACAGCATTCTCTACTGCAAAGATAAGAGATCCGTGAGGAAACAGAATCAATCCTACAGTTGCATCATGAGTATATGATAGATTTTCATGGAGGCAAAAACTGATATCTGAATACATATATGTAGTACAGAATATAGTCCAATTACATTTGTTCTATGTATTCATATGTCTTCACTCATGTGTCTGTGTGAAGGTGCATGCATGTGTAGTTGCAGGTCTGCATGCAAAGTCTAGAAGAGGATTTCAGCTGTTTCTATTCATCATTCTCTGGCTGCTACTCCAAAACAAGGTTTCTTCCTGAATTTTAGTCTTGCCTCCTTTAAGTGGAAGCCAACAAGTCTCAGTGATTCCTCCTATTTTTGTTCTCTTCAGAAACAGGTGTTTGTTTTCCTGGTGTCTGTTGGAGATGCTAAGGTTGTTGCAAGGTTCCTGAAATCTGATCATGATCTGAAGCAAATACTGTTATCCACTGAGACACATCTATGCTACAGAATCTAATTTAATCATTTTATAAGTATTTTAATCATTCTTTATTCTACTCACAATTTGAAGACACATTATCTACACTGAAATCTACAGTGAAAATATATAATGTACAGAATTCTCTAGCTTAATTAGTTCCAAATATTTTTATTATTTTATTTCTAAAAAAAAAACTTTTATGGGTAGACTACAAAATGTAGACACTAGATTTTTACAGATCCTGTAATGGTTCTTGCCCTTGTACAGTTAAAAAACAGAAATACATATTAAAATATACACACACTAAACATATGAATAAGTAAAAATAAAAAATGTGAATGAATTCATTTTCCTAATTGTAATATTAATAATCTAAAAGAAAACAAAGAAATTAATTTCACAGTAAATATCATTGTTCAGGTGCATCATTAAAATAAAATTAACAGCAAATGCAAAAAATTAGGAATTTCAAAATAATATATTCATGAATAATTTCAATGTGAAAATGTCAATAAGTAATCTCAGAAAAATATACTTAAATAACTTGCCAAATCTTTATATGCAACTTAATGTTCAAGATCCATAGGGACTGGTCAACTATTACTGTATTCTTACTAAATTTTAAAACTCTTAAAAAGAGATATTTTTTCAATGCATAAACTAATAGTAAATTGAATATAAATGTTTTATGTGCTTTTTAAAATTCCTTTGACTATAATGAAATCCCATTTTCATATTCTCAATAAGTGGTTGAAATCAAACTTTTTAAATTATTTGCAAATATGGAAAAAAATACCCTAGGTAGTGAATATAGTGTTACTTATACATTATCTTATACCTTCTGCATTGCAAATGAATTATTCATAATTGTCACAATATTGTGGTGAAATATTAATTAACAAACAATTTCTACATAAAAATAATTGATGTAGAAGCCTTCATTAATAACACAAAATGCTTAAGATAAACTTTCATGTTCATGTGATTGAGGGCACAAGTTGTGGGAGATGTTAATAACTGTATATCCTCTCAAGATGATTTGCAATGTTTTTCAATACATCTTAAGTGGAATGATTCTGAAAATGTAGTTTATATTGATAGTACTCTATTTGCTTGTACAAGCATTTTAGAGATACTGACTCAGTCGTACCTGGTAACAAAAATATAGAGGAAATCATTTTCTGCAGATAGAAAACCTCAGGACCAATATACAAAATTAATTGTTCCATGCCAATCAACCTCAAATTCTTAGATTTAGGATATGGACTGAGGTATGTGATTTCCAAGTCTTAACTTCATGCATTGCAATAGTCATCCATATATTGTTGTATTTAGTTTATTACATTTAAAGTCAATTGTTTTTATCTCCATGACTCACTGATGGAAAATGCACATATATCCAGCATTTTATTCTTGATCTGATGAAGTTGAAGTATGGATAAATGAATCACATTCAAAGAACTTGGATCCAGTACTACTCCTATTTAAGAGGATGTTAGATAATTTTCAGACATAAAATTTACTGCATGGGTGTTGAAATGGTCAATATTGCTTTTATTTGACTTCTGAATACAAATGTCCTTTGGAAAATTGTGATAAGTATTGATGGCAATTAACCAGTTAATATCAGAATACATAAATATGAATATATACGTATTCCTGTTTTCTAATTAAAGTAAAAGGTTTTTGAAACAAATTAAGTTCATTAAATTTAGATCAATAAAATGATTTTTCTACCTTATCGATCAATGAATAGGGAGTTGACTTTTGATGGAGTATGAAATTATTATGTTACTTGACTTCTCTAAGAGTATGAAACTACATACTTTCTAAAATATTTGAAAAGCTTAAGTTTCTTTCAAGTTTAAATATTAAAATATATTCTTATATGTTTGTAGTCACATGCAATCACTCAAAAATTATTAGACAACAAATGAAATTAGGAGAAAAATGTCTTTATCTTTTATTGTCAAAATTCAATATATTCACATCCAAAATCCTATACATATATTTATAAATATAGCATTCATTGATAATTTTCAAGCACATATTAAGTGTTCATTGATTATACCAGGAATCATGTCAGGTGTACAGTGACTCTAGTAAACCATAAAAAATTCCCAATTCATTGATTACAGCAATATTTGTTTAATTTAGCATATAGTGAAGATTTACAGGTAAATAACAATAAAATAGAAATATTCATATTAATTACAGATGTGATAAGATAACAGATTTTATGAGACTAAGAATTATTTTTATGTGAATAACATCCTCAAATATCAGACATGAAGGATACATGATCATTGCAGAAGTAATGCTAGTTTTGTAATAAAAATCGAGGAAAATATAATACAATGGCCTGATAGTAGTGGTAAATTAAATGTTGAAAAATCAAGATTGAAGACTGGTTGAAATACTGAATTTAAAAATAAAAAAATGACTCTGGCAAGGTAGGACACAAATACAACATTATAGAAGATACACTGAAAGGCATTGCAGTGAGAAGTGCCATTTTAAATGTAGCTATTTATATCCAGGTAAAGACAAGAAAAGAGTGATAATATTTGTATCTAATATCTATTACTGTTTCAGACATATAAAGCTGCAAATTTATTCTATGAATAAAAATAAAATATTACCTCTTCTTTTTTATCTAAATTTTTGTTTCAAAATATAGATTTGAAAAGTCATACTACTTCTCTTTTTGAATGGAGTTTCATCGTTTTTTTTTTTTTCTTACTACTGTGACAAAAATACCCTGAAAGAAGCAAGTTATGAGAGAAAGGATTTAACTTGAATCATAGTTCAAGGATATAGAGGATTATATTTCCTTTTTCCCTGAAAATGCCTTAATTCTGAAATCTAATTCAAGTTGCTGGGTTATCTCATTTTGACCTACATGGGCAGGAGTCCATCCCTCAAAGAATCTGATTTTCCTACATAGATCAAGGTGTCAACTTGACAACTGAAGACTGGGCTATGGGAAGATTTGTGAAAAATTGGCAGATAAGCTGTATTCAACCTATAGGAGAGTATTTGATATTGAAATACTCAGCCCACAGTAGGGGCATGTACTGCACAGGTAGAGAATAGAGAGGGAACTAGTTCAGTGGTTTGGCACACTTCTGCATATTTGGAAAGACTTGCAGTCTAGAAAGAGAGGTTAGCCCTCTCTCAGAAATTACTGAGGGTATCGTACAGCCAATTCCCTTGACTACTAATGTTGGTATGAACTCTTCTGCCAAGCTGGACTAAGAAATGTAACTCAGAATCATAGCAAGAAGGAAACTCCATTTTTGCCCTAAGCTCTTTGATTGTAAATTTATGAAAAACATACAGACAAGCTGCAATACTGATCCACCTAGAGATTTGATGAACAAAGCCATTTTTCATTTTCTCCTTCTTAATAAGAGAAGGGAAGAAATAGGACCTACTGAGATTCCACCATCAAAACTGTTAGCTCTATGAGTTGCCAGCTCAGAGAGCAAAACATTTCTTTTGCTCTCTTTGCTTTTGTTCCAAATTCTAAAAATGCTTTTCTACTTATCTTTCTTCTCCAAGAAATTGCCAAGACTCCCACATTTATCACCACAATCCCTGCTGGTCCTTTTTTCCCTACTTCTAAAAGGAAATTCTTTTTCCTCTTGTCCAAGTTGACTTTTGAAATAATTATAGATTGTTTTATCTCCTCATTGCTTTGCTGTGGGATTTTCCTGTCTCCAGTTTCCAGTGCAGGAAGTACAAGCTGCTGCCATTTTTGCCTAGAGGTTCTACATGTGATCTGGAATTAAAGCAATGGTCTTTCTGCTTATAAGGCATAGGCTTAACATATGAGTCATCTTTTTCAGCCCATAAAAGAAACATTGGCTTTTATATATTACTTACATCTTTCTTGCTTTTAATATTGTCACTGACAGAAATTATGACTATATAGATATATGACATCAAGGGTGCATTTGATCATGTTGTGGAAGTCATGGTGGCAGGAGTTGGAGACAACTGGTCATAATTGCATCTACGGTCAAGAAAAGGAAATCAATGAATGAACACATCTTTGCTAGCTTTCTCCCATTCCATTCAGTGCAGTCCCAGTGGAAATAAACAGATAAATCATCTGAGTGACTACACTCCAAGTTGTATCTGATTGAAACTCACCTGCAATTGATAGTTTATTTGCATACTAAGAGTATCAGCTTATTAGTTTGCCTATTTAACTCAAGCATTACATTAGGCTTTGTGCTTCACTGAGGAAACTTAGAAATTCATTATGGAAAGAAATCTTTGAAACAGGTAGACGATCCTCACAAAAATGATTTAATAGGATTGTTTAGGGTAGAGAATTAGTTCTCTACATTGTCAGAATGAGAAACAGTCCAAGTTTCTTCTTATTAGTATTATCAAAGTACTTTCTTCTCTATATATTGGAAACTATTTTAGTAAATTACATTGGTTTGAGAATGCATCAAAATGTGTTTCTTTCAAGTAAGACATTAAGAGGTTTTGGTATAATTTCCATATACCAAATTTTCCATATACAGAGCTTTACAACTTGCACAGAAAATACTTAAAATGTTAATGAAATATATTTTGTAAGACATAAATAACTAGAAGAAGCAATCATTTTATTGCTTCTTTTTATTACATTTTTATTACATTTTTGCCTAATTATATAAGCTCAATAAGTAGCCCTTCTTTTCCCTCCTTCCTTCCCCCATTGTCCCCAATTGCACTCCTCACCCTCCCACATTCATTTTCCTTCCCTCCTCCTCTCTTGGTGCTTCCTTCTTTCTCCCTCCCATCCTCCAGAGCATCTGTTCATGTGGGTGCTGAATTTCCCTCTAGGGAAATTCTGTTGCTCCTTAAATCTTGTTTCTATTCTTATAAAACATATAGACTTTTATCAATTGTCCATATGATTCACAACAAATAACATTTTGAATTCAAGTTAGTAACTTCTATATTTTTAATTAGCTATCAAAAATGACAGCTATTTTTGGGCTATTAAAACAAATAGCATTTAGCTTGATATAAACATCTCAATACATATTTGAAAAGCTCTCTTGATAACTGACATATTTGGGGATATATAATATTTAAAACTTTTTAATAATCTTCATATGTGAAAGCTACAAAGAGTGGATCTCAACCTAGTCTTCAGGACTATTGGAAATGGAATTTACTAACTTTTTGTTAAACATTAATATCAATAATTAAAATATTAAAATAAATTTTACATAAATGTTCTTAGAAGCTTGTTGAAGCATGAAGACCAAGAAAATGTTTTACTTTGAGATGTCAATTACAGATTCTATTGAAAGTACTAATAGCTTATTAAAATATTCAGAATCTCATTTAAGTTGAAATTGTTATGTAAAATTCCATTAAAGTCATCAGCTCTCTTGACAATCAGTGTTTTATGGAAGAATAGTTAAGCTTAACATTCAAGAATCTTTCTATTTAATGTCAGTCTTCATAGAAAAGACTTAATTTGTGACATACACCAATATATATAATAAAATTATCTATAATGACATTGTAAACATAGAATAATATGTTTTGTTAGATGAGAGATACCAAGTGTTAGGAGATTTTAAGTAGATGTTAATAATATGTCTCAAAATCTCTTGCATTTCAATTAGGTAATTCATCCCTGTTTCCTAAATTATGAAATGGAAGTGATTGATAGCCTTTATTTTAACTGGAGGAACTTGTGGGTAAAAAGATTTCTGAACAAGAGGGGAAAATTGCATATTTTCTTTGGGAATGACCAGAAGGAACATAAACTGAGTTTTGGATATATTTTTGAGATTAAAAGATATAACAAAGTTTTTTGAGATATTATAAGCAATCATATATTCAAGCATAAAATGATCATATTCAGAAATAATAGCTTTTCATCTAGTTTTTATATTTCATTTTCTGAAGAGAAACATCATCAGTCTATACTAGGTAGCATTCAAGTAGGGTATAATACATAGTCTAAACTGTATTTGATATATATTTATGTGCCCAATAATTTTTTTAATAATTCACTTGGTCTATAATATTTCTCAGGTTTTATGTTGAATGGTCACTATCACAAGCTTTGAATAAAGGCAGTCTCTTTTCAAAGTATTTAAGCATCAATTAAAGGTTTAACATTTCATAGATATACAATGCCTCTTAAGTGTAAAATTATGGCAAACTTTAGAATTCACATCTCGTTTTTGGCTTACATATGAGCTTGAGAACATACTATGAGAACAATTAACAGTGGAGACTAGCAAGAAGAAATAAATTTTTCTAGTGAGAAAAAATGTTATATTTGTTAGCTATTGCTAGACCATCTTGTAAACTGCTTCCATTTTGTAAGAGTGTTATGTGTTATCCATATTTATGCCATTTTGTATCGTATCTTCATCTTGGTGTGCAGTGACAATTTCCAGAATTGAGAATATTGATTTAAAAATAGCAATACATGAACTAAAATTAAATTATTTCTTTGAATTCTTCACTCCTACCCTGCTGCACACCAGTCTTAGCTCTATCAATATATGAACACAGGCCAAAAATAGCAGTATTATCAACAGGTTTTCATTAACTTTCTCCTTTTCTTTCCTAAACTATCCTAGTATGTAGTGGACAGATGACTTTGGTTCTTCCCTAAAGATATCATTTCTCCTGAACAATGTGCTGCCGTTGAGCCAAACATCCTTTGTCTGCTCTTCTCTGACTTTACAATAGGAATCTGCCAAGAAAATAAGAGCTTATAATCTCAAAATTCTCTTAGAAATATTGTAGTAAAATTGACTAAGATAATACTAAAATAAAAAGGAATATAGCTCTTCCAGGAAATTAGGAAAACTCCCTGAAGTTGTACAAGCTAATGTGTGAAGAAATCATTTTTAAAACTTTGTAATTGCTAGAAGAACTAAGAGTGACATTGAACACGAAATTATTAAGAACCAAATCTGCATCATGGAAAAATGTTAATTCTTAGGGCCATAAAAGCAGTCTGAGATTTGTTTTTCAAGGCTCAAAGTGACTTTGTTAGGTAACAGTAAACCGGGATTATGAACAGGAAATGTTTTGAAATATTAGAAAAAATTAGCCCTGTCACATTGCCCTTTCTTTGTGCCTCAGGTCTTGTACAACATAGGAGTACAAATAAAAATGTAACTTTTATTGGGGGCTTCTTTTTAGTGAGAAATAAGAAAGAAAGGAAATAGATATGAATAACTTCACAGAAGAGAGATCACAATGACAGATTTTGAGTAAGACATTAAATAAGCCAAATTAAACTCAGTATTTTCTGGGTAATTTTCAGAACTTTGTTACCCTAACAGATAAAGGATGTGTATTATTATAACATTTTATACTGTATATTCCTAGTATATGGGGAAGTAACATATGAAATTTATTTAAATAATATACATTTTTAAATATTTAAATTGAAATACATCTTAAACACATTTTTTTTCAGTCTTGTGAAAAAAGATTTAAAAGATCTTCTGCTAGGTATATATGTCACTCTCAGAATAACAAAATGGTGCATGATATAAAATGTGCAAGTAGATGGTAATTATTCTCTAAAAATAGTTTAGAGCACTTCAATCGACACAGAGTTATAAAAGACAGTGAAGATTTTCTGTATCTTTGACCAAAATTAATATACATTATTATGGGACAGCCATTATTAAATCTTCTAATGTTTAATTACTCATTTACAGCTAGCTCTTCCTTTTCATTTTATCAGTATTGTGTCTTATATACAGATAAAGACCCGAGAAATTCAACTCCCGAATAACAGAATGTATTGTAAAGGGAAAAATAAAAGCATCTGCAACACTTCTTTGAACTAGGGTACAAACAAACAAACAAAAAAAATCAGTTCCCCCCCACCCAGGAAGACATGAAGATATTGGAATCTACTGGATTCCAACATACCAACATAGGTAACATATCCTCAGAGCTCTCAAGGCTCTTTAAGTCTGTTGATAATAAAATAATCTATTCTTCGCCTCCCACTCTTCTATGATGTGCATTCATGAAACCTCACCAATTCCTTTTCTCTTAGTTCATGGCCTGGATGGATTGTTTCCCCTGTTCAAAGCCTTTGTATCTGTTTTTTCTCTTTATACGGAAGCAATGTTTGATTCCTTCTTTATGTTGGTCTTTAATTGCCTCTATATCAAACTGAGGATATCAAGCCCTTAGAAATATTTCACTTTTCTGTTTTTTAAAACATTGTTTTTATTATTTATTCAATTGTGTGTGTGTGTGTGTGTGTGTGTGTGCGTGTGTGTAGAACCACGGACGAATTCGGGAACCACCATGGACGCCTCCACCTCCTCGTTTACTCTGCCCCAGGACTCACCTACCAGGGCCAGAAACTCAGGCTGCCACCGCTTCTGCCTGGCGTCTATACGTTGGGTCTAGGATCCGAACTCAGGACCTTCCACCTGCAAGGCAGAGGCTTAACCCCTGAGCCACCTCTCCAGCCCCAATATTTCACTTTTCTGATGGACACATTCTCTCCATTTAGTTCTCCAAGTGCTCTTTTTGCATTTTTTTAGTGATTCTGTCTTGCTATGTGTCTTACCCACAATAAGGAGCGGATGCTACAAAGCAAAGAGCACCTTCTGGGTAAATGCCTTGCATATTTGACTCCTAGCATAGTGCTTACTGATCACAGTCTGATCAACTGTGCAATGAAAATGTATTACAATGAAGCTTGACCTGGTGTTAACTGCGTTAAAAATTATACATAATTTTGTAACAGATGATAGTGATAGCAACTGCCAAGAAAACATTACATAGGTTTTCACCTAAACTTTTGGATTGATTGCATTCTACATACAATGAATATCTGGTTATAGAGGGGAATTGACACTAAATTTAAATTATAGTAATATGAAATTTATTTCCCTTGCATCTATTAATACATTGTACAAAATTGTTGCAAGTTATATGACTTACATATGGAATCAGTGTGATACACACACCTATATAAATTATTGCACACTCTATTTGTACTAGGCAACAGAAATTACTTATGAGTCCAAATATCACATTTCCCAATTATTTGAATGCATTAAATAACACATTGTCAAAAAATTCTTAAGCACACAGTGAATAATCTCCTGTAAGTGGTTAGGGTATATGCATATTTCAAATAATTTTTATGGTTTTATTAAAGAATATAGTTGGAATGTAATTTTAATCTGAAAACAAATGAAATATAGAAAAACATGGATTTTACTAACCTTTGAATATCAGATGATAATTTCTCTAAAAGATTAGTTGAACACAATTTTAAATTATGCTATAAGATATCTTTAAAAATGCAGCCACATAAATGGAGTTATAGACATCAGGTCACTTGTTTGCCCAAAAAAGTATAACTGAAACGTTGAAAACATTGTGTGTTTCAATTAGCCACTATTGCTGCTGATAAAATCATGACAAACATCTTAAGAGAAAAAGGGGCTCAATTTTCTCTTGTGAAAGTCAAGTATACCTTGACAGCAGAGACCATTCCAACACTAAGGGCTGAGGGAACTGGCCGCATCATGTCCACGTAATAGCTGAGGGATGATCCTTACTTGTCAGACCATCATGCCTGGCAAAGTATACTGAATAATGCCCACTTCCTCAAGCAGTTCCCTTCATCTCATTCACCTAACCAAGGACTAATCCCACCCACTATGGGTTGGGTCTTCACTTTCGTCTAGACAGTCTCCTGAAGGCTCTCTTTGGATTTAACTACTAATTCTCTACACATGTGTCCAGAGTTCAAACCTGCAGCCATTAACCCATCTTACCTAACTGTGACAGTGTGCTTTAATGATTTTTTAAAAGAAGCAACACAAAGTAAGCTGTTATTTTTAAAGTTTCAAGCATGTGTCCTTACACTCTCATCAGATCATACCCCTCACTTCTGCACTCTCAGTGTACTGTCCTAACATACACTTAAAACATACAATTTATAAATCCAAAGTGCACACAAGAAAGAAAATTTAGAGAATATGAGTATGTGTAAATTAATCTAATCTAGTTGCATGCATTTTCCTGAAAATATCATGTCATTTTTTAATTGCTGTTCATAATGTCTTGAGGTATATACATATACCCTCATCTCTGTCCATTCATCTACTGATTTACATTTAGGATTTTCCATCTTCTAAAGATAGAGCATATAAAATATTACGTTATATGGATTAAAATATGACTATTTTAATAGTGCTTTTCATAAAGATTGTATCATTAATTTGTCTTAAAATTACTTTAAAACTAATAAAGTGGTAACTCTAGAAATAAGAGAAATTTAAAACTTGGCAATTTTTAAATGTTGAAGATAAATTCTAAGTATACAGGTATAATATCTAAGTATACAGGAGATAATATCTCTGATGTTAAGCTGGAAAGGAGATTTGGGGAATCATCTTGAAAACGTGTTTCTATATAAAACCTTCTGCAATATCCAATTGTACTATATGCAACTGTCAACAACCTAATTTCTGAGGCTTTCAAATATACTTAAGTTGCAAATTTTTCATTTGAATATTTAAAATTGTATTATAATTAATTATTAAATTTAATATTATTAAAACCATGACATGAGATTTTCCTATAAAATTAAAGCAATAATGATATTCTTTGTCATATTACTACTTTATCATATTTCATATAATCAGTTTTGACATGAAGCTATATTTATGCTTTTGATATCTCAGCAGTTAAATTTTATAGAGATTTCCATATTACTTCTCTTTGGCTCTTTAATAAAGGTATGCTCCATTTTCTCAATTAGTAGCTGCTATTAAAATAGTTACCTCTTCTGAAGATGGTTGATAGGGTGCAGATAGATAATCAGTATCTTCCAAGTACAAGGTCAGATAGTTTTCTAGATGCAACTTGCAGGGTAAAAAGTATTAGTGACAGGGACAAATTTATTACTAAAACTTTTCTTGTTTATAACTTCCTTCAGTTTTGTAGCAGATCAAATTATACAAGTACACCAATATTACAAGTAGAGAGTAAACTGCCATTGAAGAAACAAAGAATCAGGCGATATCTTAAAAATTCAAACATTTATTTTTTGGTGAATTTTTGGATGATATGGATTATTTATTCTTTGGAAGGTGCAAGCATGTATGTATTTTCTTGATAAAATCACAACATATTTTGAGTGCAACCACCTCTGCCCACACAATTTTGCCTGTGTCTAATATAGGTATGACTGGATATTACTTGATATAGAAATCTTCCATGGAAAAGTTTTTATTGATTAACTTCTTTAAATAGTGAATATCACTGATCTGAATTCAGTGTCAGTGTTTCAAAGGTTTAAAACACACAAAACTAAAAATTCAAAAATATTACTAATCCTGTGGCCCATGTTTTTCTTTTCTTTTATTTTTTATTTCTTCCACTCATATGAAGTTGATAAGTACCCCATTCCCCTCCGTTCCTCCACCCATATCTGAATCCTTTTCCTTCCTCCCCACCTTTTCCCCTTCCTTTCCCCCTCCCTCCCTTTTCCCAGTGCCCCCTGTCCCCCATTCCTGGAGCATCCCATAGTGTGCATGTCAAACTTCCCTCTGAGTCCTCCTCTCATGATGTGTAAGGAATCAGTGGCATTGCCTAGAACTCTTTTGTGTGTGTGTGTGTGTGTGTGTGTGTGTGATCCCCTTTAGTATAGGAACACTATGGTGGCTGTTATTCCCTTGACTTTAAGGATCATAGTGCCTGTGATCTATGCTAGACTTTGGGGGTTCAATGATATGTTGGTCATTGAGCAGGTCATGCAAAGTCCTCTTATGATTACTTCAGCCCTTTCTTGTATAGAGAATCTTGCATATCATTGCTCCTCCCCATCTTTAGGCTCTTACAATCTTACTGGCCCTTCTTCTGCAAATTTCCCTGAGTTTAGGATGGGGAGAGATTAGGCTGTACTGGTTCCAAGTGGTTGATGTAGATTCTCTGATTCTCCAAATTACGGTTTGTTGATATTTTTTTTTCAGTTTTGCTACTCCTGCACCGTCCTTGGCTCCATCCTGATGGGTATTAGGTATCACCTCCTGGTCAGACATAAAAGGCTGTTAAAACAGAGTGTTATTATTAGAGTAGATTCAAAGGTAGATGGAATAAGAGCAGCAGACCAATTGCAGGATGGTTACCTTCTATCTGCCAGACTCTATGCCCTCCATTTCTGGTGAGATCATACCACATCAGATGCAAGTGACCAGTAAGGAAAGTCTGTGAGCCCAACCAGATATCTCATTACTTACTTATAGTCCATGATGGTGGCCTATTTTCTCTGCTGTAGCATGATCCCCTCTCTTCTTGTTTCTGATGGGGCCCACCTTACCCATCCCTCCCTGCTTATAATCTTTGCAGTTACTGTAGGTATTGCAGACATTTATCTTTGAGTGTGTCACTAAGTGGGTTTGGTACTAGGATGCACCTATTAGGGAGTGCATATGGCGCTGAGTTTTCTGTGTTTGGGGTACTTCATTCAGTATAATTGTTTCTAATTTCATCCATTTCCCGACAAATTGTATTAATTCATCGTTTTTCATGGCTGAGTAGTATTTCACTGTATAAATGTACCACATTTTCCTTATCCACTCATCAACTGTTGGGCATTTGGGTTGATTCCAAGACTTTGCTAATGTAAACACTGCTGCTATGAACATGGTCGTGCTTATGCTATCGAGGTGAATTTTTGCTGTATGGGGGATTAATTCCAAATGAGGAAAAGCAGGATCATATGTCATTTCAATCTTTATCTTTTTTAAGAATCACCAGGCAGCTTACCAGAGTGGTTGTATAAGCCTTCATTTCCACCAGCAATGTAGGAGAGTTCCCCTCTCTCCACATCCTCTCTAGCATTTGGTGTTGTTTGTATTGTGAATTTTTGCCATCCTGACTGGGGTGAGATGATATCTCAGGGAAGTTTTGATTTGCATTTCCTTGATGGCTAAGGATGCGGAGCATTTTTAAAAATATTTGTTAGACATTTCAATTTCTTCCCTGATAAACTTTCTTTGAAGTTCCAAGGCCCATTTTTTAATTGGGCCATTTGTTTCCTTGGTGTTTAGTTTTCCAAGTACTTTGTGCACTCTGGATAATAGAGCTCTATCACATATGTGGTTAGGGAAGATTTTCTCCCATTCTGTGGGTTGCCTGTGTGCTCGAGTTACAATCTCTTTATCTGAACAGAAGCTCTTTAATTTCATAAGATCACATCTGTTGAGTGTAGGTTGCAGTAACTGTGCTATTGGATGTCCGTTCAGGAACTGTTGGGCTAGTCCAATCAGCTTGAGGGAGTTCCTGACCCTTTCAACTAAGATTTTTGTAGTGTCTGGCTTTACATTGAGGTCTTCAATGCATTTGGAATTAAGTCTTGTACACGGTGACAAGTACAGTTTTAATCTTCTGCATGTGGAGATCCAGTTTTGCCAACACCATTTGTTGAAGATGCTGTTCTTTTTCCATTGGATTTTTTGGGCCCTTTTGTCAAAGATCACTTAGCTGTTGTGTGGGCTTATAACTCAGTCTTTAATCCTTATCCCTTTATCTGTGTGTCTATTTTGGAGCCAGTAACAGGCTGTTTTTACAACTATGGATTTGTAGTATACATTAAGGTTTGGTATGGTGATACCTCCAGTAGTTTTTTTGTTAATCAGGATTTCTTTTGCTATCTTGGGGCTTTTGTGCCTCCACATGAATTTTGAGATCATTTGATCAACCTCTTTAAAGAACTGCTTTGGGATTTTCATTGGTATAGGATTGAATCTGTACATTGTCTTTGGTAGGATGGTCATTTTTATGATATTGATTCTGCCAATCCAGGATCATGGGAGGTCTTTCCACCTTCTGGTATCTTCTGCAATTTCTTTCTTTTGGATTTTAAAGTTTTCATTTTAAGGGTCTTTACTTCCTTGGTTAGGTTTATACCAAGGTATTTCCTTTTTTTTAGGGCCTATAGTAAATGGGATTGTTTCTCTCAGGGCTTTTTCACTTGTTTCTTTCTGGGCATATAGGAAGGCCACTGATTTTTGTAGTTTATTTTGTATCCTGCCACCCTGCTGAACTTCTGTATTAGTTCCAGGAGCTTCCTGGTGGAGTTTTTGGGATCACTGAGGTATAAGATCATGTCATCTGCAAATAGAGATAACTTGACTTCTTCCTTGCCAATTTGAATCCCTTTTATCTCCCTTTCTTGTCTTATGGCTTCAGCTAAGACTTCAAGTACAATATTTAATAGAAGTGGTGAGAGTACACAGCTTTCTCTAGTTCTTGATCAAAGCGAGAATGCTTCAAGTTTTTCCCCATTGAATGTAATCCTTGCTGTTTTCTTGTTGTATACGGCTTTTATTATATTGATAAAGGTTCCTTTCATTCCAACTGTCTCTAGGGTTTTGATCAAAAAGGCTGTTGGATCTTGTCAAAAGCTTTTTCTGCATCTATGGAGAGTATTGGATTTTGGACTGGTTTATGTAGTGAATTACGTTTATCAATTTGGGTATGTCAAACCAACCTGTGTCCCTGGGATAAAGCCTACTTGATCCCCATCAATCATCTTTTTGATATGTTTTTGAATCCGATTTGCTAAGAATTTTTTTTATTTCCACTCATACAAACTTAACAGGTACACCAGTCCCCCTCTCCCTCCAACCCCTATCCCCCTGTGCCCCCTCCCTTCTTCTTTCCCTCCCCACCCCCCAGTGCCTCTCCCTCCTATCCCTGAAGCATCCTTTAATGTGCATGCCAAATTCTCCTCTGGGTCCTCCTTTCTGATGAGGTGCAAGGACCCAGTAGCATTTCCCAGAACGCTTTCCTGTGTTCCCGTTAAGCATAGGAACACTACTGGTTGTCAATCCCTTGCCTCCCAGGATCCTAGTGCCTTTAGCAAATGCTAGATTTTGTGAGGTCAATAGTGTGTTGGTCATTGCGCAGGGCATGTAAAGTCCAAATATGGAAAGACCTCCCATGTTCCTGGATTGGCAGAATCTACATCGTAAAAATGGCCATCTTACCAAAAGCAATATACAAATTCAATGCTACACCAATTAAAATCCCAAAGCAATTCTTTAAAGAAGCTGGAGGTATCAACATACCAAACCTTAGTCTGCACTACAAATCCATACTTATAAAAACAGCCTGCTACTGGCTCCAAAATAGACACACTGATCAATGGATAAGGGTTGACGACCCAGATATAAGCCCACAAAATTACAGCCATTTGATATTTGACAAAGGGGCCCAAAAATCCAATGGAAAAAGAACAATATCTTCAACAAATGGTGCTGGCAAAACTGGATGTCCACATGTAGAAGATTAAAACTGGACCCGTACCTGTCACCATGTACAAGACTTAATTCCAAATGGATCAAGGACCTTGATATAAGGCCAGAGACTATACAAACCATATGTGAAAAGATAGGGAACTCCCTTGAGCTGATTGCGCTAAGCCAACAGTTGCTAAACAGACATCCAATAGCCCAGTCACTGCTACCAACTCTCAACAGTTGGGATCTGGTGAAATTAAAGAGATTCTGTTCAGATAAAGATGTTGCAACACGAGCTCAAAGGCAACCCACAGAATGGGAGAATATCTTCACTAACCACATAGAGCTCTACTGTTCAGAGTGCACAAAGAACTTAGAAAACTAAACACCAAGGAAACAAATGAGCCAATTAAAAAAATGGGCCTTAGAACTTAAAAGAAACTTTACCAGGGATGAAATTAAAAGGTCTAACAAATATCTTAAAAAATGCTCCACATCCTTAGCGGTCAGGGAAATGCAAGTCAAAACTTCACTGAGATACCATCTCACCGCAGTCAGGATGGAAAAAATCCACAATACAAACAACACCAAATTCTAGAGAGAATGTGGAGAGAGGGGAACTCTCCTATATCGCTGGTGGGAATGCAGGCTCATACAGCCACTCTGTCGAGCCGTCTGGAGATTCTTAAAGAAATTAAAGATTGAAACGCCATATGACCCTGTGATTCCACTTTTGGGAGCAACCCCCCATACAGCAAAAATTCACCTTGATAGCACAAGCATAACCATGTTCATAGCAGCACTGTTTACAATAGCAAAGTCATGGTATCAACCCAAATATCCAACAGTTGACGAGTGGATAAGGAAAATGTGGTGCATCTATACAATGGAGTACTACCCAGTCATCAAAAATGATGAATTAATGGAATTTTTCGGGAAATGGATGGGATTAGAAACAAATATTGAATTAAGTATCCCAGACACAGAGAATTAAGTGCCACATGTACTCCCTAGTAGGTGGCTCCTAGTATGAAACCCACTTAGAGACACTCAAAGATAAATCTCTGTAATATCCACAGTTATTTCTAAGATTATGAACAGGAGGGATGGGGAAGGAGGGCACACCAGTAACGAGAGAGGGGACCATGTTACAGCAGAGAAAATAGGCCACCATCAAGGACTGCAAGTAAATAATGAGACATCTGGTTAAGTTCACAGACTTTCCTTCCTGATTATTTACAACTGATGGAGTATGATTTTACCAGAAGGGGAGGGCATATAGTCTGGCAGACAGAAAGTAACCATTTCGCAGATGGGTGATTGACCCCTCCCTCACCGTGGTTTCCTACTTTTATTACATCTACCTTTGAATATACTCTTATAACAAAACTCTAATTTAGCAGGTTTTTATCTCTGGCCAGGGGGGTGACATCCAGGACCCATCAGGGTGGAGCCAAGGGCATTATGGAGCAGCAAAACTGAAAAAAAAAATCAGCAAACCATAATCCAGAACATCAAAGACTCTATATTATTCACCTGGAATGAGGCCAGCCTAATTTCTCCCGCGTCCTGAAGCTCAGAGAAATTTGCAAAAGAGGGGGCAGTAAGATTGTAAGAGCACAAGGATGGGAGGAGCAATGATATGCAAGATACTCCACACATGTTAGGGCCTCAGCAATCATATTTGGACTTTTTTTCCACTCATACAAACTTAAGAGAAACAGCAGTCCCCCCTCCCTCCAACCCTCTATCCCCCTGTGCCCCCCTCCCCTCCCCTTTCCATCCCCATCCCCCAGTGCCTCCCCCTCCCATCCCTGGAGCATCCTTTAATGGGCTTGCTAAACTCTCCTCTGGGTCCTCCTCTCCAATTAGGTGCAAGGACCAGGTGGCATTTACCAGAATCCTTTCCTGTGTTCCCATTAAGCATAGGAACACTATTGTGGCTGTTAATCCCTTGCCTCCCAAGATCTTAGTGCCTTTAGCAAATGCTAGACTTCGTGAGGTCAATAGTGTGTGGGACATTGCACAGGGCATGTAAAGTCCAAAAATGATCGCTTAGGCCCTAACGTGTGGCCCTTCTTTCCCATCCCTCCTGTTCATAATCTTTTGCTAAGAAGTTTTTGAGAATCTTTGCATCTGTGTTCATCAGAGGGATTGGCTAATAGTTTTCATTTTTAAGTTTATTTTAATTAGGTTTGGGGATTAAGATGATATTAGCTTCATAGAAGGAATTTGGTAGTGTTCCTTCCTTTGCTACTTGATGGAACAGTTTAAGAAGTATTGGTGTTATTAGCTCCTTAAAATTCTGGTAGAACTCTGTGCTGAATCCATCTGGTCCAGGACATTTTTTGATGGGAAGATTCGAGATTACTTCCTTGATTTCCTCATATGTTATAGGACTATTTAAATAATTCGCAACTTCCTGATTCAATTTAGGTAAATTGTGCTTAGTTAGTAATTCACCCATTTCTTTTGTGTTGTCAAATTTCACAGAGTATAAGTTTTTGAAATATGATGTTTTAATACTCTGAATTTCTTGGGTATCAGTAGTGATATGTCCATTTTCTAATTTCGTTAGTTTCTTTCTCTTGCTTTTGGTTAATTTAGCTAGTGGTGTATCACAATCTTATTGATTTTTTCCAAGAACCAGCTTTTTGGCTGGTTGATTCTCTGTATTATTTTCCCAATCTCAATTTCAGATATTTCTCCCCTTATTTTGCTAATCTCTTCTCTTCTACCGCTTTTGGGATCGGATTGCTCTAGTGTCTCTAAAGCTTTAAGCTGCATTGTTAAGTTATTTATTAGTGATGTTTCAATTTTTTTGATGTAGACATTAAGAGCTATGAACTTACCTCTTAGGACAGCTTTCATTGTGTCCCAAAGATTTTGATAAATTGTATTCTTATTATCATTCACTTTCAGGAAATCTTGAATTTCCTTTTTAATTTCTTCCTGAATTCAATTCTCATTCAGCATCATAGTGTTAAATTTCCAGGAGTTGGTGTTGTAGATGTCAAGCTTTAGACCATGGTGGTCTGATAGGGTACAAGCTAGAATTTAAATTTTCCTATATATTTGGAGATTTCTTTTGTGGCCCAATTTGTGATCTATTTTGGAGAAAGTTCCATGTTCTGCTGAGAAAAATGTGTATTCTTTGGTGCGTGGATGAAAAGTTCGATAGAGATCCATAAGGTCCATATCAGTAAGAGTTTGATTAAGTTCCAATGTGTCTCTGTTAAGCTTTAGGCTTGTTCATCTATGAGAGGGCAGTGTTGAAATCCCCTAGAATTATGGTTTGGGTGTTGATTGCTCCATTTCAACACTGTAGGGTTTGCTTAATGAATGTGGAGGGGCCCGTATTAGTGCATGTATGTTCAGTATTGTAATGTCTTCCTAGTGAATTGTACCTGTGACTAAAATGTAGTATCCATCTATATCTCTTATGATTTTTTTTGGTTTGAAGTCCACTTTGTCTGATACTATAATTGCTACCTCTGCCTGTTTTCTGGTATTAGCTTGCAGAATTTTGGAACAGACTTTTATTTTTAGTATGTGCCTATCTTTTGTGATGAGATGAGTTTCCTGAAGGCAGCAGATTGGTGGGTTGTGATTTTTAATCCAAGTTTGTAATCTGTGCCTCTTAATCGGTGAGTAAGCCCATTGACATTTAATGTTATGGAGAAATTATTTTTAATTCCAGACATTTTTTGTGGTTAGTGGTTCTGTAAGTGTATTATTTGGCTTTTACTTTTTGGTGTTATATATTTTTACTTTTCGGTGTTATATATTTTTTTTCTTCTGTCTTTTTTTTTTTTTTTTTTTTTTTTTTTTTTTACTGTTTCACACATTTTTATTTTCATTTCATTGCACCCTTGGGCATGAAGTACTTTTAATCATTTACATCAACAAACAGAAAATATGTAAATTTAAATATACTAATGAGTATTACAATTATAATTAAAATGTGATCTTCTTGTATTTCTTTTTTTTATTAATATATTTTTTATTATTTCAGCTCATACAAACTTAATAGGTACACCAGTTTCCTCTCGCACTCCTCCTCCCCACCTCCCTCCCTTCCCATCCCCCAGTGCCTCCCGCCCCAATTCCCAGAGAATCCTTTCTTGTGCATGCCTGATTTTCCTCTGGGCCCTCCTCTCCGATGATGTACAAGGACCCAGTGGCCTTTCCCTGAACCCTTTCCCATGTTCCCCTTAGGTATAGGAACACTGCTGTGGCTGCCAATCCCTTGCCTCCAAAGATCTTGGTGCCTTTACCAGATGCTAGACTTTGTGGGGTCAATAGTGTGTTGGACAATGCACAGGGCATGTAAAGTCCAATTATGATTGCTTCAACCCTAACTTGTATGGAGTAACTTACATATCCTTGCTCCTCCCATCCTTTTGCTCTTACACTCTTACCGCCCCCTCTTCCGCAAATTTCCCTGAGCTTCAGGATGGGGAGAGATTAAGCTGGCCTAGTTCTAGGTGGTTGATATAGAGTCTCTGAAGTTCTGGATTATGATTTGTTGGTTTTCTTTTGCAGTTTTGCTGCTCCTGCAATGCCCTTCACTCCATCCTGGTGGTCATTGTATGTTACCCCCGGCCAGAGACAAAAAGCTGTTAAACTAGAGTCTTGTGATAAAAGCACATTCAAAGGTAGATGTAATAAAATTGGGAAACCACAGTGAGGGAGGGGTCTATCACCAATTTGCACAATGGTTACTTTTTATCTGCCAGACTATATGACCTTCTCTTCTGGTGAGATCATACCCTCTCAGTAGTAAATGATCAGGAACAAAAGTCTGTGAACTTAATCAGATGTCTCATTACTTATTTGAGTCCTTGATGGAGGCCTATTTTCTCTGCTGTAACATGGTCCCTTCTCTCCTTGTTTCTGATGTGGCCCTCCTACCCCATCCCTCCTGTTAATAATCCTTGCAATTACTGTCTCTAGGAGTGCTGGGTGGGTTTGGTACTAGGAGCCACCTATTAGGGAGTACATACAGCACTTAATTTTCTGGCTCTGGGATACTTCACTTAATATAATTGTTTCTAATGACTGGCAAATTCCAGTAATTCATCATTTTTGATGGCTGAGTAGTACTCCATTGTATAGATGTACCACTTTTCCTTATCCACTCGTCAACTGTTGGACATGTAGGTTGATTCCATGACTTTGCTATTGTAAACAGTGCTGCTATGAACATGGTCGTGCTTGTGCTATCGAGGTGAACCTCTGCTGTATGGGAGGTTATTCCCACAAGTGGGATAGCAGGGTCATATGGCATTTCAATTTTTACTTTCTTTAAGAATCTCCAGACGGCTCACCAGAGTGGCTGTATGAGCCTGCCTTCCCACCAGCAATGTAGGAGAGTTCCCCTCTCTCCACATCCTCTCCAGCATTTGTTGTTGTTTGTATTGTGGATTTTTGCCATCCTGACCGGGGTGAGATATCTCAGGGAAGTTTTGATTTGCATTTCCCTGATGGCTAAGATGTGGAGCATTTTTTAAGATATTTGTTAGACATTTTCATTTCATCCCTGGTAAAGTTTCTTTTAAGTTCCAAGGCCCATTTTTTTAATTGGGCCATTGGTTTCCTTGGTGTTTAGTTTTCTAAGTTCTTTGTGCACTCTGGACAGTAGAGCTCTGTCAGATATGTGGTTAGTGAAGATTTTCTCCCATTCTGTGGGTTGCCTTTGAGCTCATGTTACAATCTCTTTATCTGAACAGAAGCTCTTTAATTTCACCAGATCCCAACTGTTGAGAGTTGGTAGCAGTGACTGTGCCATTGGATGTTTGTTTAGGAAATGGTGGCCTTTCCCAATCAGCTCGAGGGAGTTCCCTATCCTTTCAACAATTGTTTTTATAGTCTCTGGCCTTATATCAAGATCCTTGATCCATTTGGAATTAAATCTTGTACATGGTGACAAGTGCGGGTCCAGCTTTAATCTTCTGCATGTGGAGATCCAGTTTTGCCAGCACCATTGGTTGAAAATGCGGTTCTTTTTCCGTTGGATTCTTTGGGCCCCTTTGTCAAAGACCAAATGGCTGTAATTTTTTTGGGCTTATATCTGGGTCTTCAATCCTTATCCATTGATCTCTGTGTCTATTTTGGAGCCAATACCAGGCTGTCTTTATAACTATGGATTTGTAGTATAGACTTAGGTTTGGTATGGTAATACCTCCAGCAGTGTTTTTGTTACTCAGGATTGTCTTTGCTATCCTGGGTCTTTTGTGCCTCCATATGAACTCTGAGATTGTTTGGTCAACTTCTTTGAAGAATTGCTTTGGGATTTTGATTAGTATAGCATTGAATCTGTAAATTGCCTTTGGTAGGATGGTCATTTTTACGATGTTGATTCTGCCAATCCAGGAACAAGGGAGGTCTTTCCACCTTCTGGCGTCTTCTGCTATTTCTTTCTTTAGTGTTTTAAAGTTTTTGTTGTAAAGGTCTTTTACCTCCTTGGTTAGGTTTATACCAAGGTATTTCATTTTTTTAGGGGCTATAGTAAATGGGATTGTTTCTCTCAACACAAAAGAGATGGATGAATTTCTAAGTTAACACAACTTACCTAAATTGAATCAGGAAGTTGTGAAGTATTTAAATAGTCCTATAACATGTAAGGAAATTGAAGAAGTAATCTCAAATCTTCCCACCAAAAAATGTCCTGGACCAGATGGATTCAGTACAGAGTTCTACCAGACATTTAAGGAGTTAATAACACCAATACTCCTTAAACTGTTCCATCAAATAGCAAAGGAAGGAACACTACCAAATTCCTTCTATGAAGCTAATATCGTTTTAATCCCAAAACCTAATAAAGATTCACTTAAAAAAGAAAACTATAGGCCGATCTCCCTGATGAACACAGACGCAAAGATTCTCAACAAAGTCTTAGCAAATTGGATTCAAAAACATATTAAGGGGTTGGGGATTTAGCTCAGTGGTAGAGCACGTGCCTAGCAAGCACGAGGCCCTGGGTTCGGTCCCCAGCACCGGAAAAAAAAAAAAAAAAAAAAAAAAAAAAACATATTAAAAAGATCATTCACGTGGACCAAGTAGGCTTCATCCCCGGCACACAAGGTTGGTTCAACATATGCAAATCAACAAATGTAATTCATCATGTAAACCAGTCCAAAGTCCAAGACCACATGATACTCTCAATAGATGCAGAAAAAGCTTTTGACAAGATCCAACAGCCTTTTATGATCAAAACGCTAGAGACAGTAGGAATGGAAGGAACTTTTATCAATATAATAAAAGCTGTATACAACAAGCCCACAGCAAGGATTATGCTCAATGGGGAACAATTGGAAGCATTCCCACTTCGATCAGGAACTAGACAAGGCTGTCCACTCTCACCACTTCTATTCAATATTGTACTTGAAGTCTTAGCTGAAGCCATAAGACAAGAAAGGGACATAAGAGGGATTCAAATCGGCAAGGAAGAAGTCAAGCTATCCCTATTTGCAGATGACATGATCGTATACCTGAGTGATCCCAAAAACTCCACCAGAAAGCTTCTGGAACTAATTGAGAAGTTCAGCAGGGTGGCAGGATACAAAAATAAATGTGCAAAAATCAGAGGTTTGGGTTTTTGCCCAAAATGAAAGAAGTGAAAAAGCTTTTCTTCTGTCTTGAGTATCATTTTTAGCAATTTTTTTTGAAGGCCTGGTTTGGTAGACATGTATGCCTTCAAGTTGTCTTTGTGCTGCAAAACTTTTCTTTCTCCCTCAATCATGACAGATAGTTTTGCTGGTTATATCATCCTGGGTTGACATTTTTGCTCATTTAATACTTGAAATATGTCTCTCCAAGGTCTTCTTTCTTTTACTGTTTCCATTGAGAAGTCATTTGTTATTTTAATAGATTTACCTTTAAAAGTGATTTTTTTTTCCCTTGAAGCTTTCTGCACCTTTTCTTTGTCTTGAATGTGAAGTGTTTTGACTATTATTTTCCGTGGCAATTTTCTATTTTGGTCATATTTGTTTGGGGTGTGGAATGCCTCTTGTATTTGGATGGGCCTCTCATTCATTAGTTGAGGGAAGTTTTCATTTATGATAATGTGAAAAATTTCCTCAGGTGTGGTATTTTGAGAGTCTTGCCCTGGTATTCAATGAATGTGCATGCTAGTTTTTTTCAGGTTGTCCCATATCTCTTGAATATTCCTCTCGAGTATCTTTTTGGCTTTAACAACCTCTTCTATTGAACTGGTTAATACTCCCATTTTGTCTTCAAGATCTGAAATTCTATTTTCTGCTTCATTAGTTCTACTAATGAGAATCTTTGTTGAGTTCTGGGTTGAAGATAACTTGTCTTTTAGTTCAGTTTTAAAGTCTCCTTGAGTCTTTTAACTGCTCTGTGCCTATTTTTGTTTCTTGAACTGTTTTTCTCAACTCCTCCAAGTGCCTGTTGTGTTCCTGTTCAAAGTGATTGATGCGGTTGTATAAAAGCTCCCGGATTTCCTCTTTCATAGTATTGATCATGGTAATGATTATGCTTTGAAAGTCTTTATCTTGGGTCTGGCTTTCTTGGCTGTTATCTGTGAATTTGTTCTGGTTGGAATCCATCATTATGGGGTTAATTCTTTCAGTGGAAGATTTGTCTTCTTGGGTATTGTTTCTCATGGATCTGAGATTTGACTTGGTCATTGTTTTGTCTCTTAGACCTTTCAGTTCCTGTGATCCATGTTATACTTTGGGAGGTCGTTGACATATCAGTCATTGTGCAGGTCGTGCAAAGTCCAATTATGGCCCCTGCAGCCATAACTTGTGTTTAGTATATTGTAAATCATTGGTCTTCCCCATCTTTAAGCTCTTACAACCTTGATGGCCCCTCTTCTGCAAGTTTCCCTGAGCTTTAGGATGGGAAGAGATTTGGCTAGTCTGGTTACAGGTGGTTATTGTAGGGTCTTTGGTGTTCTGAATTATGGTTTGTTATTGTTTTCAGTTTTGCTTTTCCAGCAACACCCTTGGCTCCGTCCAGATTGTATTGAAGGTCATTTCCTATAAAAGATAAAAGCCTGTTTAAATAAAGATCATAGTATAAGAAAAGACTCAATGGTAGATGGGATAGGAGTAGGAGACATCAGTGAGGGGAGGTCAGTGTCCCATTTGAGGGATGGTTACCATCTATCTGCCAGTCCCTGGACCCTCCCTGATTGGTGAGAACAAACCTCCCCTGTTGCAAGTGACCAGGGAGGGAAGTGAGAGTGAGCTGCACCAGATATCTCCATACTTACACGTAATACTTGACAGTGACCCCGTTTTCTGTACCAAAGCGTGATCCCCTCTCTCCTTTTTTCTGGGGGGGGTCCACTTTCTCTTTCCCTCCTGTTTATAATCTTTGCTGTCACAGTAGGTATTACAGAGATTTACCTTTGAATATGTCATTAAGTGGGTTTAGTACTAGGATCCACCTGTGAGGGAGTACATACAGTATCTAATTTTCTGTGTTTGGGATACTGCACTCAAATGATTTTTTCTAATTCCATCCATTTCCTGGAAAATTTCATTAATTCATCTTTTTGATGGCTGAATAGTATTCCATCATATAAATGTACCACCTTTTTCTTATCCACTCGTCAACTGTTGGCCATTTGGGTTGATTTCATGACTTTGCTACTGTAAATAGTGCTACTATGAACATGGTTGTGCTTGCATCATTGTAGTGAATTTTTGCTTCATGGGGGGTTATTCCCAGAAATGCTATAGGAAGGTAATATGGCATTTCAATCTTTAAATAACTTTTTTAAAAATCACCAAACTAGGTCATTCTTATATGCTGATTCATATAATACTTATTTTGTGCATACATTCTTCCTACAATAAATATTTTTCATTAATAAATATTATTCATTATGTTTTCATGTATCATCTTCAAATGATTTTATCATATTTACAGTAATAATTGATACAGCATTAACTTAAAACACAAGATATATTTAACTACTTTCAATCTATAATATTTTCAAATTCCTTAGAAACCTCATTCTTTTATGAACTAGTATAAATAACACTTCAACTTTATCTTGTTCTTGTTCTATTATGAAGTATTTTTAAAATAAGTGTTCTGGAAGTAAAATTGCTGAAGCAAAGGTTATGCACATTTTTATATAAAAATATTCCCATCAATATTGCATGAGAGTTCTCAAGTCAAAGAACTTCCCACACTAGTTATGATGATCATTCATGTCTTGTCAATCTCATTGCATTGCATCAATACTCATAGCTGATTTCTGAAGTTGAGATGTGCTTTATATGTTATAACTTTATTTTGAATAGTAGGAATTCTTTTCTAATTTTTATTCAAGATTTTTTTATCTTTCATACACTAATCTGTACATTAAGAATAGATTTTAATCCATTATATATTGTCTATATTGGAAATAACTTATCTATTTCATAGCATTATCCAACCCCTACATCCACAAATTACTGCTTCGATGGAGTTCTAATTTATATTCCACTGATTTATTTTAAGTTGCTTTACGAGAAAAAAACATCTTTCTAACATAAATTTTCTGCTGTGCTGGTATACTTGCATTGCCTCCTGTTAATTTTGTAGTATTCACATCGCTGAAAACTAATTTTTTACAGATCCCAATTTTTTTTCTTTTATTCTTTGAAACTTTCACATAAAATTTAATAAACTTAGGTTTTATCACTTACTCTCCTACCACCCCCTCCCATCACACTCCACTAAGTAATTTTTCCACCCAATCTTCCTGCCACTCCCTTATCCCCCTGTGTGTGTGATCCATTAAATCTGATTCAGGATGCTTGTCTTGGCATGTGCCTGAGTATCCATTGGATGATGAAAGTTCTCCAGAGTGCTAACCATTTATTTAATAATCTCCCTTTCTAATTACCTGTGTCTCACATTCTCTCAGGATGTCACTTCATCTGTTGAAAATCACCCTACTCAGGAGTGAACCTTTGATAGTTCATCTGTGGTGGAGGTCCAATAGCAATGGGCATCTCTGTGCTGAATTCTTGGATGTGGAAGTCGTGATTTGAGAGAGGCTTCACCCTCAGACTCTTACACTCTTAACTTCTCACCCCTTGTTCTTTAAGACTTCCTGGGTTGATGGGTGATTTAAATGACCTGTTTTGTGCTTGCTGTTCAGATTTGCTTTATATTTTGGAGTGTTGTGGTTTTCTACCCAGCACATGCTCCATTGCTCCATTGCAGAAGCACATTTATTGGCTGTGTATTGAGTGCTTTGATGATCTAAGGTACTGTACTAGTTACTATTATACGTTGCTGTGAGAGAACAGCCAGAGTCAAGCAACCTACCAGAGAAAGAGAGATTTTTTTTCAGTTTATAGTTTCAGAGGGTAGATGCAGTCTTTCATGGTGGATGCTGCATGGTAGCAGGCAAAAGCTGGAGGAGGCCTAAGTCATCCATCCATCTGGGAGGCTGAGAGCTACATGACTGCTTGCTGCAAAAGCAGACTTCTCCAGATGGTAAGATAGGACTTATCTATCTCAAGGACCACCTTCCTTAAACAAGACTCCACCTCTCAAAGGTACCATTACTTTCATAAATATATAAGATTGTGAGGGATACGTTTCAAACCATGACAAGTATAAAGCCATTTTGACAGTAGGTAACTCATAAGGATTAGAGTTAACATTAAGAAGTTTGTTCATACCTAAGGCATATGATCTCCCTTTCCTTGTTTAACTTGGTTTACACTTTCTAGCTTGCTTTTGATACCTATCTTGAAATAGTCATTAAAGCCCATCAGATAACAGTTGTTTATCTGAGTGTATGTTTAAACAACTTCTTGTCTCCGGTGTGCTATTGTCTATTACCTTTGAGGGTTCATACTCATTCTCTCATTCCTTAGTTTGTGCTCCTTTCTGAAACATTTATTGCTAATAGAAGTTATTTTTCAGAAATTAATAAGCCTTCTTTTTGCAGTAGATAGATCTCAGAAATCAATGTGTAGTTAAGGAGATAATAAAAAAATAATTAAAATTCTGGCTCTGTGTTGAACTGTCAGGAATAAAACTATACTTGACTTTTTACAGGTCCATAACACATGGCCAAATTAAGGAAGGCAATCTCAACTTCATCATATGTACAGTGAATTCAAAATTAAGTTATGCCTCCAAATAACTGTGATACAGTTGAACATAATTTAATAGAATTACAATCTTTTTGAAGAATTTACTATAAAACCATTTATATGGAAAATAAGTATACTTCCATTATTAGTTTATCAATATTTTCATCTTCAATTATTTCACTGATATCCATAAAGATTTGGCTGGCTAAAGATAGGAAGAATAATTGTATGCTGCAATGTTAAAAATAATTTATTGATATTTCTGTGCATCATATATGAATTATTATTAATGTCATTTAATTCAACATACTGCAATGTCCTTTTTAGAAAAATTCTGTAGGTATATTTTTAATTTATTAAACTAGATTAGACTTTTTTATGTACATGTTATATTGATATTATTACAAATGAATAAAATTGTCAACAAGTTAATTGTATAGGAAAATAAAATATTACATTTAAAAATCATATATTATAACTGCTTTCCAATATTTAATTAGCAGACATAAAAAATACATCATCTTGTTATTGAATTATAAAATAAACATGTGGAATATTATCATTAAAATGATTAATGCACTAAGACAATTCAATTTTTATATCAAAGAGAAAACTTAAAGTTTATTTGAGTTTTAGGAGATATTAATAATAATGAGTTGTATATTTATGTCCATAGTCAAATTGGCATATCTATCCATAATAGGAAAAATATGTAGGGGACTATAAATATGTCAATAAAAGGTGAAATGAACTGATTTAACAACTTAAATTGAGATAAAATACAAATTAGGCTCAATTGAATTATAATGATTAATTTATATGTGGGAAATAAAAGATTAAAATTCTAAAACTCTGCACCTTAGAAATCAGAAGAACAGCAGAAGTGTCATTATTAAGGAGACAAAAAATTAAGGATAAAATAGTTATTTGTGGTACTATTTAATTAAAAATTATTTCTTAATTATTTGAAAACAAATACATGATATTTATGAAAAATATCATTTTTGAAAATGAGTCAAAGACCTTGAAATTAAATATGGAAACCACAAATATTTTAAAGAAAATCCCTTCTGAATTTTTTATTTTTAAGTGTATGCATGAGTGTGTAGGGTGAGTGCTTTAATATGGGTGAGTTTACATATGTGTGTGGGCATATTTACAGGAGGTCAGCTGAATGCATTTCTGGGAAGGCCTACAGTGATACTGAGAATCATCCTTGATTCCTCTGCCACCTTAATACTTGACTCTAGGATTTTCCAGACTCTACCTTCTGCAGCTGGAATAACAAGCTTCCTACATATTCACTAGCTACTTTTTACATAAAAACTAAGGACTTGAACTCACTTTTGCTTGAAAGGCAAGGACTTAACTCCTGAGCCATCAATCCAGCCCCTCTTCAGAACTTCAACTTAATAAAATATCCCAGATTCAAACAAACAAATGAATTTTATAGAATTTTAATCAATATCTACTTGTATCTACATCTATCTATATATCTATGTATTTATATCTCTATATATCCATTTATCTATATATCTGTATCTACATATATAGATATATATATTATTCACTGCTTCATATGTCTTTCAGTTTATGAAGGTAAGCTGGTTTCCTTATCACATGCTAGCCATATTGTTGAAGAAATACAAAAGTTAATTTAAGGGAGCAATCATTTCTTATGATTCTCAGTTATACTTCATCAGCAGAATAGTTGGAAATCTAAGAAACTGGCAATACCATATCTAGAGAATATCTGCAAGTCAGACATACTTTCCCACTTTCTAACATGCCAATATACCAGATTATTCCCAAAGAGTGAACCAACTTTCTCCAGTTTGTCCAGTTGCTCAGAGCAGGCTACTCACTGCAGGCTGGGTTTTCCCACACCAATTAGATGATATTATACTGGCTTGATCATGGCTCACCTTAACTACTCATTCTTCAGAAATGTTTGCACAGACTCAACCCTCAGTTGTTGTTAGCTGTATCTAACTGGCACACTAGTGAAGAAATCATCAATAGTGTAATTTATTACAGCATTCAGGTCATTGTGCAATTTTATGGATTTTCTGTAGGTGTATCTGACTTCATCAGAAAAAATATTATTAACATGAGCTGTCTTAAGTTTTGAAGTAATCATGATGATACTGAAGTTCTTGGGATAAAGTAAACAGGAATTGACAACGAGTGAATTTAAAACTAGAATAACAATATGAAGATCTGATGCTACTAGGAATTATCAGGCTTCCCAATTTAAGGATGTGTAAACTGTTGGTAATTTAGGAATAAAATGTTGTAACAGCACATAGATAAAAGTATATCACAGCTATGGGAACTTAAACTATGCTAAATATTATAACATGGTCCAAAAGGATGAGGAATTTATGAAACATTTGAAAATTGTGAACATTTATAATAATTTGTGTTAAATACATATGGTCATCAGTTTTCTCAGTCATATGGTTATGAATCAATGATTCACATTTCTTAACAAACTGATAATATAGTTAATAGAAGGATTCTTACAGTTATTCAACTGTAATGGGTACAGAGATTTTAAATTTTGCAATTTAAATTTCCTAATGAGGAAATGTCTAAGAAGAAAATGACATTTTAGAACAAAAGCCAAAGCACATATATTCCTTGAGAATGAAAAAAAAAAAAAGAAAGGCCAAATGGAGTAAAAATAAATACATGTAGAAATAAAAAATACAATTATTTGTTTTGTTATATATACTAAGATAATACACACTGTATATTCATTGATACATACTACAAAGATAAACCAGCATACACATAGTGAACCTACAAATTTCCATAGATGCACTCAAGTATTTTTCCTATTGAACCACCAGAAAATATTTAAGAAATGGATGTAAAAGTTATTTCACACTCATAAATTCTGAAACATGCACATACATGATAACAATATAACTGAAGCAAAACTTTTGAATAGTGCAGTTTGGGTGTCAAATAATATACACATTTTTAACTTTGTTTAATATACTTTCTAAGTAGTCTCATAGATTTACATATTGTGAAGCATTACTTCTTTGAGAATTCCTTCAGCAGATGCATTTAAGAAATTATCTTTCCCATGTGAAAACACTTTGTCTTGTTTCTGGTATTAAGTCCTCGCACTGTATCCTGGAGATGAATCATGCTACCCGTCCAACTGCAATGGAGCCACAACATAAGATAAAAATAAGTATCTTAAATAATTAAATGCTCAGAGAACAAGAGACCTTTACAACATAGCTTAACTGTCTCCTGCCCATACCTTGGTTAAATGAAAGTCTCGAGAAAGTAAACAAATCTCTCTTTCAGCTTTTCTAATTTTGACAGTCTTAACTGCAACTACTTATACTATCCAACCAATTGTACATATTATATTCATTTTAAAAAAGAGAAAATCAGAAATTGAAAGAAATTCTCCATCATTCTTTATAAATAAATGATGTCTCCTATTTTTTGTTGCCTTTTCAGAAATTTATTTTGTTAGTTTTTTTTCTTTTTACATGGAAATGAATGGAAAATGAAATGGAAACTTGGATTCTAAAATTATTTATTTTGATCTTTGCAATATAGTGCCTGACTGTGGCTTTATATTATAATTAACATAAGAACAGAACCAAATAGTCTTTTAACACCAAGGAATATTTTCAGGTGCATTTGTGCAGGTACTTCAAGATGAGACTGGTTTGAAGACCTACATCTGACTAAGGTTACCCCTTCAGGAACCATACATGGGCTTCTTGGTGGATAAACTATCCCTGCTGTTCTTTCCATTCCATTGGAGTGTTATTCTCACATTCAGATATGGTCTCTTTGCTCAGTTTACAGAGTCACATACCTGTAGTCATTAGCACACAAACCAATTTTCTAACTGTAACTCAATCCAGTCATGCTGGCATTTGTAAATAGTCACCAAAATTCTTAGAGATATGCTTAGCAGTGTTATGGCACTGACGGTATTCAGGAATGTGGAACAATTGTAGGGAATATGGATGACAGTGAAGTATGAGTTTTGCTAGGCTATCAGGGGAGCCTGAATAACTTGGTTCATCACCTCTTTAGAAAAATGATTTTAGTCCCAACAACAAACCATAATTCAGAACAGTAAAGACCCTACATTATTCAACTGGAACTAGACCAACCAAATCTCTCCCATCCTAAAGCTCAGGGAACCTTGGGGAAGAAGGGGCGGCAAGATTAAGAGCATAAAGATGGGGAGGACCAACGATATGCAAGATACTCCACGCAAGTTAGAGCTGCAGCAGCCAGGATTAGACTTTGCTTGACCTGCATAATGGCTGACAGGTCAACAATCCCCAAAGTTTAGCATGGATTCCAGGGAAGAAGGATTCAGTCAGTATGATCCTTAGAGGCAAGGGATTAAACAGTACTAATAGAGTTCCCATGCTACCGGGGAGTTCAAAAAGGGCCACTGAGTCCTGAATCCTCACTAGGGTAGGGGACTCAGAGGAAGGTTAGTTGCTTACATAAAAGAATGCTCCAGAGGATGGGAGGGACGAAGGTGGAGGCACCATGAGAGAGGGAGAGAAGTGATGGGGGGGGTCGAAAGGAAAGGGGAAGGAGGAGAGTGCAGTAGGGAACAATGGGGGAGGACGGACAGAGAGGACAGAAGACGAGGATACCAATTGAGTTTGTATGATTAGGAAAAAAATAAAATGTGGGAGAAAAAAATTTTAGTCCATGAAAATTTTACCATATTTATATGGACAGATGCTATGATAATCAAAATATGTCATTTAAACTGACAAATTTGTTGCTTTCTTAACAGAGTTTCAATTTATCCCTTTCCATAAAACCATCCAAAAAGTTCACATAATGTTGAAAATGTCTTATTGCTATGTTATCCTTTATTTAAAGTGGTGCACAGTAAAGGTCTTTGTACATTTAAATTGATGAAAATTTTGATTGACCTATCACTGTTATTGATCAGTAGCTCCAAGTTTTGTAATTATTTCTCAAATACGGGTTTGTCTATAGTTTGAAAATTTAGATTATGAAATTGCATGAGGAATTCTATTCAGGTATAGACGGATATTTCAGTGACTAAAAGTACTCGTTGTATTAACCTGAGGAAGATTTTTGAATAATAGCATCATTACAAGGAACCCATACTTTAACTCTGATGAAACAAGAAACAGGAGGATCGCTAGAGTTTGATGAAATCATAAGGCTCCCTGGCTCAAAGGAATAAGTAAGAAAATGATAGAAAGGACAAATGTTGCCTTCCTCCATGCATGCACACATAAGTACACATAAAAAATGAAAAAAAGTAAAAATATGAAAAGAATTATGGTTATATATTGAATGTGTGTCTATGATGTTGTGTATTTTGAGAAGATAGAAGTTGTTTTGTGTGTTTTTGTAGTTTTAGCCCTGAACTTCTCAGTTTACTTTTCTCTTATCTGCAGATTATTGTTAATTTTAAAATGTATGTCCCAAAATTAGATGCTAAGTAAGTACACAAATAAATTATAAATATTTATTAAATTAAATATAATTAAAATTAAAACCAAATATTTATCCTAGTATAATATCTGTGAGCATTCAACAGATATCCTAGTTTTAAAATTGATATCTGATTATTTTTGTATTATTTAAAGTTATGGTTAAAACTTTAAGTTTTCCTTTTGACAAACAGCAGAATATAAAATATACACTCATTATTTCTTATACAGTGTATTTCAAATGGCTTGTTCAAAGTGTGTTTCTTTATTAATAAGAATGTCCACAAAAAAGACTAGGTTCTTGCATCATGCTGTATCATTGTTGACAACCAAAAAGTAAAATAAACTTATGAATATTTAATGTCTAATAACAGTTTACAAAATTGCCAACCATAATAACAAGAAAGGATTATAGTACTCGAGTTAAGTTTCCTGTAACTAATCATGTAGCACAAATAACAGCACTATAAAATATGTTAAAGCAAAAAGTTTTTGGTGACTATAATTCAATAAGATGTTATTAAATAACACAGCTTAACTTCTATAAACTTAACAGAAGTACTTTATTCACAGGAAAGACAATGATGACAATTTACTTTTTAGAAGTAGAAGTGAAGGCATATATTAAAATTGATCTCAGATGACCTAGATACTAATAAAAAATGCAAAGAGCTAATAAGGTTCCTTTCATTAGACATGAAGTGAGCTTGAATATATCCTCTCAAAATGAAAACTGTTACTATTTTAAAATGTAATCCTACATTTAGAGTAAGCCTTTAACTAAAACCATTTGCAAAGAAATGCCAAGATTAAGAACCACCTAGAACTAGGCCAGCTTAGTCTCTCCCCATCTTGAAGCTCAGGGAAATTTGTGGAAGAGGGGGCGGTAAGAGTGTAAGAGCACAAGAATGGGAGGAGCAATGATATGTAAGATACTCCATACTAGTTAGGGCTGAAGCAATCATAATTGGACTTTGCATTCCCTGCGCATAGTCCAACACACTATTGACCTCACAAAGTCTAGCATCTGCTAAAGGCACCAAGATCCTTGGAGGCAAAGAATTGGCAGCCACAGCAGTATTCCTATACCTAAGGGGAACACGGGAAAGGGTTCAGGGAAAGGCCACTGGGTCCTTGTATGTCATCGGAGAGGAGGGCCCAGAGGAAAATCAGACATGCACAAGAAAGGACTCTCTGGGAATTGGGGCGGGAGGCACTGGGGGATAGGGAGGGATGGGGGTGGAGAGGGGGAGCAGGGGGTACGGGGGGAGGAGGAGGGCGGGAGAGAACTGGTGTACCTTATAAGTTTGTATGAGCTGAAATAATAATAAAAATATATTAATAAAAAAAGACTGAAAAGCTATTTAGAATATTTGAAAACCATTTTATGTAAGCAAAATTTTACATCATTTCTTTTTTAACTTGATATCACTTTAAGGCTAATTTTAACATCTTATCAATGGACTTTCTTCTTTTGTTTGTGAAGATTCATAGTGAAAGAACAAAGATATTGATGCGTTTATTTCAATTTGTTCATGGTTTCCAAATTCATGTCCCTGAAACACGTTTACTAACTAGAGGACTCTATTCAATTTATATTAAGCACCTCCAATGTGCAAGTTCTTTTTTTTAACATTTTTTATTATTATTTCCGCTCATACAAACTTAATAGGTAGACCAGTTCCCTCCCCCCTCCTCCTCCCCCCGAACCCCGTGCTCCCCCTCCCTCCCTCCCCATCTCCCAGTGCCTCCCCCCCAATTCCCAGAGAGTCCTTTATTGTGTATGCCTAACTCTCCTCTTGGTCATCCTTTCCGATGACATAAAAGGACCCAGTGACATTTCCCTGAACCCTTTCTCGTGTTCCCCTTAAGCATAGGAACACTTCTGTGGCCATCAATCCCTTGCCTCCAAGGATCTTGGTGCCTTTAACCGATGTTAGACTTTGTGAGGTCAATAGTGTGACGGACATGGCTCAGGGCATGCAAAGTCCTATTATGATTGCTTCAGCCCTATCTAGTGTGGAGAATCTTCAAATCATTGTTCCTCCCATCCTTTTTCTCTTACAATCTTACTGCCCCCTCTTCCGCAGATGTCCCTGAGTTTCAGGATGGGGGGAGATTAGGCTGGCTTAGTTCTATGTGGATGATATAGAGTCTCTGAAGTTCTGGATTGTGGTTTGTTGATTTTCTTTTGCAGTTTTGCTGCTCCTGCAATGCCCTTCACTCCATCCTGATGGGCACTGTATGTCACCCTCTGGTCAGAGACAAAAAACTGTTAAACTGGAGTCTTGTTATAATAGCACATTCAAGGGTAGATGTAATAAAAGCAGAAAACCTCAGTGAGGGAGGGATCAGTCACCCATTTGCAAAATGATCTCTTTTCATCTGCCAGACTATATGCCCTCCCCTTCTGGTGAGATCATACCCCCTCAGTTGTACATGATCAGGAACGAACGTCTGTGAACTTAACCAGGTGTCACATTACTTACTTGCATTCCTTGGAGGTCGATTTTCTCTGCTGTAACATGGTCCCCTCTCTCCTTGTGTTTGGTGTGGCCCTCCAACCCCATCCCTCCTATTCACAATCCTTGCAATTACCGTATTACATAGGTTTACCCTTGAGTGTCTCAATGTGGGCTGGGTGATTTGGTACTAGGAGCCACCTATTAGGTAGTACATATGGCGCTTAACTTTCTGGGATTGGGATACTTCACTTAATATAATTGTTTCTAATGACATCCATTTCCCAGCAAATTCCAGTAATTCATCATTTTTGATGGCTGAGTAGTACTCCATTGTATAGATGTACCACAGTTTCCTTATCCACTCGTCAACTGTTGGACATTTGGGTTGATTCCATGACTTTGCTATTGTAAACAGTGCTGCTATGAACATAGTCGTGCTTGTGCTATGGAGGTGAACCTCTGCTGCATGCCAATGTGCAAGTTCTAAAGAACCAACCCTTCAGTCCCTTTGGAGATATTCTTAATGAGACCTTCATAGAAGTTATCATTAATTTGAGATAAAGATCTCACTGTAGATTACTACAGTGTCAAGCTATCCAGTAGTATTAGCACCCTTTTACCTGTTCTGAAAGAGATACCATGTTGTACCTTTTCCTGATTCACTTCATTCCCTTCTCAGGCTGTTAGGAAAGTTTTTATAGGAGCTATATGTTTATCTTCTCAGTTGAATAAATAGATTTTCAGAGATTTTCTTCAATGTGTAGGCAGAGAACTTGTCAGCTATGCACATAAACTCTTGACACTATAGTATTATGGTATTAAACTCAAGGTCAATGTCATATACAGACTATGGGAAGGCTTCTACTTTCAGTTTCTAATATCATGTATTATGATTCCTTTCTTCAGAAAGTATAAATGTATGGTGTATATATTACAAAAAGCCAGAAGTTAACTACCCATGGTACATTAATTTTGTAGGTTTGTATTGCTCTTTTCTTTGTTAATATTAACAATATTTGAAACTTCTTCCTGAAAAGAAGCCAAAGCATTTCTTCTATAGAGCTGAATATTAGGCATGAAAGGCTATAAAATTAGGTATAGTGATACTTCTATAAAATTAGAAAAAAAACATAACGTGGCATTTGTCTAAGACACTTCTCTTAATTCCAAAGGGATCAATGAGTGAAATGTGGGAAGAGACAGTTAAGCAGACACTTTTGGTGGGAGAGACATAGGATATCATAGTAGTTAGAGTGAGGGAGGGATAATGGGAGGAAAATACCTAGGAGGCATGAGGAGATGGGTTACAGGATGTGCTGAGGGACTTAAAATTGTGGGTAGAACTAGATAGGAGCCACCTACTTTATTAATACATCAAAGAAACATTTCATTAACAAAAGAAATGAGAATAGATAGTCCCTATGCAAAGGAGCACAAAGAAGAAACTAGGGGAAAAAAACAAAAAAGGCGGGATATAGGAGGGACTGAGGACTTAAGATTGTGGGCTGGAACTTGATAGGAACCACTTACTTTATTAATATGTCAAAAAAATCTCTTTTGCAAAAGAAACAAGGATGGACAGTCCCCATGCTGAGGAGCAAAAAGAGAGGAAAACAGGGCAAAACAACAACAACGAAATGCCCTGAATTTGTCCACTTAGAATCCAGTGACAATTTAAATGATATTAGAAGTAGCAGGAATGTGACACTTCCTGATAAATTGTCAGTCAGAGAGGTCTCAAAGCCCCCCACCAAAAAGAAGAGAAACAGTATATAAGCTTTTGCCTTTGCCATTACTCTTGGTTGTCCTCTAAAAAACTGACTTTCAATTTCTGAAGACTCAACACATATGGATCACAGGACATGGAGAAAAATAAACTAACTAGAACTGGTTTGGAGCTTCCTCCTTGCTGGATAGCTCACACAGTACCAAAGAGTACTGCAAAAACAACTGGGGAGGAAAATTAATCATAGGTCTCATCAATCTGTGAGGTCTGCAAATTACAATAAAAATCACCTCCCAACAGGTGACCACCAGTGTAAGAGTGGCATGAGTATCAAAGAGAAAACTAGCAGCTTTCTGATTTAACTTAAGGCCTGTTTTTCAGAATGGAACATATTTCTATTACAGTAAGCTAGAACAAGAACCTATGAAAGGAAAGGAAATAGGCCACAAGTGAAGGACAGAATATGAAGCAAACTGCTTTGTAAATAGCTGTTAAAATATCCATTGATTGAAAGAGCATTCAACACTCAACCTAGAAGGCTTTTTCGACAACAGAAGGTGTTTATTACTGCAAACCACGACTTGCCAAAATGAAGAAAATCAATTTCTGCAGACTGCTTATCCATAAGCAGTACATATAAGCCTCACCTACCCCCATCCAAAGGCTCAAGGAAAATTGCTGAAGAGGGGTCAGCAAGATTGTAAGAGCCTAAAGTGGGAAGGTGATGGGTTATGAATTATCTCCTGGACATGCACAGTCCTGATATATATGAATTCATGTCAGATATGCATACTTACAAAAATGCATAGTAACTGTCTTATAAGCATTTCACCATAAAGTCATAAAGAACCCAAGAAGCACATACTCCTCTCTGAGAGACTGATGAAGACTAATGGTGATGTGGAAGTTAAGGAGAATATTTTTCTCAATGGCACATCCACAGATCTAGGATGCTTGCTATAGCACAAATCAGGTCAGGCATAAGGCATCACATACGAGATGAAACGTAGTGGGCCACATAAAGACAAAAGATTTGAAAGTAGGAGGAAGTCTGCCAGGGGGAATGAAGAGTTGTAGAGGAAAAATGATGAGGGTGTGATTTGTGACTAAGGGTTGACAATATTTTAAAGTTACTATATGTATGAATATAACATTAAAAATAAAAATGAAATGAAGAGAGATGCAAAAAAATTGAAATGCACATTTTTACTAATGAATTTGAAAGGAAAACAGCAAACATCCTTGACATTCAATGCAATATTTTTTTTGCAGTGCTTTGTGTAACATAAGAATGTAGAAGGATGGTTTGACAGACAAGAAGGAAATAACTAAAACTATACATATTGAGTTCTTCTGGACTAGAGACAAGAAAGACCTTAGATGATAGTGTGTGAGTCCTAATATTCAGAATGAGTGTGTGAGCTTTTTTGAATCTAAGACAGTAAAAACCATGGAAAACAAACAAATGTAGTACTGGAATATTTGGTAGGACATACTGTGATGTGCTGGGTGCTTTCTGTCAGTTAAGAAAAGGGTACGATAATGAGAAATAGGAAAATAAATTTGGAGATGAGGATTTATTATATTAAATGTTATTTTGAGTTATGCTGTACTGAAATGGAAAAAGACATATATAACTGTGATAAGTCAGCCAAAAGGCATACCCACCAGCCTTGTACTTTTCTATACATTTTCACATGATTTCCACCATTGATCAATCAAATATCAGCCTTTATGGTCAATTAAATGAACATATCAAGAGTAGCCCATGGAACAAAATTTACTCCAAACCATTTCTATCAAGGGTATAAAATATAGCATAAATTCCATAAAAATCAGTGGTACAATTTCTTTTTCTTAATTCATGTTACGTGAAAACTTAACTCCCAATATTTTATTTTTTTTTTTAAATTATGAGCTTTAAGACACCTTCTAATCTGCATTCTGGTTACCAATGGCTATTTTTCATGCCCTCTGTCACATTTTGTATTGTGAACCTTCCCCTTTCCCCCTATCTTATGTGTTTAAATCTTTAGTTATTTGGAAAGGTCAAGGCACCTTTAAGTGGTGGAGCCTTCCTGGAAGAAGGCAGTCACAGAGCGTGGGCCTTGAGAAAAATTAGTTCCACTGTACTTCCTTGGAGAAATCTCCTCTTGCACTTGGCATTTTTGCAACTCTCAGCCTCCTTGATGGACATGAACAAGGCTGCCTCCAGCTTCTGCTGGACAGTCAAGCCTTGTCCCCCATAATAAACTGTATCTCTCCTCTGGAGTCATAAGCTGAATATATCTCCCTTTCTCCCATTAAATTGCTTGACTTTGAGTGGTGTCTAATAGCAACAGAGAAGAAGAGCTGATAAACTCACCCAAGTGTCCTAGCTCACCCAGAACAAATGTGGATCCATGTCATCTGGCCTGTCTTAGACCCACCAGCTGAGCATGGCTTGGTCATGACAGGCATGCACGCTGTTCTGATTGCCTATGATTCCATACCCCTGAGCTCAGCAGCATGACTTTGAAATATACACTTCCCATCATGGGTTACAACACATTATACAACCTTGTTCCTCACCTAAGAATATATCCTCCTCCTTTGGTTGGTTTGCAGAATAAATCAGAAGCTCAACTTGAAATACAATTTGAAATGTGCATTCTCACTGAGAATAAAAAATAGAAAAACATAGCATAAGAAGTCATGATAGTTGTCATTATCAGACATAACTAAGGCAACAGTAAAATTTTCTGGAAGAACTACCTAGATAAAAGACATGATGTGAGATTCAAAGATCAATTATAAACATATTCAATGAGTTCTTATGTTCAAACAGCACATCAAAAGATAAATGAATGTACTTAGAAAGGACACGATTTTAACAAATGGTACCCATAGAAGCACAAACAGCTAAATGAAATATGTGAGGTAATTCAGGTTATGAAAATAGAGATAAAACACCGATTTAAAAAAACACAAAAGGAGATGAAATTAGAGTTGAATAACTCTTGGAGTCAAAGATAAAAATTCTGTGGAAAGATTCTTCAACAGAATAGATAACCTGGATGACAAGAGTATCAAGGATTAGAAGCTGGAACCAGACAACTCAAGTAAAGAAATTCTGTCAGTTAGACTCAGGTGTCAATTTTCACCTTGGAGGTTGGATTTTTAGGCACAGTTTTGAAGAATTTCTTTAGGCAAACCCTAAACAAACCTGTGGGAAGATTATGCTTGTCATTGCAGCTAAAGCTGATATTATGCCCTGCTGGTATTTGTGATTCTCTGGTATGTTCATACAGTTATTATTCACAAAAATGGGATAAGGCAAGAAACACTGAGGAGGCGCTCTTTTATTTCAGACATAATCACATGAATTCCAACAAAGGATCAAATTTTAATGGAAGAAAATTTAATAAATACATATACGATGGATGTAAAGATGTAAAGTAATTCCAGTACCTTTCTGATCAGCTCTTCTGAAAACAGAAAATATGCAACTATTCATGTTGGGTCTGTTTACAAATGTGTTTCACAGTTTCTTTGGTATATTTGAAGGAGTAAAATTGGTGGGCAACATACGTTTTGTCTATCTTCTTAAAATCAGATAATGTATTGAGTCTTTCCTATGCAAATCTTCAGAATTGCTATGTTCTGATTCTGAGTAACATAGTTCATCTCTTAGAAATGCAAAATCATATTCTTATATTAATGTTTCCTGCTTAGCCTCTCAGCAGGATGAATTTAACAACCTCTTAATGCCTTGAGCAATGCTTAAAAAAAGAAGCATAGAAAATTTCTAATAGATGATCTGAATTCTTCTGATGCCAGAAAAATAACTCTGCTAAATATGGCCTTCACTGGTTATTTCAGACTAATTTTATACTTTCAAAGTAATAGAGTTTTAATATCAGGGAGAGATATTAATAAAGAACAAATTTGTAGAGTTAAGCAAGAATAGTTCACAGGAAATTTGTTCCTTTGATAGATACTGAAGTTAAGCTGATAATCACTGCACATTCCCCAAGGGGATTGAATCTTACAGTTGAACATTTTGACAAAAGAGAACAAAGATCAAATTTGCTTGAAAGTAATTATAATGATATGGGGATTCTACAAAACAAGTGAAATATATTAAAGTCAAAGACTACAACAGTCACAGTTAATAGTAAAACTGCACTAATTTTGCCAGTGTAAGACTAGAATGACATTTCCTATGCAATTTTATAATGTTTAATAGCAAACACCAAAATATCTATTTGGAACAAAAATGAACATATTTATTCAATTTAAATAGAAACTCACATAATCAGCAATTTTAATTTTTTCTTCTTTGACACCTACATATGTAAATACCAAGAATCGGTGTGTTTTCACAATTTCCTATTCATTCCAATGATCGTTCCTGTCTCATTTCATAATTTCTCCTTTCCAGCCAGTCTTTCTCCTACTTTCAGATTTTATTTTTCCGTGTATTATTCACTGTGTTTCATTTGGGATTTTGGATTAACAACAACCTAAGCAACTAAAGGACGAAGTTACTGAGTAAATCACATAGCATGGAAGCTCCTCTATTACTGTGTGATAATAGCCTTCAGTAGAATGTCAGGTGGTTTATAGTTCAACTTGGATATTTTGTGTCAAAAATTTAAGGATGGTATTAAGATATTTTACTATGGATGCATGTTTTATTTTAATTGTTATGTGATTGTGTCAGATGTGAGTATATGGCATGTGTAGATGGTATTCCTATGTAATGCAGGTGCACACGTACATATGGCGATCAAAAGACAAAAATCTGAGTTTCAATTCCCACTTTACCGTCATGAGAAGGATCTCTTTTCCACTCAGAATCACGCTATCAATTCATGTATTTATGAAAGTTCTGGCATTTCAGTCTCACGTTCTGCATGTATAAAAAACAAATGTTTTAGTCATTGAGTCTGTCTCTTATGGGATTGCTGGGTTCTAATTAAGTTTTTCAGGTTGCAAGTGGTTTTTCTGTTGATTAATTCCTCTGTTCCTGTACATATGTACTAAAAGCTCCAATATTATGAAAAAGTTTGAGATATTGGTTTTATACATAGTCTATAAATTTTAAAATTTGAAATCTGGTTTGTTTATAAAAAAGTTATAATTACAATCTTTTCATCTTTCTTTTTATATGAACATACATGAGAAATATGCATCTGTGTATGTGTGTATTTATTGTATTAGAAATTACAATTTAATTTAAACAAGACATTTGGTTGCTTGGTTAAGAAAATTGATTTGGTTTTTATAAATCAGATGATATATGAGAAATTTTTAAACAATTATTGGCAGCCAACCATTAATACTTATAGTAGTTATTCTACATGCTTGCAGATAAAATCATGACAAAACAATTTAAGGGAACAAGGCGTTTTATTTTCTCCTTAGGGTAGTCCAATTACAGTTCCCTGTACAGAATGTCAGTAGAACCTACACCAACACCAAGGGCACTGGACATACCATCTCCACATAATATCTGAGAGAGGGATAATCCTTGCTTGTTAGACCACCCTGTCTGGCTAAGTATACATAATGATGCCAACTTTCTCCAACAGTTCACTTCATTTCTTTTTTCACCTTCCTTGGGACTAGTCCTATTTATCATGGGCTGGGCTTCTCTATAATCTATAATCTCTATAATCCTTACAAATTCTCTACAATACTTAAAATAGAGGAGCAATACAGCTAATGATGGTCCTCAAATTGAAAACTGAACCATGATATTATGGTAATTCTTTTGAAATTTATTCCAGAGAATTTTGGCTCATGTCTTAATATTTATTTTTACAATTATTTAAGTTTGTGCTTTTACAGGATCCACAGGATAAAGTCCAAGTCACTAAAATATGAAATTATCTATATTACTAAATTTTACTCAGAAAAATACTCACATTTAATAGAAGTAGTATATCCCAAATTACTTTTATCTTTTGTATTTCCCCCTAATACAGTATATACTGTCTGAGAATTTTTATGTTTTGTTTTTGCTGTTATTATTTCAAGTACAATGCAAGTGGCTGCAATTTTATATTTTTTTCTCCCATTTATAAAGTAAAGCCTCTAAGACTATGAGAAGAGTCTATGTGAGGATTGAAATGTAAAGGCTAGGTACAAACTACTTCAAGATAACAAGACACAGGTTACAAATGTTTTCTTAATTTAACCATTGGAAGCATGAGCAGATGTGGATGGTGATCACAGAGCAGGAAGAAATGCCAGGAAATGCTTCTTATCCTCATGAAGTCAGACAGTGAAATTCCAAAGACCAGAGGAGGAAGAAAAACAAGATGCCTAAGCACCAGTGAAAACACATTCCTGAGGAATAAGACCTGTAAGTAACTTCAGAGACTCCATTGGTTTTCGTTTCTTGTAGAATTCTGGCATCCACCCATGACAGTGGAGTCACACAAGAAAGGCCAGAATATAAAGCTAGATTTTTCAATGTACAGAACAATAGAGGAACTCCAGAGGACCAGGATGTATCAGAAAGCTGTTACAGAGCTATGTTTGTGAAAAGAAAGTGTGGAAAAATATGAATTTGTAGATTCAAACTTTAATTGATGAAAGGCAGATAATCAACAGCAAATAGTGCAAAAATATAAAATAAAATCAAGCAGGCGGTCACATATACAAATTTATCTTATGAGTACGCTACTTTCTCATCAATGGGAATTCTGGAATGAGTATGTATAAATGTGTCTGCTTTAAAGAAACAAGCTTATTTGATAAGCATTTGTCATAAGTAAATATGGATTACCTATGTCCTTGTCTCTGTGGCCAGAATACCAGAAAGAAACAGTTGCAGGAATGAAAAGTTTATTTTACTTGCGATATTCACAGATATTTTATTCCCTATGGTGGAAAAGGCAAGGATTTATTCAGTTATGAGATCATGTGACAGAGACTTCTGCATTTGAATGGATCAGAAAAATAACATAGAAAAATTTCAACAAGAAATGAATGAAAATTTTAAATACCTTGCCATACTGCTGACCTCTGTCAGTCATCTCTCACTCATTAATGATTATGAAAACTTTAAGGGACTGAGCCTTCACACATGTACCTAAGGGTAAACAATTTCAGAATCAAACTATAGCAGAATAATATGGGTAATTTCTCTATATACTGAATGTAAAGTAAAATAATTGCAAAATTGGACAATTATTTGTAGAACATGTATCATTGTGTTCAAGGCAATAATTGAAATAATTATTTATGTTGAAATTTTACAAATACAAAATAATATGTAACAGAATTAGAGGATACTGTGATGTCTTGATTCAAAATGAAATGTGTCTAAACAAATTTATGGGTTTATCCTGTGGATAGGCCAAACTGAAATTCAGTCTTCTCACTTGGTCATGTAACCTTGAGACTGAAAGTTGTGAATTTAAATGATATGCTTTAAATACTTCTAAGTATACTGTTCAGTGAGCATATGCGGTAATTAATTTTCTAATCTTCTATGAGAATACTCTCTCTGGAATTTGATTTGTTAAAACATGTTGTTCTGAGATTGGTTGTTAAACTAATGAAAAGTCAGCCCAATAATACTAGAAAAACCAGGGATTTAACGTAGACTCCCTTCACTACATCTCATTTATTCTATTGTAGTAAAAGAAATACTGAGGACAGTTGAAACACTGGGCCATCAACCCACATGCCAGGAAAACGTTGGAAAACCACAGCCTTTTCACCATTCACCCTTCATGGTCTAGTGTACCAGCAAATGGCAAGTACTAGAAACAAGAAAAGCATAGTCAGCCTTCCTCTTCTACCACAGTTTTAACAATCTTCTACTTCTTCAGAGATGGACATGCATGTGTTCCTTTGAACTATGCATTTGAAATCTTAAAATACCAATGAATCCACAATACCTCTTTAAAATTCTTTATCTCTGCCTGCTCCATTCAGAGATCAAAGTCATTCTCTCCAAGTGTCTTATCATGCTCCCATTATGATATTCTATGTGGCTTATAAAAAAATCTGCTTTGATGTTTAAAATCTAACTTCACAGTGACAGTTTTTTACATGTAAGGAATGTTCTGTGACACTTCTATGCATAGATAATGAATCCATGTGTTTTCAAATCTTTCCACCCATTCCAACCTTTCCTCCTTTGCCACTTTTCTGGACTTTTTTTCCCCTACATTAAAGCATTTTTGTTTGTGTGACTCACAATGACAGTTTAATAAACTAAAACATTTTTTGAAATTAAATAAGCAAGAAAATGGGATCAAAATATAAGCAAAAAAGTGTAATAGTTTTCAACCAAAATAGATTCAGCCATAATACTATTTTTTTGGCTCTTCATAACTTGACTACCATTAATGTTTCTAGTCTTTTGTGTTCTGATATGTTAAAGTCATTGTTCTTATGCTAACAGAATGAAGCTGTTTGTTACTAGGCTACCTCATTTTGTTTTCCTTCTAAGAATTCATATTATTACTATAATTTCTTGCTATTCTTCAGACTTAATGTCATATTACATTAAAATTTTTTTCTGTTTTCTTACTGTCATATTTCAAAGATTGTGATATATGTATATATGTATGTATATATATAATCTCACATGCATATATATCACAATACTATTTGCTGAATATTGAATTGGCTATTTTTATTTTCTATTGCATAAATAATCATATGGAACAACATTAGTATTAAGGAAAAAAACAGGGAAGGGAAGTTCATAAATTCACAGATTTTTGAAAGTGTCATTCATACTCAATTCAACCCTCTTCCAAAATTATTTTGCTCTTTTTCACAACATGTTGCCCTATGAAATCATCTCTGTATTGTATGGTTTGAAGGACAAGTTTTTTTTTTCTACGTGTGTGTGTATCTATGTGCATCAGAGGGCATTGTGTGTGCCTGTAGAGGCCCAAGAGTAACTTCAATTTTCACCTTGAATTTCCTCTGTCTTCTATTTGATTTGCTTTAGAGTTTCCCAAGCTCAACCCCAGGATGGGAAGTACAGGTCACCGTCATTTTAACCTGGAGTTTATGGGACCAGGGATCAAACTAAGGACCTTCTGTTTAGGAGGCAGAAGCTTAACCCCGAGCCATTTCTCTAGCCCAACAAATTTATTTTTATATAGTAATATTTAATAGTTTATTTGATAGAAAGAAAAATGGAGAGAGACAATCCAACTTTATATATACATGTCATGGCACATTTGTGAATGTTAGAGGACTTTCAAAACTCAGTTTTGCCCCCATCATGTGGGCTTCTGGGGATGAAATTATGTAGCCTGATTTGTGAGCAAGCACCTTATATGCAGAAATATGTTAGTGGCCCAATAATTTTATTTTATGACACATTTCTTTTGTACGCTATTTCAAAAGATGATATTATAGTGGATATAAGAATTCCCCATATGCAGCTAAATATGTATGTTAACCTCTGATCTTAAGTATCTAAAATAGTCTTTATTAACAAACATCTGTGAGTTATAAACTTAAAAAACTGAATTTATGAGGTAAAAAGTAAAACAAGAGAAAACATAGAGGTTTTAAGAAAATGTTGAAAACATTTTACATGGGATAAAGATATTTTTGTGATATTTCTTTTTAAATCCAAACTGTGATTCCATTGCAGTCATTTAGCATAGCTGTGAAATTCCCCAGGAAACTAAAGAGCAAATGAAATGTTCATTTTAATATTACTCAGTAGTAACCAAAATTAGATTGCTAATTATAGATTCTCTAATTAGAAACACAGAATATGCAGAACTAAAGCATATTTTATAAAAGAAAATCAAGGCATATTGTCACTTAGAGATAAGCATTAGGTAGCATATTATCCTAAGTACTATTTCCAAATTTTTCCATTGCTACATAGAAACATGAGAGAAAATATTGGAAAGTGTTATTTGGGCCCAAGATACTTTACGGTTTAATAGGAGACTAATACTGGTACACTGTATGCTGAAAAGCCTTTCCCTTGGTGAAAATAATTTAAATCCCTGAAAAACAGTACATTTCAATTTCATGTTTTATAATTAGCGTTGCATTATACACACACGTTCAATAGTCAAATCCTAACTTGTGGTATAGAACATCAATTGGTTTAGAAAGCATTGTCTATCATGAATATAGACCTTCAGGCAATGTGCAACTTGAACAACAGACCCAAATATTCAAGAGTAGCCTGCAGGGAAATTTCAAGCTTCATTGTTTGTGCAGCATGACATTATAACACCATGATTTGCACAGTACTGACTAATAATTTATGTCATCTCTATCTTTTTATAGCTTCTAATTGAAAGTTAACTCTTGGGATATCGTTTCATTTATTTTAGATCTAAATTAAAGCACTAGCCACAAAAGATAAAATGATTGCATAAAAAACTTTGCCTTAGCTACATATTAGCTCTCAGGAAAAATTTGAATGCCATTTTGACAAACACATGTTTAACATGTATAATATTTGTCTTTAGTTGTAACAAATGGTAAAAATTGAACAAACTTATTATCCATAGTCTAACATAGTTAAGCACTTGAAATGCTTATTTCAACGAAACTTGAAAGTAACCCTTATTAGAAGACTATGAGAAAAACCACAAGTTAAAACTCCATTTATAATATATAGATATGGAGGTCCTCTACATCTACAAAGCAGAAAAAATTACCCAGCTTTGTTTCCTTAATGCTTAATAACTGAGAAAACTAAAGAAATATACTTCTGTCAAAACAGCTTATTTATAAGAACATTTAATTTTCCTCCAAGTTGTTGGGTAAATTATAAAATATGCTAAATGCATGTTGTTATAAAAATGTTTTCCTTTTATCATGACATTAAAATTATATTATATAGCACAGATTTACCTCACTCTATGTGTGTGTGTGAGTGTGTGTATCCTGAAGTTCTCTATCTTCTGGCTTTGTTCTAAGGTTCTCCATGCTCTGCCTTCTCCAAGCACTGCCTTGGCTTTTATTGCAAACTATTGCCACTTCCTCCTAAATTTTTTACTTGAGATTTGGGTGTCTGAACTTAGACTCTTTTGCTTCTGAGGTAAAGATTTTCACCCCTGAGTGATCTCACAGACCAAATTTTTCATTTCTAAGTATACCATGTGGGAAAAAAAAAAAAAAAGTTTTAAGAATATTTTTCCTACTTCTAAATTTTATTGTCTAACATATTAAAATGTATCCATTATAGGGGCTGGAGAGGTGGTTTTGGGGTTAAGCCTCTGCTTTGCAGACAGAAGGTCCTGAGTTTGGATCCTAGACCCCACATATAGATGCGAGTGGAAAAGGGGGTGGCCTGCATTTCCGGTCTTGGTAGGGCGGAGCATGTGAATCCCGGAGCAGAGTAAACAAGGTGCAGGTGGAGGCGGTCCATGGTGGTTCCCTAATTCGTCCGTGGTTCTACACACACACACACATACACATACACACATACACACATGCGCACACACGCATACACGCACAATTGAATAAATAATGAAAAAAAATTTTAAAAATGTATCCATTATAACACATTTTTACCACAGACATATGTGTTATAATTGTGTAAATTATGTAAAACAAAAGATCACAAAATTGTACCTTATAAAATTTATAATTAGGGGGCTGGAGAGGTGGCTCAGGGGTTAAGCCTCTGCCTTGCAGGCAGAAGGTCCTGAGTTCGATTCCTAGACCCACGTATAGACGCTGGGCAGAAGTGGGGGCGGCCTGCGTTTCCGGTCCTGGTAGGGCGGAGCCTGTGAATCCTGGGGCAGAGTAAACAAGGAGGAGGTGGAGGCGTCCATGGTGGTTCCTGAATTTGCCCATGGTTCTACACACACACACACACACACACACACACACATATAATTGAATAATTAAATAAATAAATAAATTTATAATTAACAGGTATGATCACAAACTTTGATATGTTGTCATTAATAGTATGCCTATGCATGCAATGACAATTTTTTAAAAAATAGAATAAATATTATTTTTCTTATATAGGAAGATAGCTTTTCTTTAAAGAAGAATACGTCCAAATCATTTCAAAGAAATGTTAGCCTGCAATGTCCCAGAGGCAGAAGTGAAGGCCATGGGGATCTGAACTCAGGTCCTTCTGCTTCCTACACAGAGTCTTAACTAATACCTAAGCTATCTCTCCAGCTCATTGGTTCATTTTTTAAATTTTTTCCAAAGAGATCATTTTAAATAAATAGCACTGCTTAATCTGAAAAATGTATGTCATACTCTTTCATTAACATAATACATAATAATTTGAATAGTTTACAATATACATTAATTTTCATCTCACAAACTGCAAAACACAAATATAAATATTTTATATCCATTTAAATTGAAATCATTTATTCATGTAATTGCAGGGATATCATTAACAGTGTGTTTATGAATACAACATGCATATATCTGGCTTATTTCCATCTCTGTATTTTTAACTGAAGCACTTAGAATAAGTAAGGTTTAAAACTATAAATAGAGAAATCTATTGACTAACAGAGATGGAATGGATGGAATGAAGGTATCTTGACTAAGCTGACTAGATAGACTAACTGAATGACATTCAGCTGACGGATATATTCTCAATACACAAGGTGGAGAATGTTCAAGAAAACAATGCATCAAACCATGGCCTTCACACACATTTGTGTGTATACCCACAGACATGTGCACCCACACAAATACAGTACACATATATGTACACATATATGTAGACAAAAAGTAAAGATTGGAAGAAATGACTTATTGGGTCAAAATGCTTTAATCTTTAAAGTGAAAGTGAACAAATGTTTTAGAACACAAGTAATGGCATTTGAACACATACATTGGAAAGCACAATGTATGCCTGTGGAGGCCAAAGGCGACTCTGGGAGTCATCCTGGATTGCTTTTATCTCCTTTTTACTCCATCCGAGACTTCCCAGGCTCTGCCTGCCAGAGCTAGAAGTACAGGCTGTATTAATTTGTGCCTGCAATTTTTAAGTGGGATTCAGGATGCAAATTCACTTCCTTCTGATTTCAAGGCAAAGTCTTAACCCCTAAGCCATTTATCAAGCCCATATCATATGTTAATTCAAGAATAAAGTTTGACCATTCATCTAGTTTCTGTTAGCTAAATTCATCACTTTATATCAAGGGGTCCTACACAAGGTCCTGATCCATAGACAATTTCAAAGTTATCAAAGCCTATCTTTCCTGGGAACAATGACTTTGGATAAAGACAAAGTAATGATTTTTCACTTAAGATTTGACCCTTATTCTAGCTATAATTTACTGAGCTTGCCACAGTTAAGGATATTTTTGGCTCCTTATTTTTATCTTCCATCTCCTATTTAAATTCAAGATGTTTTATGAATGTATATACATTTAAATTCTACAAGAGAAATTATCTGGTTAGAATGCCTTATTTATGCATGGTAACTTGACAAAGATCTAAGAGGATGGATAAGATTTTCTGGTGGTCCTGGAGAAGTCAATGGCTAATTCAGAAGAAAAGCACTTAATTTGCTTTCAACAGTTGACTGAGACAGAAGCTGATATATTTTTATTTTGTTTGTTTTTTTTTTTGCAAGAATTCTTCACAGCCATCAGACATAGACTATCCTTTTTTCTTCCTGTGGAACACAGTCCTTATAGTTTTTTTTTTTCCATTTCCTTGTCATAGAAGTACATTGAATGGCATGCCAAGACAGCCAATAATGTTTGAATAAATGAATCTACACTATCTGTAAGTTCAGCATTGCCTCTGCATCTCAACAAAACAAGAGTTATTTAATATATAAATATGCATGAATTTTCCTAGAAAAAACAAACCACCTGCATCAAGTCATCAGAAGTCAGAAGGTCAAATCACTATCGAGTACAGTGAGCTTGGAGAAGTGGATAAAGAAACATCACTATCCCATAACTTCTGAATTGTTATTAGATCTTGGTGCCTCCTTGACCAGTCAGCACTGATCCAAGAACAGGTACTTGAAGATGATTCTTCAATAAAATTTCATGACGACTGCTACATTCATCAGAATCCGTATATACTTCCATATTGAATATTGATGCAATGGCTGAATGTGTGGGAGGCAGCTCCCTGTTTTTGTATAGTGAGAGTAAGTCATACTAATTCCTGTACTCCTCCCTTGAAAACACCTATAGCCATGAATGCTGTTGCCTTTGTGCAAAAATCAAACAAACAAACATAGAAAATAATCACAAACAAAACAAAACAAAAGAGAGTCTTATTAATTTAAAAACAGTTGAGCACAACATTGTAAGACGATATGATATATGGACAGATATTCCAATATGAGTTCTTGCTCCTTTGAAATTAGAAACATTTGAGGTTCATGAAACAAATGTTGTCCTGGTTTTCAATAAATATATGGAGCTTAAATGTACATGCAAATTATATTTTCTGTTAACCCAGAGAACCTATGTAAAACTGATGAAGACTGAAACTGAAACATCTGCTTCATGTCCTTTCATGTTAGTAAGTGAAAGTTTACTAACAGGGAAGAATAGTGAATATATATGAAATTTCTACTTTACATGTGCTGAATTTACTATGTATTATATGATATAATTTGTTGCAAAAAAATACTGTAGTCCTTAAGATGAAGGGAAGGAAATGTTCTTAAGTAGTTAAAAGATAATTGAAGAAGTGATTTTTGCAATGACTTGGAGATAAATGCAGATCTCTATGATTGTATATGATGTTGAGAATAACTGAAGTTTGAAGACTCAGTAGTATATAAAGCATAAATACTCTATGCATGTAAACACATGATTTTAGTCATTTAGAGACAATTTTCTATGAAGGATTAGAAAACATGTACTTTACAGAATACAGTAAAAAGCACTGTGATATGACCACCTTCCCTGTTCTAGTTCTTTCTGCAGCTGTGAGACAACACTCAGACCGGACTTAACGGAGAGTTTTATTTGGCTTAAAGTTTCGAAGGGGAAATAAAGCTCTTTGCAGTCAAAAAAGCATGGTGGGAAGCAGAAACTTTAGGAGCTCAGATAGCTGCAGACATCATACAGGCAGATACATCAAGCGGCAAACTAACTCGTGCTTGACTACCAAAAGCTCAAGTTGACATCCCTTCCTCTAGCAAGAATCCAAAGCTTTCCCATTATCGTCCCTTGACAAAAGAGACAAATACAATCACATGAGGCTGTGAAGGACAACCAAATGCAAACCATAATATTCTGTCCCAGCACCCCCATAGGCTCATGGATGCATCATAGGCAAATTACATTTATTTCAACTTTAAAAATCCCCATACATGATGGCATCCCAAAAACTGTCCAAAAGTTTTAAACTTCCTGCAAAACCAAAAAACAAGTTACGTACTTCCAATGCACATTGGCATAGATTAAACATTCCCATTTCAAGAGAGAAGAATGAGGGAATGTCCATGAAAGATTAAACTTTAGCAACAGAGGCCAGAAAGACAAGCTTCAAATCCTGTAGACCCACGTATGAGCCAACTGTTGAAATTGTCTTAGTTTCAAAGCACTTCATTTCATTCCTTCCAACACAACTATCTGCAGTACACATCATTTTCTTGGGCTTTCTTGTCTTATGTTATATATCCCTTCATGGCATCTCTAACATCCTCACCTCTCAATGGCAGTGCAGCTTAAACTTCCCATCTCCCAATTTTCTTCCCGATTCACTTTTCAGGTTTTCTAATCTTGTCACATCCTACCAGGCCAAAACAACTTTCCAAAACTCTGAGGGAGAATCCACGACCGCCTCACTTTCACATCTTTAATTCTCCTGACACCGGTACCATATGAGTCACATTGCCGTGTTCTACTATGAACTTGGATTGGAAACTTGTCCCCTGGGTTTGCAGGTGATATAGCTTTTTTGTATTGGCACTGGGTAGGAGGTGGATCTCTAATATTTGGTTTATTTCTTCCAGAAGAGCTTACATTTGTGGGTGGGAGCCTTCTCTGAGGATATTATATTCAGTGTGTAGTCCCAATGAAAAGCAGGCTTTGGCTCACGAACAGATAGAACTTCCTTAACAATATCCACCATTTTATTATTTGCAACATTTCACCTTCACATTTTTTATCACCCAACTCAGTTTTTATTTCTTTCTAATTCTCTGCTCTTTTTCATCACAGGCACGAAACAGAGCAAAAAAAAAACGTGAGTGCCATGGATTCAAGACTGTGTTTGTTCGAACCTTTCTCTGCCAAACACTTTACGTTAACTTCAGACCAAGGGAAAATCGAACCCAAACTCCTTGTTAAAGCATCACTCCAGTTGCCTCTAGTCTAGTTTCCAACTCTCTCAGTTCCCCTTTGGATCATGAAAAGCTAGACTATCAGCATCTGTATCTTTTTCAGCATTACTCCCTTTAAAACTCTTACTAGAATGTCTCTTTTGGGTCTGACTCCAAGACTTAAATGCGTTCTAGGATACAGTACCAATTTGTTTTCCATATTTTCCCCCAGTACCAAAGGCACAAAAAGTCACATCACAGAAGTGAAAAGACTTCTTGTTACCAAATTTTGTCAGTTTCACAGCAATAATTCTTGACACAAAATTGTTACTGTCACTAAAACACCCCATTCGTTTTCATACCAAATTTCTGTTGTAGCTACATTTCTTCATGTTGTTATGATACAACACTTAGACATAATCAACTTTAAGGGAGAAGGGGAGATTTATTTGACTTTTGGATCCAGAGGGGAGATATAGTCAACTATGGAGTAAAGGGCATGGTGGGTGGCAAGAACTGGAGGTGACTAGGGTTACTGCAACCATCATGAAAGCTAAGGAAGCAATCCACAAACTGCAAGAACTACCGGACATCAAGGCTTGCTCACTGTGTTGTACTTTTTTCCAGGAAAGGTCTTATCTTTTAAATTGCCCCAATAGTTCTCAATCATTAACAGCTAAAGAAACAAGTATATGAACTTATGGGGTGACAACTCAAATTCATGTCCATGGCAGCTATGCACGGGCAAATGAGGACTTTATTGACAATAAGCTTAGAGTAAATTTACTCGACAAATGGCTAGCCCTTGGGGTCCTTCAAAGCGATGATGAGCAGTAGGCAATTGACAGATTACCTCGATGATGGGAGACAAATGCACCTATGGGGCAGCCTGTTAGTCTCTAGGAGAGAGTCTAAACTCCAGGGTTATACATAAAGCCCTAGCTTAACAATAGAACATGAAATAAACCTACGGATAGGAATGTGAGATGATGACCTGTAGCCAAGGAAGCTTGGCATGAGGCAAGAACATGAGACAAATGAGAAAAGATAGGAAAGAATATTAAAGAAAATATATGCCAAGAGCGGAATTCATCAATAAATTAAAGTGGAAGAACATATCTTTAAGAGCTGTGTCACTTTCTTAAAAATGAAAGGAAAAGCATAGAAAAATTAAACATTACAGAAAGATACAACACATATATCTTTAATATACTAAAGGAGAAAGCAAGAAAACCATGACTGCTCATTCACTGATGAAATCCAATTTGTCCCAGATCTGTCAAGCTCAAAAGACAGAAATAAGGTAATGCTTGTGGCATACCTACCCATCTATGTATATATAGTTTCTACCTGAATGATTAAAGTTATAGATTGCAGAGTCTCCAAAAAAGAATTAATGATTCAGAATTAGATTAATCATAATTCTGCAGCTGCAGTAACGTTAAAACAAGAAGGAATAATCTTGTAAAGAAGAATCTTTTTTATAGTGGATCTGAAAAAGACAAGAAAGAGAAATGAAGAAATGCTTTTAGTTGAGTGCATTCCCAAATTATCTTGAATGGGCAGAATAGCATGACAAAGTAATAAATAAAATTGGAGCTAGAATATTAATTATATTCTGTCCTAAATATTATATGTTCTGCTCATAAGAGAAACAGATTTATTGTTTATTCTTTGTAATTCTTGTGAGAGGAATGTTGAAGATAGAAACTGGAAATGCAGAAATTCCAAATATTTAGAAGTCCATTGTGGAGGTATGTTGTCATCTTTGTACTTGTCATTGGAAGAGATAATTCATTTCCTGATTCTGTCATCTGATTTAAAGTCTCCTGCGGCAAAAAAAAATCTTATAAAATGCTCAGTATTCATTTGATTTTCAAACTAAAATTAATATTTCTGATTTTGCCTCCTTTTGTGTCGTTAAATATTGGACCATGGAATTGTCCATTCTGCAACTCTATTTGTCACTAAGATATACCCTAGCCAGTATGTCCTTATTCATTTGTAAATTATAGATAGCATTTAAAATTTATGAAGAAATTTTTAAGCAAGATGTTTGCAAAATTAGCATGAAATATAAGATAATATAACTATTAAGCTAATATTCTTCTTTCCTTTGTAATTATGAGATTGAGATGATTGTTGGGCAAATGAGGGGCAGGGCTTGGCATAAATCTGATAAGCCTACATGGTAATACTACAAGAGGAATACTAGTCATCAGAAAAAATAAATTGAAAATAAAACTTAAATTTAGACAGTTGAGATTACTTCATGAGTCCAACGTTTCTCTCCATATACAAGTCCCATTTTACACTGCCAGAATACATTGACTTTGCACAATTGCAATTGCGTTTAATATGGTATTCATACTGGTTAGTCTTTTCTGTTGCTGTGAGGGCATACCCAAAGCTAATTTAAGGGAGAAAGGGAGATTTATTGAGCTTAAGGTTCCAGAGGAGAGATACATTCTTTCATGGAGGATGCAGCTTTGTTGGCTGGCAGAAGCTGAAGACAGTCTAAGTCACACCCATCTGTAAGGTTGAGAGCTACAAAACTGCAAGCTGCAAAAGCAGACTCCTCCACAATAAAAGTGGGACTAATGCACCTTAAGGCATATCCCCTGTGACTGCCTTCTGCTAGTAAGGTTCCGCTTCTCAAAGTGTTATGACCTTCCCAAACACATGAAAATGTATGGGACACATTTCAAACTATGATGATAAGTATTGTCTTTAAATGTTTGTTATCACATGATTCACATATTGATTGGTGCTTGAAATCTCAGTTTCGCTGAAGCTATACTATTCAATATTCCAAAGACGTGAAGAGAACACTGTACTTTTCTTTGAATATGTTAGCTCAGTTTGCAGAAGGGATCTTATTTTCATACGAGGATTTAATAGTACCTAGAGAATTAATTGTGTAAGAAATAGGGAGAAACAAAATTAGACATGGGAAAGATTTGAAGAAAAAAATCAAAGATCCATGGATCATCCCTAGTCTTGATTTGTCCAAATGATGTGAGTTTTCCAATACATAAATTTGCTTTAGAATTTCTTCCATTTGTCCTTTTGAATTAAAAACGAGAATAAGATAAAGTTCAGAGAATTTAATCATTCAGAAATGGTTTTAGTAGCACTGCATGTCAATCTTGAATATTACTTAAAAATAGATATAAGTTGTTTTAAGGGAAGTCATGATAGAAAGTACTAGTAACATTATTTTATTTATGCAGTCATTATTTTACTAGATAAAAACACTTACAGGAAAAACATTTCTCCATTTTTCTCTTTATCCTTAAAATGTAGCTCAAGAATGACTCCATAAATATTTTAAAAACCTTTTATGTACTTTGAATTTTATTGCAATCTCTGAAACAGGATAGCTAATTCTGAGGGTATAGCTATGAAAAGGAAGTTCAGCCCTGTCTAATGTTCTTGATGGTGATTTTTCAAGTCGCTTTTGGACCTTCTTCTGAAAAGCAATGCCCATTTTACTGGTAATATAAAATTTGACATTATTTGAGATTTTTACATGGATATGTAGTAATCCCACAAGATCACCCATAAATTTCAAAAATTCTTTCTTTGGAGAAAATATCAAATGAACCCTTTTCTGATAAGTTAGGAAACTTAATAGTATGAAGTTCATATTATAGTAAGAGTATGATGTTTTCCTCCCCTTATTCAATGATAGAACTTATTCATTTGGTATAATGGGCTTTGAAAACCATTTCTTCTGCTTTTCCTGCCATAGATCTAATTTTTCATGTTACCTACATGCCAAAGCCAATGTCTGATTCTTTATTCACAAATTTAAAGTGAGAGGTGTGTTGGGGGCTGGAGAGGTGGCTCAGGGGTTAAGTCTCTGCCTTGAAGGCCGAGGGTCCTGAATGGGAATCCTAGATCCCACGTATAGACGCCTGGCAGAAGCAGGGGCAGCCTGCACTTCTGGTCCTGGTAGGTGGAGCCTGTGAACCCTGGGCAGAGTATACAAGGAGGAGATGGAGGTAGTTCACGGTGGTTTCTGAATTCGCCCTTGTTCTGCACACACACACACACACACACACACACACACACACACACACACACATACATGCGCACACAACTACAACGGAATAAATAATAATTAAAAAATTGTTTAAAAAAAGAATGTCACCACAAAACATCATTGGAAAGAAATGTCAGTGGGTTTCAGAAAGTAACTACTGCTTAGGTAGCCATCACAGACCTCAGCCTGGATACCTCTGCTTTTAGAACACTATTGCATTCCATTGGGAAGACGTGTTGGGGAAACTGAAGGTTGTAAAGGAGACATGATGGCAGCTAATGAATGTGGTTGGACATATGATCTTTTTATACTACATGATACTAAATAATTCAGTGAGAATGTTGTTGGACAAATCTAGTAAATACTTCTTGGGAAAATGAAACTTTATTGATAAAGTAAGAAAAATACTGTTGAAAAATGTACATAACGTATGATGTGGGAAAGCAATAACTTGTTCAAAAACAGATAGAGAAATGCCTTTTGAACACAGAATTCAGCATGCAGACCAGAATAAATTATAAGTTAAAAACTGAGAAATCTATTAAGACTCCAGTAATCAAAACAGAAAAACATGTCTCCATAGTGAAAAATAGAGGAATAAAACAAAATACTAATTTTAGGACTTTTCATAAGCAATGAATCATGAATTTGGGATCAATGAATAAATTTTGGTGTTTTTCTAACCAAACATTATGAAAGAAAACAAATTGTCACATTGGTAAAGCAAGTGTTTATGTTACCTTTTTGGAATATCTGCAAAATCAAAACTATTCTCTTGGATTGTTCTATGTGACTGGTTGTGGTTGAATTTTGTTGTATGTAACACAAACATTAGCCAGAAATGACAAATATTCCTTGTGCTTTAAACAAAGTTAAGCCTTTTGGTTTTGAAAGTTATCTAAAAAAAATCAGTTAATGTTTGATTAACCCATGTATTTCTACGTATTATGAAATGCAAAGTGATATTTTCATTCATAGATAATTGTTTACTCAGAGAAATTAGCATATTCATTGTTTCATATTTTATAATTTCTTTATTGTGAGTAGTGAAGAATGGACTGATAGCCTAATTAAACAAATTTATTGTTCCTATGTCCACTTTATTTTCGATTATATAACAATTTGTCCCATCTGGATCACAAATTTGCACCAATAGCATGCGTTTTACCCAAGTGGTGGTACTATCAATTATTTCTTAATAGTCTTGATATTTTTGCTATGATATTTTGCATTTGTGAACCTTGTTAACTCAGATACTAATTCTGAATTAATATGTGCCTGCTTTTGCTTATTTTCAATATTGTGAAGATTCTTGAGCTTTTCCATTTTGACATTTCAGTCACCTGAAGAGAGATTTCTTCATTTCTAAGTAAATGATTTCATAATCTTTTCTTAATTACATTCACTAGAACTTCTAGCAGTATAAACAATAAATTGATGGCAATGCATATCCCTGTTGTTACCATCATGGTACCTTATGGAGTAATGATCTTAAGTTTTTCTGCTTATGCATGCATGGTATTCTTTTAAATCTAGGCTTGAATGAAAAATAAGCTGGTTTTCATTTGTGATTATATTATATAGTAAAGAGAACATTCTCCTCCCTCCTAGGGAAGTCCCAACTACTAAAAAATTATTTATTTCAGTTTGAATATTTGGGAATCCCAGGCATCCTTAGACCAATGAATGGATAAGACTCATTCTGGGAGAACCACCTTCATGATCATGGTATTTCCTCTGCCGGATAAGCAAAGTGAAACTTGTTTTCTTGTTTTGCTGTATTTATTTTTTTATGTATGCGAATGCAGTTGCACGTGTGTGTGGGGGGTATGAGAACCAAATATGTTTGAATGTGTGTGCCTATGGAAGACTAAATCAGCCTTGATGGCTTATCCCTTTTGCTTTGCTCTGGGATTTCCCATGCTTTACCCTTTCAGGGCTGGATCACAGACAATGGCCTTAACCACTGAACATTTCATGTGGATCTAGGGATCCTAACTAAGATCCTTTTGCTTTCAAGACAAAGGCTTCAAACCCTGAGCCTTCAATTCAGCCCTTGTTTTAGTTCCTTATTGGTCATAATTAATGAACTGTCAATATCCATGATACTTTCATTATTAAATAATAGATCTTTCGACTTTAGGAGTGTGATTTAATAATGGACTGTTGACAGAGACCAGGATTCTTTTATTTCTTAGTCATACTGCATATTTTGATTGGAAAGTAAGACTTTTATATTTAAATTGTCTTTTATTGTGAGAGAAGCACAAATTTCGTATATTGTGTAATTGGAAATACAAAGAAATCAAGGAAGCTGAAGTATTCTTCATTGAGTTAAGCATTTTCTTATACAAACATCTGGGAATTTGTGCTCTTCTACTTTTTTTTTTTCAGTAGCCTGCTTCCAAACAACTCACCTTGGTGTGTCTCATATCAGAAATGGATTTCAGTGTGGAAAATGAAGAAGAAATTTAGAGATGTCATTAGCATATTTGTTTCTTTCAGGACTTTTATTTTTTCCATTTTCTTTCATTGTTCTTAGGTAGAGTTTCTCTCTGTACTTTCTGCTAGCTGCCATTTTGAGATGTTAAGCAAAAAGTCTTTGGATGAACACAAAGCTTACACATGAAAGCCACAGCTACTGATTCTGTAAAGCATGAAAGCAGAATTCCACACATTCTTTAAACGGCTCTGGGTATTAATTCCAAACTTTTTTCTCTATGCTCAGAAAATCTTATGGATGTTGTCTTCACAGCAGTCTTTCTATTTGTGACTTTCCTCTTCCTGACAGAATCCTTATTCTTTCTTGTCTTAGCAACTAGTCTCATTCATCTTACATTATATACATTAGTACTTTAGGAATCCATCAGAAAGTTCAGATATAAAGCTGGCATCAGATTTCAACATTGTAATTCATTATTAAATATTTCTGCTCAGTAAAATCTTTTTTAAGAAAACATACATATTCCAGTAAATTGTCACCTTCAATATCCCATTATGCAGGTTTAATGCATATCTCATTTCTAAAGATGCAAGATGAATTACAATGTTAGAAAAATGAAGATGTTTGTTAATAGAAATGTGCTAATTTAATTATATAAATAACGCAGCTTCTAATGAAGTTAAATTCACATTTTGTATTTTCATATCATTTTTGTTGTAAAATTAAAAATTTTAATTGTTCTATTTCACATCATGATGCATTTTGTTGCTCAAAATTTGCCTTGCTTCTCTTCATTGTTCTTGTGCTAATTAATTCATTGTTTTTATTCTTTTATCAAAGAATACATGTGTACAATGGATTTAAATCATTCCCATGTTATTCCTTCTGATCTCATTAGAAACCTTCCCATCTAATCCCCTTACTTTCCAGCATAGCATACTCTTTTATCAATCTCCCATGCTTCATGCTTCGGTAAGTGCCTAGGCACAGTGCTAATCAATGGATTTAATCACAACTCTGTACTTGGCAATTGTTTACAGTGCAGTAAAATAAATTGTTTTCTGAATATGTTTCTATGTTACTTGGCATAAATCTAAACTTCTTTAGTAGAATATATTAGATGCTATTCAGTACAAATTTGTTCTTTGTTTCTACCTTGCTTTTATTTTTCTTTTTTATTTTATATCATTTTCACATAAATTGCTACATTCCTGTCAAGTTGTACTTTTCCTTATGTGGTAGTTTTCCAGTAATTTTCTAAGTTCACATCAAGTTCTACTAATATCTCAGAAACAAGACACAAAGGAATTCACAATAGATTTCAAAAAAACGTTTTAGAAAGATTTTCCATGATAATTCATCCACCACACCATAAATGCTCTCTGCCTGACTGCTTTATCCTATTACTGCTTTGACTTCCTTTTCTGTGGAATCATTTCCATCATATACTAACAAAAGCTGACCTTCAATCTGCATCCAGGGTCAAGAGCTTTTCTATTTGAATTTTGTTTCTTCTCTCAAGTGGGTGGTTTCTCCCTTTATTATGTTTGCTGTTCTGGAATTCATTACTTTCTTTAACACTTTCAATTTACTTACCTATTATCTGAAAGTCGATGCTATAAAACCTCTCTATTTTTGTCCTTTGAAAGATACCTACATAATACATATACCAATGTGGACAGATAATTAAACTTGATGTTAAACTGTCTGTAAAAGAAAGGATGATCTGTTCATTACTAAGTAATTGAAAAGGCTGTTGCACATTATTCTCCTTTTATATCTGCTTCATGTAACAATATCATTTATTTGAAAAAAAACTAAAAATTAGATTTGATGAGTGGAATTATCCTCAAATTTGTTTCATAAGATCTGACATCACCTATTTCATCAGAAGTCAGATATCTCTGGGTCTGGAAAATATAACTACTTTGTTTTTGAATATTGACGTACTCATTTTCACTGCCTTTGTGTTTCAATCTAAGACATACAGATCAATAAATGAAGTTAAGTTTTTGTTTGAATATTTTCTTGACTTTCAGCAAGAATAATTAATTTTAACAGAACATCTTAATTTCCATGAATGGTACAATTAAAAATGAAAAGAAGTTCCAGGGCCCATTTTTTAATTGGGCCAGTGTTTTCCTTGGAGTTTAGTTTTCTAAGTTCTTTGTGCACTCTGGACAGTAGAGCTCTGTCAGATATGTGGTTAGTGAAGATTTTCTCCCATTCTGTGGGTTTCCTTTGAGCTCGTGTTACAATCTCTTTATCTGAACAGAAGCTCTTTAATTTCACAATATCCCAACTGTTGAGAGTTGGTAGCAGTGACTGTGCCATTGGATGTCTGTTTAGGAAATGTTGGCCTAGCCCAATCAGCTCGAGGGAGTTCCCTATCTTTTCAACTATGGTTTTTAAAGAATCTGGCCTTAAATCAAGGTCCTTGATCCATTTGGAATAAAGTCTTGTACATGGTGACAAGTATGGGTCCAGCTTTAATCTTCTGCATGTGGAGATCCAGTTTTGCCAGCACCATTTGTTGAAGATGCTGTTCTTTTTCCATTGGATTCTTTGGGCCCCTTTGTCAAAGACCAAATGGCTGTAATTTTGTGGGCTTATATCTGGGTCTTCAACCCTTATCCATTGATCTGTATGTCTATTTTAGAGCCAGTACCAGGCAGTTTTTATAACTATGGATTTGTAGTGTAAACTAAGGTTTGGTATGGTAATACCTCCAGCAGTGTTTTTGTTACTCAGGATTGTCTTTGCTATCCTGGGTCTTTTGTGCTTCCATATGAATTTTGAGATTATTTGGTCAACTTCTTTAAAGAATTGCTTTGGGATTTTAATTGGTATAGCATTGAATTTGTATATTGCCTTTGGTAGGATGGTCATTTTTACAATGTTGATTCTACCAATCCAGGAACTTGGGAGGTCTTTCCACCTTCTGGTGTCTTTTGCTATTTCTTTCTTTAGGGTTTTAAAGTTTTCATTGTAAAGGTCTTCAAAGAAAC